>ML682195.1:12955-66308 GCA_007922195.1 Podocnemis expansa | reverse complement strand
TTGTTACTGATTGATCATTGACCCATATCTGCTGAGCCCAATGATCCCGCCAGTATTCTATCAATTTTATGATCATTTCATCCAAACCATACTTCTTTAACTTGTTGACAAGCATGATGTTAAGGTTGTTTCCTCACTCTGGGTATGTCCACACATATCTTTTAAATTGAAATAACAGTGGTTATTTTGATTTTAAAAAGATTAGGTCCACATGACGTTTTCTTGTTTAAAAATGATGGGCTCCATCATTTCAAAATAAGAGATGTTATTTCAAAATAGCTTAAACCCACTTTAATTTGAATTGTCTGTTATTTTAAAATGGTTATTTTGAAATAACACCGTTTGGACATGTTATTTTGAAATAACCATTATTTCAAAATAACATTTTTGCCCTTTGTCTTCCCAGGGTGCCTTCCTTTTTGTATATTTTGGGTAGGGGCATGGCCCAGTAAGGGGGCCATGTTGCCACACCTCCCATGGTGCCCCTCTCCTGATTCAAAATAGCAAGTCCTGTGTCTGGCCTTGCTATTTCAATTTGAGGTTTTTGCTTATTTTGATTTGAATTAATTCAAATTAAGGATTTTATTCTGAATTATCTTATTTTGATTTAACTTAAATCGGCATAAGCATGTACATGTGGACATAGCCTCTGAGTGCAGAAGGTGGGAGCCTGCAGCAGGCCTTAAAAGACACTGGGATTAAAGCCTGGTCTTAAAACTCTCTAAGGCCTCCAATTTCCTGGCCTTGGAGTGGTATTGTTGCCACCACCCAAATGCACAAACCTCAGAAGATGCATGTGGGAATTCCTTCCTGAGAGGTATCCACAATTAGTTTTATTCCTCCCTCAGCAGAGTGATAGAACCCCAGCTGTGATATCAGCTGGAACTGGAACAGAATCCCCTTTAGCAGCTGGCAGTGCAGTCTGAGGCACATGCAAACAAACCCTCTTGCCTTTTAGGACACAGAACTGTTAAGGTCGAGGGAGGTGAGGGGCAAATTCCCCAGTGATCGCAAGAGTGCCCCTTGATCAAGAGTCAAGAAACCAGACCACCTTTTAGGATTAATCACTATTCATGTAACTTTTATTGTAATTATATAAAAAGGCCCCTAGATGGAGTGTTTTAACTATGACTGTGAAGTCTTAATACAACAACTCATCAGCTAAGTAAGAAAGGAATCCATTAAGTGCCACAATTAGAATAATTCTATTTCTCTAAGGCATCACAAATTTTTCCAGGTACAGATTAATAATCCAATAAACAGGAAATATAATATGATAGCACTAACAATACTTATTCCTTCCCCGGTACTTAGTCCCAAAGCAAACTCTTTACCCCAGTCTTGGTTAGTACTATATGCTGTTTCTTAGTATACCTCCTGCAAAGTAAACTTAATTCTATGATAGAAAAGAAGGTTCACAATCCATGCGCAAAAGGCAAATGCACTACCCAGGACTTTCGAGCATGAACTCTGAGGGGTCCAGCTCGTGGCCACCAGGACAAGCCTGACACTTTTTTGGATTGTGGGAGAAGGTTAGAGACAACACAGAACTTTACAAGACACCTCAAGGACATAAACTCAAACACATAATATTTACCACATCTTGATGTTTCCCTCTGAAAGGTCTTTAGCAGGTCTTCAAGTATCTGTTTAAAACCGACTAGGGACACTGAGGGACTGGAACTTTAAGGAACCAATGTTAGGTTCACAGTTAGACCGTCCAGCCCAGCGACTCCTAGACAAAAACCTAAATCAGAGAAAAACCGGTACCCTATGGACCATTGAACAAACCTAGTGACAGACCATCTCCTCCCTACAGGGGCATCGGTGGCTGGGGGAGGGACCCGGGGCATGGGTCCAGGCCATGCCCCCACCCCCGGCCGCAGGCCCCACCACCAGCCTGCAGGCCCACTCCTGGCCAGGGACAGGGACAAGCGCCACCGCGGGTGGCTAGGACCCTGTCACGGAGAACCCAGAGAAGCCTCCTGGATCCCCTCTGTCCACAGCCAGTCAGGTCTCTGCCATGGTGGAGTCTCCTCCCTTCCAGCACCTCGGGTCTCCCCACTCCGTGCAGCCAGCTTCCCAAATCCAGGCTCAGAGGTTCAGATCCTTGCTCTGTCTGGTCTCCCTTGGGGGGGGGGGTTCCTCCCCCTACGAGGGTCCCAGCCATCCCAATCAGCACTGACACTCAGCCAGTGTGGCAATCAGAGGGTTTATTAGCAAACCAGTTCATACAGCAGCAAGGACAGTTGGCTCTCAGATCACCCAGGAGGGCAGACAGTAAACCCCCAGGACAAGCCCTGGAGGTCCTGCTCCTCCGACCTCCATCTTCCTTCCTCCTCTCTCTCCTCTTTGTCCTCCTCTCTATCCAGCTGCCCTGCCCCTGGTCTAAACCGGCCACAACCTGTCACCCCCAGGGTGTCCTGGTAAGGTCAAACTAAAGCCTCTACCCCCCTAGTGGTACCTATAGTTATCGCACCCCTGTGTCCCATCACCAGAATACCATCAGCCAAGAACAGGAAAAAGAAGAACTACAGTAACCCAAGAGGTTTTCTTACTTCATCACAGAACCACATCCCCAGGCATGGCCATGGCCAGAAGCGGCTGCAGGAGGCCGGGCCCCACATCCCCAGCGGGGGATGGAGCTGCCATGGTCGCAGGTGGCTGAGCCCCGCATCCCTGGCAAGGGATGGGGCGGCTGCGGCCACAAGTGGCCAGGTCCAGGATCCCTGGCCGGGGACGTGGCTGCCATGGCTGCCAGCGGCTGGGCCCTGGATCTCCGGCCCGATTGCGCTGGAGATCCAGGGCACTGGCGCTGGGATTCGGGGCATGTGCCCTGGACTGCCCAGTGCCAGCAATGCCCCTGCCTCCCTAGCTGGCCAGCCGAGGGGTATCATGCCTTCCATTGTGGAAGGTGGGGAGTGCCTTAGGCTAGCTAGACCCTCAGTGATGTAGTAGGCTCTTCACCTACCAATCCTCCGAATTGTCCAGGTGTTGGTCTTGTCTTTTTTATTGACAAAAAACACACTGATGTAGCCTATATCTCACCCGCCTGGGATTTACTCATCTTATTTGTCCAGAAAACAAGCTGTTCCAGCTGTTGTGCTTCGCCTTTCCCTTGGCCTTGATCAGCTTGAACTGGTATTAAGGGTTTTTTGCAGCTGCTGGATCTTAGGGAGGACAAGGTCATTACTATGGCTTTACTTTTGCTCAGACAGTACTTTAGATACAGGATGGAGTTTGGCCATTTATATTCTCTCCTTGCTTCACAAGAACCAGAGCTTACTTCAAAAGGGTAAAATCTTTAATTAAAAAGAACAGATAAGAACACAGAGAATTGCTCCTCTGGAATTTAACTTAGATAGTTACAGGGTGTTGGGAGGGGGTCCATGTGCTCAGCACAGCGAACTCCAAAAAAGAACCCAGAAATAACCTGACTGCATCTAGGTAAACTTTCCCTATTCCACTCATGTCTGGTCAGTTACAAACTTGAGGTTATCTTTGGCAAGGATATCGCTGGATCCTTCTTCAGGCTTCTCTCTGGCCTCCTCCTGATCCTTCTAGGAGCTCTGCTACCACCAAACAGGAAGAGGCAAGGCTGCTGCTCCAATTGAAAAGCCTGTACTTTGTTCCTATTTGCTCCCCTGGGCTTCACTGACCAGGGTGTTAACCCCTTCCTTACCAAGGTACTACACATGCTGTAGGAAACCATATCAAAAGCTTTGCTAAAGTCAAGGTATATCATATTGATGGCTATTTCCACATCCACAAAGCCAATCATCTCATCATAGACAGCAATCAGATATGACTTCCCTTTAGTAAATCCATGCTGACTGTGTCTGATTACACTGTTTTCCTTCAAATTTTCCAAAACGTATTCTTTGAGGACCTGGTCCATGAATTTCCCAAGGACTGAGGTGAGGCTGATTGGTCTGTAGTTCTCCAAATACTCTTTTTTTTTTTTTTTTCCCTTTCTTAATTACAGATACTATACTTGTTTATTTTCCAATCATCCAGATCACCACGAATTTTCAAAGATAATGGCCAGTGGCATCGGCCAACTCCCTCAGCACCCTCGGATACAGTTCATCCAACCCATAGGCTGGTGCACGTACAACTTCTCTGAGTAGTCCGTAGACCATCCATCATCAAGGGCTGGTCTGCTTCTCCCCACTCTGTGTTGCCCAGTGAAGTAGCCTGGGCACTCACCCTGCCTGTGAAGACTGAGCTGGAGCATCACTGTCCCTGGGAAAGACCCAGGGCACGGGCATGGGCTCCACCCATGCCCTAGGGTCCTGCCCCTTGTGGACACAATTCCCCATCTGGGCCCTATCCTGCCTTTGGCTCCTTCTGCTGCCAGCCTGGCCCTCTATCCCCAGCCGGGGATGTGGCCAGGAGAGGCAGGTGCCACCGCAGGCGGCCTGGCCTGAATTCCCAGCCAGGGACTGGGCCAGGAGCCACAGGTGGCCTAGCCTGGGATGAGGATGGGAGAAGCAGGAACCACCTCTGGCAGCCAGGCCTCAGATCTCCAGCCGGGAACAGAGCTGGGAGAGCCAGAGGGTTCGCTGGACATTCAGGGCACTGGTGCTGGGACTCAGGGCACGTGCCCCATGTGCCAGGCACCAGTGATTCCCCTGGACTGAGGTAGTAAAAAATGCATTGAGTATGTCAGACTTTTCTGATTCATCCACCACTAGATGCCTGTCCTATTCAGTAATGCTCTGTCTACAGTAGAGGGCTCTAATAGGTTAAGATAACAAAGTTGACTTTAAATCAACTTAAAGTCAATTATTTTAAGTAGACTTAAACGAGCCCTCTAATGTAGACCTAGCTCTGAGCCTGGGACCAGGCCTTGGCCCTGACCCCTGCCCTGATCCAGGCCTGGGCCCAATTTGTCTCTGGGAGCTAATCCAGATGTAGGGGTGTGATCCAACCCCTGCCACCGCTGCAAAGCAGTAAGGGGCTCAAAGCACGTGTGGAGAAAGATCCTGCTCCTGCCACTGATGTCACTGAGCTGGATCCAGTCCCTGCCACCACTAGCAGGTGCTGTGGAGCGAGATCTGGCCCCTGCCACTGCTGGCAACTGGGGTGGAGAAGGATCCAGACCTTGCCATTGCTGCAAGTGGCAAGCAGCTCAGAACTCACTTCCACAGCAGCCAGCTCTGAGCTGCCTGCCGCTTGCAGCGGCAACAGGAGCTGGCTCCAGCTCTGTGCCACTTACTGGCCATGGCAGGGGCTGGATCTGGCTTTGTGCTGCTTGCCAGAGGCAGCATGGCCAGATCAGAGTTTTTTACAACTTGCAGCAAGGACAGGCGCCAGATCCAGCTTTGAGCCGCTTGCTGGCAGTGTCAGGGACCAAACTGGGCCCAGGGGCAGGATAGGCAGCTCAGCCTGTGCCTAGGCCCAAGAAGATCTACACTGCATTATGTCAACTTTATGAAGTTGAATTAACACTTAGTCAACCTTTCAGGCAGGTGTTATTTAGATGACATAAGCAACCGCTTAGTCAATATAATAAATTATAAATATAGGCAGGGAGTTCCTTGGATCAGCTTAAGGCAGGTTAAGTTGATCAAAGACTCCAGTGCAGACATACCATAAGAGACCTACACCACCTCTGATCCTCTTCTTGTTACTGACACACTTATAGAACCCCTTCCTGTTATCCTTCACATCCTTTGCTAGCTACAACTCCACTTGCTTTGGCCTTTCTGATTTTATCCCTGCAGGTTTGAGGAATATCATTATACTCCTCCCTACTCATCTGTCCAAGCTTCCACTTCCTGTATGTTTCCCTTATCTATTTTAGCTCACCATACGGTTCTCTGCTAACCACACTGTGTGCCTTCCATATGTGCTATTCTTTCTGCATGTAGGAATTGTATCTTCCTGTGCCCTTAATAGTGTTTATTTAATAAACAGACAGCTCTCTAGGACTCCTTTCCCCCTCAGATTATCCTTGAAGGAAATTCTGCTCTTGAATACCTGTTTTTGTCAAACCAAAAACAACACCCCCCCTTCTCAGTCTAAATAACTTGTTAAGTCAGTCTGTCAGTTAAACCACAAGTTTCTGTAAACAAACTAGGTATAAAAGACCCCCACAGGAGGAGTACGCAGGCTTAATAAGCTTATGAATATTTATTGCACACCCAGGGGAGGCATAATTATTGCTTTGTGCAACATGCGATGTATGTAACGGGGGGGGCACATGTTAAGGAGAACATGAAGTAGGCGGAATGGAAAGTCTGTACCTCCTGACTACCCTAGCCAATGGGGAAAGGGAGAGGGAACCCTGCGGCTGGTATTAGGGAATAAAAGAGCTGCTAGGCTAAACACTGGCTGAGTTCACTGAGTGGCTCCCCCACTCTGTGTGCTCCCTTTATTCGAATAAAGTTACTTATAAACAGGCCTCCTCTGCCTCTGTGGATTTTATCACTTCAAGGAACCTCAGGTCCCATTCGCTACATCCTCCTAGAGGATCATGCCTATCAATTACCTGAGGGAGCCAAAGTCTGCTTTTCTGACATCCAGTCTATGTTCTGCTTCTTTCCTTTCCTTCTTTCCTTCTTTGATAAGAATCCTGAACTCTCCCATCTCATGGTCACTGCTACCCAGGTTGTCATTCACTTCTACTTCCCCTAAGAATTCCTCTCTCTTCGTAATCATGAGGAGAGTAAAAGATGCCCTACCAAAATATGATCTAAGGGTCTTGAGAGCCACTTTACAATAAGATTTTCTTTTCCAATAAATGACTATTTGTGTTCTCAGGGTAGCAACCTCTTACTCATATAGAAATGAGATGGCTTTCAGCCTTGAATTCTTGTGAGAAGACCGCCCCCAGGTGCCATTTGGCTGCATCCGTCTGTAAGATGAACTCCATATTAAAGTTTGCACTGGAAAGTACCAATGTAATGCAGAAAATTTGCTTGACTTTACCATCTTCATCCAAATGCACGGCCAACCTCCTCTCCTTGGTCCTATAGATGGTCAATTTTGTGAGGACCAGGAGGAGGTTAGTGAGAAGGTTGTACAATTTTGTGGGGGCACAGAAGGGCAGGGCGTATAAGAATAATTGTGGGGAGAAGTGCAGTCAGAACTTCAATAAAAGGTTCTGGAGGAACCAGAAGAGGGGCTGCAACCTGGTGCATTCAAGATAGGCATATGCCAGGGTATCCTTCATGCTGCATGAGGGACAGGTTTTGGGATGAGGGGTGAACCACACCAGGTACATACCTGCTCATGACTCCATGGAGAAGCTGCAAACTGATGTCCTTAGCAGTCCAAGGAGTTAGGAGGACATACAGACTGAACCGCAGGGGGTCCTCCCCCTCCGCTGGTGGTGGTAGTTCCCCCCATTTTGTTTTGGTGTTGAACATGAGGGCAAGGAAGTGGATGATGTGGAGCATGAACATTTATAGATGGTCCCTGGGTTTGGTTTGAAAGTGAGCAGGCTGCAAGTCCTACATCTGGCTAGGTGCATGGTGAGGAGATAGTCCGGGGGATTTGCGGGGCTAGAGCTTGATTAAAAGCTCTGGAAGTCCAGAAGTGAGAGGGGTTCGAGAGGACACTCTTGCAGTACCCGCTTAAGTTAAGCTTGAGCAGCAGTGGGCAAGACTGCTTTCACCTCCTGGATTAGGTGGCAGGGGGTTTGAGGCATGGAGAGCCCCATGTGCAGAGCCAGCACCTGGGGGTCCAGCCAGTCCTCCTGAGTCAGTCCTCCTGGGCCAGTCCAGGAGGTCTCCAACCCTGGTGATGCTTTGCAGGACCAACCTCCATTTCCCTGATGGGGCCTTTGCCACATGCACACTAAGATTGGGGCTGTGTTGCAGGGGCTTCACAAGGAGGTCCTCCCCTTTGGTAGGTACAATCAACCTGGAGGCCGAGACTGGCCTCTGGGTGTCAAGGAAGTCCTGGTAGATAGCCAGCAGCTTAGAGCAGTCGGACGGAAAACCTCTCGAGTGGAGATAAAAGACCTGCTGGTCATATCAGAGTCCTCAGAGGTGGCAGAGGAAGATGTGTGTCAAATGGCTCCGCACCAGACTACGAGGATTATGAAAGAGTCTCTGTAGGGCCTGGAGGTGAAAGGCATGGACCTGGCTATGGATACAGCACAAGCCCTGCCCTCCCTCCTCCAGGGGAAGACTCAGAATCCATGCAGAGACCCAGTGCAGTCACAGCCAAAAGAACTCCAGAATTGTCATCTGTAGGTTGGCCAGAAAACTCAGGAGTGGGACCAACGTGTTGAGCTTGTGCTAGAGCATGGACAGGAAGAGCAGATGGATGACCAGTGCCCTCCCACAAAGGGAGAGAAATTGCAGCAGTCTCATCAATCTTCACTGTTCCTCAGCAAACCTGCCCTCTAAATGTTGCCAGTTCTCAGCTGGGAAGGATGGGTGGCAGAAAAGTGCACACTGAGATAGAGCAGTAGACCTGCATTCCACTGGATGCATTGAAATGCAAGTGGGAGGGAACTAATAGGCCACCCAGCCCCCACCATCAGGCCACAGTTATTGACCCAGTTTACCAAGGCGGAGAAGGCTACCAAGTAGATGGTCAGGCAAGGCCCCCAACCACACCAGGTCACCTGGGTCCTGGACCACAAAGAGTATGTTGTCAGTGTATGCTGACAGGACCAGCCTCAGCTCTGGCTCACTGAGACCCAACCCCATCAGCCTCCAGTGGAGGAGACAGCGGAAGGGCTCTAGGGCCTGAGCATTCAGCTGGCTTGACTCCTCATCAAAGCTGACCTGTTCAGTCAGGGTCCAGTTGAGCCTGACCAGGCATGCTGCAGAGGCATATAGCAACTAGAGCAGCCACATGAACCGGGGCCAGAAGCCAAATGCCTGCAGGGTGCCCAAGAGGTATCCATGTTCCATTGTGTCAACAGACTTTTCCAGGTCCAGGGCCAGGAGGTTGAACAACAGACCATCCCTACACCCGAGCTCCAAGAAATCCTGGATCAGATGCAAATTGTTAAAGATTCAGCAGCCAAGGTCTGTGCAGTTCTAGTCAGGATGAACCATGGCCTGCACCAGGGACCCCAGCCACAGCAAGCTTGCTTTGACGATGATTTTGTAATCCATGATGAGAAGCAAGACGAGACCCCAGTTCCAAAGGTCACTGAGGTGCCCTTCTTGGGCAGCAGGGCCAGCACGGCCCACCAACAAGAAAGGGAGAATGCTCCTTTCTCCTCAGACTTGGCTCAGAAGATGGTGATGTCTGGGCCAAGGACATCCAGAAAGCATAGTAGAACTCCATAGTCAGCCCCTCCACCTCCAGAAATTTATTGGTGGTCATGAGATGGACGGCTTCTGAGAACTTGGCCAGAGAGAGAGGTAGTTCTGGCCAGTTCTGGTCACCTTCCCTGACCATGAGAAGTTCTTTCCACAGCACCCCAAGGGTGGCAGTTTTGGTCAGATTCATGGGAAAAGGCTGGCATAGAAGCCCTTGGCCCTCCCACACATCTCCTCTGGATCTATGAGGGGATAACCATCCTCAGTAAGGAGGCAGGTGACATGCTTTTTGGCTTTCCTCTGTTTTCCAGGGCACAGAAGAAGCAGGAGCTGTGATCCATCTCCCAAAGGAGACAGATGTGGGATAGAACAAAGATTCCCCAGGCCCAAAGGTTCTCAAGGGCCCAGAGCTCGTCCTTCTTCTGCCAGCACGCTCCGCAGAGGGATGGATTCTCAGTTCTGCAGCCAAATTCCTCTCCAGCTCTAAGACCTCCCACTCCAGTTGCTCTATCACCTCATCCTTCTGTCAGCTGGTCCCTCAAGTGTAGTCATGGCAGAAGAGCTGGGCACGCACTTTCCCCATGTCCCACCAACACCATGCTGGGGGAAAGATAGCTCTTTGTCCTCACCGGGCCAGTCAGAACTCCTGGAAGAATGCCAGGAAGCCCATGTCCTTCTGCAGGCTGTTGTTAAAGTGCCATAGCCACCCCCAGCCTATCTGCTGAAAGAGAGGCCATCATGGTCACCATGTCGTAATCCGAGAAAGTGACCAGCCAAATGCTGAAGGAGTGTGCTCATGCCAGCTGGTGTCCTGAGAGATAGGGATGGTCCGACCGTGAGCAGTTTGACTGATCTTCCCCTACCTGGACAACGTAAAGGTGACAGAGTTGTCCATGTGGTTGTCATGCCAAACATCCATCAGGGGTAATGATTTATGATCTCCCCAAGGACATCTGTGGCTGGTGGGTACTCTTCTATCCCCTTGCGATTCCACTCCTCAAGGGTTGTGTTAAAATCCCCTTCCAGGACTAGGCACTCTTGAGAATCCAAGATACTGAGGAAGACGGACATCTGCTGGAAGAAATGCACCAGCTCCAGGCCTGAGGTCAGGCCAGAGTTGTTGAGCAGGTTCAACACTATCCCCTCCACTCACACCTGGAAGTGCGGCAGGGAACCCAGCATGACCTCAGAAACCTCCAGAAGCTCAGGCTGTAGGTTGGGGAAGGACTGGGTGGCCACTATACCTACATGGTCAGAGAAATGACTCAAAAACACCCTGCCCTCCCACTCCAGCTGCCAGCTAGCCTGGGTGTCTGGCTCCATATGGGTCTCCAGCAGGAAAACCACAGATTACAACTACCGTCTCCCCCCCCCCCGGGGGGGGGGGGACCCGGGGGGGGGGGAGACCTATCCTACCCATGGCATTCAGGGTTGCAAACAAACTGGTGCCATGAGGAGGTCTGGGGGCAATGTTCCCTGTAAGCTGTGCCAGTGAGCACTGGCGCAGCCGCAACTGCTCACTGGTGCAGCAAGCACTGACCCCAGGGCATGTACGGCAGACACAGGCCATACCTGGCCCTAGACACATTTTTCCTGGGTGCCAGGCAGCCTGGGGTGGGGCTGGGTTTTGAATTGGCAATTTATGATCTCTGGCCCTGAGTGTGCTTTAGATGCACGTGCAGGGCTGGGAGAGAACAGCACACCTATGCAACAGCATCAGCCAGATATGGGCGATGGGGTTAAGGAGAAAGTGTGTGGGATAGGGAGGGAGGAAAGAAGGGGTAGATCTGGGCTGGGAGGAGAAGCAGGGGATCAGCGGCAGTTGGCGGGGGCTGAAGCGGGAGACAAGTGGCAGTCAGCGGGGGCTGAAGCAAGGGACCAGAGGCAGTCAGCGGGGGCTGAAGTGGGGGACCAGAGGCAATCGGAGGGGGCTGAAGCTCGGGAACAGTGGCAGTTGGTGGGGGCTGAAGTGGGGGACCAAAGACAATCGGCGAGGGCTGAAGTAGGGTAGCAGCGGCAGTCAGCTGGGGCTGAAGCACGGGACCAGAGGCAGTTGGTGGGGGCTGAAGAAAGGAACCAGAGGCAGTCATTGGGGCTGAAGTGGGGGACCAAAAGCAGTTGGTGGGGGCTGAAGCTGAGGATCAGCAGCAGTCGTGGGGGGCTGAAGTGAGAGAACAGCGGCAGTCGGCAGGGGCTGTAGCAGGGAACCAGAGGCAGCCGGTGGGGGCTGAAGCAAGGGATCAGCGGCAGTCGGCATGGGCTCCAGGCTGGGAGGAGAAGCAGGGGGATCAGAGCTGGTGTCTGGGGCCCCTGGGCTGGAAGCAGAAACAGAGGATCAGACAGGGGCATCGCTGCCCCGGGGAAGCACCTGAGGCATCAGCCCAGGCCATGGCCTCTGCAAGGGGGCCATGGCCCCTGCAAGGGGGCCACGGCCCCTGGCTGCAGGCCACACCCCTGCCTAGGGCCAGGGCTGCTGCGGCTGTGGGCGACTGAGCCCTGGATCCCCAGCTGGGGATGGGGCTGCCGCTGCCACGGGCACCTGGGGCCCAGATCCCTGGCTGGGGACAGGAACAGGAGTGGCCTCCACGGCCATGGGTGGCTGAGCACGGGATCCCCAGCCAGGGACAGCGCTGCTGTGGCCATGGGCGGCTGGGCCCCTGATCTCCGGCCCAGGAGAAGTGGGCCCCGCAAGACTGGGGGCACTGGCCCTGGGATTCGGGGCACATGCCCCATGTTCCCAGTGCCAGCGACGCCCCTGGGATCAGAGCAGAAGCTGAGGATCTGCTCATGCCGTGGGAAGGGGGCTGAGAGTTGATATGTAGGGAAACATCTATTGTTTCCCTTTCAACTCATTGCTGCCAGATAGGTAGATATAACACAGACATTCCACCCACGATTCAGAATAAACAGAGAGAACTGCATAGAGCCTTATGTTACTTTATTAACACCCAGCATTTTTATAGCACTTTCCATCCCAGGATCTCTCAATGGCTCCCTATAACAGGTGTTCACACATGCTTGGCTCTGTGGTATCCAAGAGGCACACCCCCACCTTGTGCTCACATTTAAGAGAATGGCCCTGACAATATATTAGAGGCAAAGTACATGTCCACCCATTTTGATATCTTTACCAAGTACTATAAACAATGGCTTTTGGAGGAGGTGTCCCCTCCAGAACATGCATGTACTTTTAGCACAGCTCTGTTTTCAGTTGGAAGCTATCAAAGGAAAGTTCAAAGGTGGCAGACAAGGACAAAACAAAACCGGCAGATGGGGATTGTTGCAGAGAGAGAGAAGGCAGTCTAATCTAACTTTTTCAATAATGAGGAAAAAGTGTCATTGACTTTAATTAACATTAGCTCAAGTAATATACAGGCCTAAATCAGGGTAACTTCATTTAGCTCAACGAGTGAGATCTAGTCGGAACTGGCACATTCGTTAGGAATCTCTAAAAAAAAGTAATAGAATTGTATTTGCTATCAGTGATGATCAGTGTAATTTCTCACACATTTTCTTTATGTATTTTCCCATTTTCTAAAGGTGAGCTGAAATTACAGACAACCAAAAAAGCACAATCCTTCCCACAAAGCAGCTTCACACATTCATAGCACAAAATGTCAAAGCATACAGCCAATAGTTTGGTGCAAGACAATTACGGTGACATCAAGAAACGTAAAGGTACTGGAAGTTTTAAGCAGGCATGGCTAAATGAATTATTTTTAACTGAGACTATGGAATCTGGAGAGGTGCAGCATGTCAGATTGGGTCAGCTATTTTCTCTAATCTGAGGACAATGGCCTATTATGCTTGTCATGTGTGGAAGCCAAGGCCAGCTGTGATTTTGCTGAAGGAAAGGCTTGGAGTTCATGGAAGACTGACTATTTGAAGAGGCAACTCAATCAGAAAGTCCACCTGGAGGGAGTCCGCAAGTTGCGAAGAATTAAACTAAGAAGTGGAATAAACCATTTAATGATGGATTCAGCTACTGACAGGAAGACTACAGTGGATTTCAGTGAGTGACAGTGTAGCCAAGCTGAACAGGTGAACATACTGATAGACAATGTACTGTGGGGGATTTCCACAAATTGTTCAATGCTGACTGTTGTAGCCTGGACTGACCACATGGCAACATACATTACACTTCCAGAAAGCTGATGCAGTAAGAATTATGCATTCTAATTTGTTGAATGTATTAACTATGTCATACAGTGAAATTTAATGAATGAAATTTGTGATGCTATCTATCACACATTGATTGTACATGAAAGTACTGATATTTCAGCAAGTAAAATGTTGATCCTGTACATAAACTATCATTCTTCCAAAGCCCAGAGTTACAAAACAATGTTTGCAGGAATCATGCAACTAACAGTTTGTGACAGTCAGTCAATTTGTACAGCTATAAAACAGCTTTATGCTGCCAACAAACTGGATTTGCAAAGAATGATAATGTTCACATCTGATGACGCTTCAGTTATGTTGGGCAAATGTAAAGGAGTTGCAGCATTACTGAAGCAAGAAATTCCACATCTCAGTGAACAGCACTGTGTTGCTCATCGGGAAGATCTAGGCATTGATGATGCCTGGAAACATATGTCTTTGATGAGGGACATATAAACACTACTTTGCACTGTCTACACAAGATTCTCCAAATCATCACTCAGGAGATCACAATTTGATGACATGGCCAAAATCGCAGAATGTGATGTAGTTGCCTTTAGACCACTGAATGAAGTCAGATGGTTATCATGATATTTTTCAATAAAGGCATTGATTAGAAATGATGAACCACTGGTCCAATCTTGCTCAAAGGAAGCTGCTGAGGAAAATGATCCTGTAGCGAAGTACTGCTTGAAGATGTTATAGAATCCACAAATCCATGTTTCAGTTGCAATTCTCAATGATGTTTTGGCTGAACTGGCAGAATTGTGTTCTGTCTTCCAGAGGAGCTGCATAACACCACTGGAGGCTTTCCAGTTTTCTAAAGCCAAATTAAGGAAGCTGAGAGCACAGCATTTGGGTGAGACTGCACACTTTAGCACTGAAGTGAAAGGAATTATTGCCAGAAATGAATGTGAAGTAAATACTGATGCAGTCCTAAACTTTGTCGAGTGAGTTTGTGAAGATCTTGAAGATCGTTTCCCATACAGTGAATTGAAAGAATGGATGGCATTTGATATGTCAGTGTTAAAACATGGCAAACATGATCACACATTTGGTAATGAAGAGGTGCAGAATCTGGTAACTAAGTACAAGATTCTGAAAATGCCACCTCCAGGTTCTGCTAATGAACTAGATTTATCAGATGTGACAATGACCACAGAGTACAATGAATTCAAGTTTGTTGTTCTGAAAAAGGTAATGGATGGTACACTGAATACATTCTTAGATGTTGTCGCCTATACACTGACAGAAGATAAGTTCTTCTTCGAACGCTACTTGGATGGATTCAGTAATAGGTGTCACCATGCCAGAGCACTGGGTTGGTCAGAAAAACTTTTGTCCTAGCCCATCAAGAGAGGGCAGGTGGCCACCACCCCACACACCACCCAGTAGCTATATATATGGCCGCCTCCTGACCCCTCCCCAGTTTCACTTCTTTCGCCTTACGCGTTGGATCTGGAATCTCCACTCCTTGAAAAATCAAGCCACCTGTCTGCAATTGTATGAGCTTCACGCCCAACTGGGAGCACCTTTTTGTGGACATAGTTCCATCAAAGAGGACTCCAGCTTTCAGACCGGAACATTGGAATCCACCTCTCACCCTGTCGGTGTTTAAACCCTGCACTGCCTGCAGCAAGGCCTTTCCCCGGGACAACCCCCACGGGAAGTGCCTCCGGTGCCTAGGCTAAGACCACTTGGTCAACGCCTGCTCCATATGCCTGTCCTTCAAACCTAGGACAATCAAGTTTGGGAGCAAAAGCGCTGTGCCCTAGCCTCCAAACAGGTTTGGCACTTCTCTCCCGAGGCTTCGAGAGCCCATCCGGCACCGCAAGCCAGCTTGTACTGGGACCCACCCAGAACTGTGATGACAGACGCCGCAGGAGGATGAGCTTGGTACCAACTTCAGTGTCTTGGCGCTGACACAGTCCATCAGCACCAGGCTCACCCCAGTGCTGCTCTAGGTCTCCGCCGGCACCGCAAGGTTGCCACAGCCCCGTACTGATGGTACAGGGCCTGCCCAGGCACCGCTCTGAGTCACCTCCAGTACCGCAGGCTCGCGTCAGCCCCATACCGATGGTGCAGGATCGCCTCGGCACCAGTCACCCTCAGCACCGCAGGGTTGAATTTCGCCCTCTTCCCCAATGCTACTTCACAAAGACAGCCCCGTCTCTCCTGGTAGGGGCTCACCATGAGTCCGTTCGGGGTCGGTCCCGATCCCAATGACCACGGAGATGGTGGAGGCTGCATGGGCACTCCTTTTGTTGCCCACACCTTCCTCCCTAGTACCGGTTAAGAGGGGCAAGCCAGCCGTCATATCAAAGGCCTGGGTGCATCATGTGTGTCACTGCTCTCCATCCTCCACTCCGACCCCGGGTGCTCAAACCTCGCCACCCATTAGTCCTTTGGGCCTGGGTACTGTAGAGCCTTCCCCACAGCAAAATATAACTTTGCTGTCTCCGGTACCACCTCGGGGATCATGCGATGCTTCCCCTTGATCATGACCCGAGGAAGGTCCGTCAAGGGGCTCCAAGCGGCCTAGGTGCCGCATTTCAGCACGGTCCCCATTCCACTTCTGCCTTCATGAATAGTCCCCACATGAGATGTCGTTGCCATCAGTTCTGCTGAGGGCACCTGGTACCACTCTCTCTGTGGTACCAGGCTTATATACAGGCAATCTATTGGCGCACTTCGACCTCTTGCACCATGCCGCAGCCCATCTGGGGATGGACATGCAATCCTCTGAGCCCCTGTCAGATAACCTATTTGAGTTGGTGTTTTCCTCAGGGGAGCCGGTTACAGTTCCCCTGCAACCGAGTGTTTCGAACCTCGCCTCCTCTCGATGGAAGAACCCGGGTTCCATTTCCACATTGTCAGACACAGCCAGCCTCAAGTATAGAGTCCCAGGATCAGAGTTCCCCTCCCTCATTGACCACCCAATCCCACCCCGGGATGTGGTACAAATGGTGTTAGGCCCAGGTGAACCCTCCAGCGACCCCTTCCCAGCTCTAGGGTGTAAGGTCTACTTCTCCAAGGCCTTCCAACTACGGTTTGCAAACAACCAGGCCCTAACCAGCACATAAATGCTGGATGTGTGGGAATCCACAAAGTTCAGACATCTGCTCCCATCAGAGGCCAAGCAAGAATATGACACATTTCTGGAGGAGGGAAGAATAATCTCCCAAGACCTCCTTCTGTCAGCCCGGGACACGGTAGATACGGCAGCCCGCACCATGGCCTCAGCCACAACCATCCGTTGAGTGGCCTCGCTCAGGGAAGCCAGGGTGTCCCCTGCTTTGCAACAGGTGGCACGCGATCTGCCCTTCAGTGGCAATGTCTTGTTTCTGCCTGAGACTCAGGCAGTACCGGGCAACGCATGACCCAAGGGGAGAGGTAAAATACCTCGGCCTCCTCCCATCAGGGCCCCTCCCATGCCCCTGGCCACATAAGGCCTATGGGCTCAAGACCCACCCCACCCACACCTTTTCCCCGAATACCCTTGAGTAGGGACTTAGTCCCTCCCCAACACCCTTTCAGTTAGCATCTTGGGGCCTGCTCAGAAGACCCTCCATCCCTTTCTCTGCAGAGAAGGGGAGCCTATTCTAATTAATCTGTGACTGCCTCACCATGGGCTCCCAACAGACTTGATATTCCCATGGCTCCGGCCCACCTCTAGAGAAGGTAGGCAACATTTCTTCCCCTTCCTTCCTCTAACTAGTGAAAATGGGAATGTCTTAGGGCCATCATACCCCATCCACACTTCTATACCATAGATGGGGGGAGCCAGCCCTTAACCTTGCTCCTTTGATTTAAGGAAGGCACTAACCCTGTAACCCAAGCCCACCTCAATCACTAATGGCTCAACCCAAGACTGCGGCTTCACTCCTGCAGACAATCCTTAATTCATTGCTGCCCTAAGGGCTATCACTGGAGAAAGGAAACGGGTAAAGAATAAGAGAAAGGGAAGAAAAGCTCCCCCCCCCATCCACCCCCCAGGTATTGCTTTGGCTGGCAATCCCTCCCACTCTTAAAGGCGTTAGGGAGACCTTCACTAAGCCAAAGGGTGAATCTCCTAGTAGCTCTAGTCAAAGCTACAGACACCTCCAGTATGCAGAAAGGCGTGTGCCCAGCCAGATGACTGGGAAACACTTTGCCAGTGCTCTGCCTGCCCTGAAATGGGTAGGACCTGCTTCTGCACCCTGAACCTGGGAGGGACTCTCTGGGCACCTTCTCACCCTACAAAACCAGTAGGTGTGTGTGCCTCTGTTAGTCCCAGTAGGTCCTTAGCGACCTCCCCAGGACTATAAATCCTATTTAATTATCCTGCCTGTTAGACAGGAGTATGATGCTCGGTGTTGTTTACGTCCCACTGCTGTGCCCTGGAAGGGGATACTAAGGAAAAGTCATGCTCATGAATCTCTACCTTGCTCCTCTTTTTTCCCCCTTCCCTCCCTATAGAGAAAGCAACCTGTAGTGGCCTAGAACTTCTCTGAGACTGTTTTATATCTTTCCAGAATATCTTTATTGGGAGTCCCTATTAGGCTCCACTCTCCTAAGAATGTGGTGGTACCCCTCCACCCCTTCCCAACCTGAGTCCGAAGCATCCATTATCATGGGTGCTGGGAGCTTGGTTTTTCCCTGAATAGAGTGCCCCCCCACCGCGAAGGAGGGGGTCCCTTCCCTCTTTTCACTCCTGAAGTGGCAACTCCTTATACTTGAGGTAGTATCAACTAGGTCAGTGGGATTCATGGGAGAAGAGGCAATACTACCTCCCCCCCCCCTTTTTCAGACAGAAGTGGGGGAAACCTGTCTTATGCCTCCCAATTATCCCTTAGCCAATCCAGCAATGATAACTCACTGAGAGACTTTCTGCTCACTGTTGGGCTGCATGCATAGCCATCACCCAACAGGGCTATGTCCTAATTCATCCATTTCCCTGGGATGATCAGAGATCCATGGTCACCCAGGGCTAGCCCAGGGCACTGTCACCCACACACCTGGTGGGTAAGATTCATCTTTCTCTGTAGGACCCCCAGGTCTGGAAACCATTGGTAGCATTTGTATGATACTCCTGCCACAGGAGACTGTTAAGGCTTCTCCATCTGCTTACTTGACAAAGCTTAATCTTCCAATCCTGCTATCAAATTTACATGGAAAATTGGGAAATAGTCATCTTTCTATGCTGGAATTCTATCCTGGGTAAGACCAGATAACAACATAGGTCGCCCTTGTTCGATTCTCCAAATATCCAAGGTACACCTGCAGAATCACCGACAGTACCTTATGAGCATCATATCCCCACCAGATGGTCTTTGGAGAAGACCACTGCCTCCTCGGTTAAGCCTTATCACTTGGAGGGGTCAGTTTCCCTCTTATGAGCTTTTATCCCTGACTCACTCTTAGGTGTGTCATAGCTAGAGGCCCATATCACATCTACTGGTGCCCTCAGGCACGCAGGGTCATATAAATCAATGTAACTTCTAATCCCATAGGCCTCCAGGTCATCACAACTAGGTGTCTAGTTGGAAGCATCGCAAATTCTGCTTTACTCGCTCCCTCCATTCTCCACGTAGTCTTCCCAGTAGTGGAATCCTAGAAGGAACATGATGGGACAACAAGAAGATTTGCCTCCTTGAGTCTTCAAAGGATAACCAAGGCAAATAGTATTCCCTAAAGCCCACCTTGCTGGCTTGCACGCGTCTTGTGCGTCTGGAGTATTTCTTCTGAAATGTAAGAAGTATCCCGGGTCAGGGCACTGTAACACTGCTGGAGGTCTGGTGTTGCATCCCCCCCCCCCCCAGCCAGCCCAGGGACTACAGGGCTGATATGCTATGTGGCACCAATTGCAACACCTCTGCCATTTTCCTTCCCCCTAAATCAGCTCAAAGTTTCTGCCTCTAGAATCTTCTTGAGTAATTCCGCTAGCTTTTTCCCCTGTGGGCTGAATGGTATACCAAATGCACACATCCATTTGGTCATGTGACTTATGGTCTTTGCGTGGCTGGTTGGAAGGATGATATTTATCCCCTCTTATTGCTTTCTGTGTGGGCAGTGACCGTCATGACCAGCCCGGTATCCCTAAGGCTTCTGGATTCTTGGTAAGGTTCACGCTGAAGTGTTCTATGGCCAGAAGATTTGCCCTTTGGCCTTCATAACTCAAGCTAGACCCTCAGGTGCAGCATATGAACATGACTTCCTCCATGTTAGTCATGTTGCGCTAATACAAATCCCTGGTGTAAGGTGACTTAGTTCGTCCGACCCACAAGTGCTAATTGGCTTGGGTGGATTGGACCCACTGTTCCCTCTAAGCTGCGCGGTTGCGCGGCCACGCACATAAGAAACCCCTCCCCGCGCAGGGGTTTCCAGTCCCCGCGCACGGGGAGGGGCAGGACTGGCTGGGACAGCCCGACAGAGCGGCTGAGGCTCAGCCAAGAAGTGGAGGAGTGGTGTATCGCTTTAAGACTGCTCCTCTTTGCCCTGCCCTCCTCCCTGCTTCAGGCATGCTGCAGTGCTACACGTGGTTTCGCTTTGCTTTGTTGCTTCCGCTCCTCAACCCCGGCTTCTTTCCAGGCTCCAGCTCAGGTCCTCTCCCCTTTCCCTGCACCTGGTTTTGGGGGAGGTTTGATCTTATTTTTTGGTGGGGTTGGGGCTTTTCTTCACCTTGATGGGATCTCTGAAGTGCCCAGAGAGAAACCTGTGACTCCTTCTTTGCTTCCTGCTTTGCTGCCCTGCTTGGCTTAGTTTCTGGGGAGGTTTCTTTCTCTAAGGGCTAGGCTAAGCGAGATCTTTATTCCTGCTAATGAACTTTGGCTTTTGACAACAAATCTTTTGTTTAGAGGGCCAACAAAGTTCACTTTTGGTTGTGAGGAGCTTTGAATCTGTAAGATTTTCCTTTTCCCAGTGTGATTTTTTTTCAGTTTGTTTCTCCTTTCCAAGAAGAGATTAGTCCACTATAGATGTGTCCTTAAATTTTAGTAAGATACACAGATATGAAAGTATTATCCATTCTAAAGTAGCTGCTGGGCTGGGCCTGATCCTATGCTTTAAATGAAGTCAGTGGGAAATTGGATGGAGTAAGGATTGCAATATTTGTCCCTTTGTTAGTTTATCAAATCATAGAAAACAAGCAGCTTGCTTTTGCCTATATACTCTATGGTTATTTTTATTTTGTTATATTTAGGAAAAAACTGATCATTGCATTCAAGAATAGGTGCTGTCCTCTTGGGTGGAGCATTTGATAGTCACAAACTTCTACTTCATCCCCCCCCCCCCCCCGCCGCATTTGATGTGTATTTCACATAAAAGCAAACAAAATGTCAATGGTCATAAAATAGATATATATCCATCTGTGGTTTATGGCAAACATAGTAGGATATGATGTTTCCAGATATTTGCATTTTAGGTAAAAGGTTATGTTTCAGGTAGGTCTGTACATAAAAACCAGCAGATCTCATTTTTTCTCATTTCTCCTTTCCTGAGTGTATAAAATCTAAAGAGCTTGTCTGTGATTTTTTAAAAATACTGCACAGTGAGGCTCAAAACTGAGGCTAGACAGGGATTTCTGTATACTCGGCCTATACCCCCCAGTTGTTGGCTAGTAACAGTGTTAGAGCAAATGAGTGAGCACCCCCTGCACCACACCCCTAATTTCAAGTCATGGGGAGAATACTGCTGACAGAGATTACTTTTCCTTTAGAAGCCAACAACTCAAATTCTGTTAGGCTTCATGTAGTCAAGGGCCCATCCCTCTGTGTGTCAAACAATGAGTGAATTCTGTGAAGGAACTTACTGTGTTAAAACTGGTTTTAATCTTGTCCATAATTACTACATTAAATTTATTGGCGGTGTGCTTCCGTTTGCAACTCACAATGTAAAAACATCAGTCTGGATAGGAGTTCTGCAGTGTGATTCTCCTTGCACCTTGATATAAACATTCAATACTTAGTTTTGTGACTCCTTAAAGTGGTTGGCTTTACAGTTACTTTAATGTGAAGAGGAAAAATACTTAAGCCATTCATTTGATATTCTTGAGCCTCTGTTCTTGCAATTAATCTCATGCTGTAACTAGGGGCTAGACAGATTTCCCTGGAGTTGGGTGATCAATGGGGCAAGCATTTGGGGGGGGCATTGGCTGGGTGGATGAAGGGGGCCCAGGTGGAGTCCCAGATGCATATGTGTCCTCCAACATCCTCCTTTTTGTACTCCCCTGTTGTCCTTTCCATGCTTTGGTACCCGGTAACCCTAGTCTGGCAAAGTGGTTGAGGATTGGATGAGGAGTGGGGGGGACAGGCCTTAACCATGGCCAAGGATCAACTGGCGGAGGGGGCAGGGTGGGAGAGCAGCTGAAGATGGGCAGGGGGACAGGCCTGAAGCCCCACTGAGGATTGGCTGGTGGGGGGGGAGTTGCTAGCTATCCAAGGGCTCCTTTTTACCTTCATGTCCTTCCTCCCTCAAGCATCCTAAAAACAGGTGATTGTCCAGCCTTTTACTTCTGATAAGTAGACTGGGGGGGCACAGTGCTGGAACCCATGATCCTGATGTTAAGAGTTTGCTGCATAGATGCACACACGGAATAAAGAGCAGTTTGGGGGGGATGGGATCAAGGGGCAGTGGAGTACACAGTTATCCTTTATGCCTAGAAATTTTTATATATGGAGTGCCTGTAGCTCAGTTGGTAGAATAACAGATTTGTAATCACAGGGTCAAGCCCTGGGTTGGTTTTTTTTTTTTTACCTTTTGGCCTGTTGCTCCTTAGGGAAGGGTTAAACTGGGGAAAAAATATATAGCAAACACTAATAAAATGAAGGAATAAAGTATACTGTGATCAAGATTAGTAATAGTGACCAATTAAGTAAAACAAGTAAAGGGTCACATTTGAACTGGCTAGGAACAATTTAGGACCATTTTTTTAAAATTGTAAAATGGGCTGCTGTGCAAAATGAAAAATGAGAGGCAAGTTAATTGCTTTAATTTTAACTTTTTTATGTGTTTATACATTTTGGAAAGCCGACAAAGGCAGACAAACAGGATTGAAGAACTGATGAGACAAAATGTTAAATAAGCATAGAATACATTCAAATTATTAATAAAAACAATTTAAATAACATTAATTTTCCATTGTTCTATATTTTTCAATAATTTCCATCATGTGAAGTTGCACAAAAATTTTATTCAGAAAAAGTTTTGCACACGGGTTGAAAATTTTGCACACAAGCCGTCAAGCCTTAGAGGGAACATTGATTGGACCTACCCCTTGCTCGGGGTTGGCCCTACATTGAGGACTCCATTCCCAGGGCAAGAGCCATAACTGGTCTCTTATTGTCTGTAAGGACCTTGCTTGCTGGATCTATACCCCTCTGGGGCATTGCTGTGCTGAAGACGGAAGAGCCAACTCCACCCGTCATCCATCAGCGTGGCTAGTAGTCACCTATTACTGAATGCATCCAATCAGCACTTGAAGAACGGTGGGTTACTTACCAGTAACCATTGTTCTTCAAGATGGGCTGCTCGGATCCATTCAGGTCCCTCACCTCTGTCCCCGCATCCGGAGCTGGCGACTCCTAGGAACTGGGGAGGGGTTGAGACGTGGCCATATATATAGCCACTGGGTAGTGTGGGGGGCGGTGGCCACCTGCCCTCTCCTGACAGGCTAGGACAAAAGTTTTTCCAACCAATCTGGTGCTCCAGCACAGACACACCTATTACTGAATGGATCCGAGCAGCCCATCTCGAAGAACAACGGTTACTGGTAAGTAACCTACTGTTCCCATTCCTGGCCCAATTGGTTGATATATGTGGCACGTTTCAAGCATCTAGTGCAGATGCTGAACGAGGCTTCAGTCTAATGAATAATATTAAGACAGAGCCTCATAATAGGTTGGACATTTTTCATCTAGACAGGCTAAGGCGCATCAAGTCATATCTAACTGCTGGATTCAAGGTTGACCTTGACTCTGTATATGCATTCTGGAAATGTGACAAAGACAGGTGTCAAAAACTGAGATGTAGATGATTGTAGAGGAGGCTTGGTAGGCAGCATCATTGTTTCATATTTGTTTAATAAAAATGTTAAACTGAAAAACTTTGGCTTTATTAATTTACTAAAGTTTGAACAAAAAAAACAACATCTATACAATGTTCCTTCTATAAGCTGGTGATGCAACTGAGCAAGTTATGGATGCACTTGGGGAGCCGATGGGCTGTGGCCAAGGGGCCCAGGCCCAGGTCAGGGAATGGATAGGGAACTTGCTCAGCTGCATCCTCAAGTTGGTCAGCTGCATCATCAGCTTAGAGGGAACATTGCGGGGATCCTCACAGGAAGGACTGCTGATGGCGCCTGTTATGCCACTCAATAATCCATGGTTGACCCCAAAGGCTATGAGGTAATCATGGAAGCTGCGGGCCCTCTGGCAGCCTCCTGGTCTCCTTAATCTACTTCAGTATGGCTCTCGTGGCCTGGAGGAGAAGTTGGAAATCCCCCCAGCACTATAGGGCAAGCTACACTCTATTCCTGGCTCCACAATTGTCAGCCAGGAATGTTCAAAGCTCATCCTGCAGCACTAGAGGGTCCAGGGCAGAATGCTACCGGCTGTCCTGCAGTCAGGTCCCCGTAATGGCCCTGCAGTCAGCCAAGAGAGACAGACAGGACACAGAACCCCAATGTGATGATGAAGTTGCAGTCACCATGCTGCCTGTCTCAGCCCCTGGTCTGGGGACAGGGGTGGCAGTGAAGGAAAGACAGCTGCCTGAGCTAAAAAGGGAGGCACGAATATCATCCCTTGGGAGTTGGCAAGTGACAGGGGAAAGGACATGATTCCAGGGGTGGCAGGAACAGTGGAGGGGGCTGTTGGAGGGACTGAACTGGGATTAGGGAACAGAGTAGCTTCTGCATCAGAGCAATGGCAGGGGCAGAGAGAGGGGAAGTGCTAGGGGTGGGTTGTGGCTCCCGTTGACTGGGCACAAGGATCAATGGCAGGGACTTGGGAGACAGATCCCCACTGACCCTGGTCAAGGTTGTTGAATGTGGTTTGGTATCGATAGCCTCAGTGTCAGGCAGAAGGTACATAGGTCAGGGCTTTCAGGAGGGAAATGGTGCAGCAGTCCCACCAGGGATGAGATTCCAGGGCCTAGCTTCTTGGTCTCAGCCATCACCTTGGGAGGCTCAGCAACCCGGAATGGAATACTGAGCACAGCTGGGTAGGTGGAAACTTCTGATGGCGTTCCCAGAACAAAGTCAAGGATAGTGGACTCAGGTGAGGGAGAAAGGGGAGGAAGAGGAGGGAGTGGCATGAGGAGGTTGCTGCTCAGATTAAAGCCCACTGGTGGAGGGTCATACTTCCCTGGAGCAACCTGGGTCAGACCCAGAGACTCGATCGTGGCAAAAATGGAACTTAGATCCTCTTCCACTGCAACAGAGGCTTCCTCACCAGATGCCAGGGAGGAAACCACCTTGGTGCTTCCAGCAGAAGCAGATGACATGGTAGGGGTGGAAGGGACGGGGGCAGGGGTGGCTTCATCTGCAGACTCCCCAGGGACAGGGTCTGAAAGGGCCTGCAATAGGAGGGGCAATTGTGCCCCCCTGTGCTGCTGCAACCAGCTCCTCAGCTGGAGCCACGCACTGGTCCTTGCCATGGGGCACTGCAGAAGGCCCAGGGACAGTGTTATAAGTGGGCTCAGGAAAAATCATCCTGCAGTGCTTTGCCAGGGGCTTCCTCCTCGTCCAGTATGGAGGGGAGCGTCTAGACCACCTTACACTTGCCACACTTCCCCTTAATGATGGTCTAGCCCTATAAATTGGCAGCAGAGGGCTTGCCAATGGGGGCAGGGTCAGGCAGCAAGGGTGAGGGCACCTGGGGTGGAAGGGAAGAGGACAGTCTAACAGGCAGGGGTGAGGAACACTCCCCCGGGGCATGGCCTCTCCCAGGCCCAAGGCCAACGTCCTCTCCTCCATGGACCCTGTCCCAGATTGTGTAAGGGTGATGGGGCTTGACCACTCACCTGGGCATGGCAGGGAGGCTGTCCCCTTGTCCTGAGCAGTTATGATGACAGGATTAGATGGAGGACGAGGATCAGTGGCTACAGGGGCAGGGTTGCTGGAGATGTTCCAGTTGGTGCTGGCTGGAGCCTTGGAGGGACCCAGTTACCACTCTCCATGCTGGGCCAGGGGTTAATCCCTCCAGACACGCCCCCTGGCCAAGCAGAGGAAGCAGCGAGCCTCCCCCGAAGAATAGTGAGTCCTATAATGGACCCTGTGGTGGGGCACCAGAAAGGACCACTCAAGTGCCACTCCATCACACACCTCCGCTGGCAGCCTGCAGAAAACCATTCCTATATACAGCCTTTGGACTGACGGCTTAACACTCTAGGCTTAGCGTGTATGAGGTGCTGTAGTTAGACTTTGTACTGTATGTACCTTCTTTATTTGCAGAAACCCTTGCACATTAAAACTCTTTGATCTGCAAATCTGGGCGTATCATGTCTCAGTGGTATTCACACTAATCACTAACCATCCATTATCAACAGCCTGTGGGCCCTACTTGGCCTGGGTGTACGGGTATGAAGTGCAAGGACATAATGCAGAGGTGGGTCCTAATGGGCATCTCTGTGTGAAATGCTTCAGCAGTAGCAGATTGTTAGAATGGGTGTTACCAGGCTGGGAGGAGTGGCCAAGGGTGCTAGTTATCTCTTCTCTTAATTAATATTTCAGTCAGTTTCTGTAAGTGGAAGAGCCCAACCATGAAATGTGGAGATGATGCTATTGAGGAGCCTCCAAGTTTCAGGGAAACTGCATCTCTACCTGCCATCCGAGTCCTTCTTTGTGGTTTAAAGGCTACACAGACCCCAGCCTTACACTGTCACATCCCCAAAAGCTAGTTTGCGTGAAGGCCACTCCCCACACTGTCCTTTCTCCTCAAGGGCTCTAAGTAGTGTACTGCCATCAATTACTAGTCACTAGCCAGTTCTTGCTCATCAGATTGAGGTCACTGGTGCCATCTCATATAAGGTCCAGACTGCCAACTGGCAGGTTTTGCCTCACCACATTGACCAACTGAGAAGATGCTAATCTTCAAACAATATTATGCCACAAAAGCTATCAGATGTGACTTGTGAAGGGCCAACAATCAGTTCTTTGTTGGTAGACCCTCATTCTCTGATAGACTGAAGTTTCTAGCCAATGCTTGCAGTGAACAACCTTCCCATATCTCTAGACATTGCCCTGCAAATAGTGTAGTAGCTAGCACCTCTGCTTAACATGCAGAAGGTCCTGGGTTTAACTCCCAGGGGGTTGGACTCGATGATCTCACGAGCTCCCTTCCAGCCCTATGATTTGATTGATTGATTGATAAAGACCCACAGTCACCAAAGAAAGCTGCCCTGCCCAGGTTTGTGGTGAGATCACAGTTCAGACAAGAGTACCCATGATGTCTAAATGATTATGTTTACTAAGGGGGAAAGGTGTTATGTGTGGATGGGAGCACTGTAGTTTCATGTTGAGGAAAGCACTCACTGAGGATGCTGCTGTTAGTAGATAGCAGCTGCCTAGGACGAAAAGATTTTGCTAAGGACTCTGTTCAGCTTCTTCCTTTCTAATGGGGAGTTCATCTGCAGTTTGCTGTTAATGACAAACAAAATAAATGAGTTCAATGTTGCTGCTGAGTATGAGAGAATGCATGTGTTCCCAACCACAGAAATCACAGAAATACAACTGTTACAACTACAGACTCAGAGGTACCAAAATATTTTACAAATTCACTTCAGCAGGGGAGGGAAATTCTTCCCTCTCCCATGTGAAAAAATAAATAAAAAAAAATACAAAGCTTTTGTCCAGTTAGCCAGCACCACTGCCTCAGCTCTGTGGGACAGGACAACCAGTCAACAAGGGAAAATGAAGATGGCCAGGGATGAGATGTTCAGCACTGTGCACTTCCACACTCTTAGCCCTGGAGTTCCAGAAGATGAAGGAGAAATGAGAGATGCAGTGGGAGGAGAGAATGCTGGCCCAGTCCCTCAAGCAGACTAGAGAAAGAGGGACAAGGACCAGTTACTGTTGGAGCAGCTGATAGGCCTGGTGATCACAGGGTACTACCTCCATCTCCAGTACCAGCATACAGCTCTGTAGAGCATCACCTCCACAAGTACAAATTTCAGCTACAGTGATGCACTGTTCTTTAAGGCATCACACCATGCCAGAGCAGGTCCTGGGAAACTTTGCAGCTGGGTTGTCATGAACAGTGGTATGATCTGTCATGGACAGATGTACCCAGAGCACTCCACCAATGTTCCCTCTAAGGGGAGAGGGCAGCTGAGCAACTCTGGTTGCTCACTGCGCTCCCCCCCCATGGGGCCTGCTCCTGACAGCCCCCCCCCGCTGCTCCTGCTAGCCCCCCCCCCACTCCCTGCATCGCCCCCCCGCTCCCGCTTGCTTCCCCGCTCCCGGCATCGCCCCCCCCCAACTTACCTTGGGGCTGGACTGGAGCCAGAGGGCCCAGCCATAACTCCCGGGCCAGAGAAGCTCTACAGAGCATGTCCAGATTTTCTCGGCATGCTCCGTTAGAGCTTCTCTTGGCGGGAGTTTTCAAAACGCCCAGCCCCAGAGGAGTTCTGTGTAGGGACTCTGGCTGCCGGCAGTGCGCTGCCAGCAGCCTTCGCTGCGCTGGCGGCTGTGGTGGGCTGTGCTGCAGTGCGCCACTGCAGCTTAGAGGGAACATTGCACTCCACCCACATACAATCTGCCCAGTCTGTACAGCCATGTGCAATATAGACATCATAGTGTGCTGGGGGCAGTAGCACTTCTATTACACATTTTCAGAGCCAAGGACATTAACTACAAAGATTGAGTTTCAGATCGTTGTCTCTCACTGTCTTTCACACCCCACCATTCTGTGAACAAGCAGTGGTACATCAGCAATGCCTTCATTCATGTTTCTTTTTCTGTCAGTCTGTTAGTTGTATTAATAAGATGGATTGGTTGGAAAATATTATAGAGGGGATGTTTGGTAAAGTAGGAAGAGGCAGCAAGTTGTGTCCTAAACTCTTCATAAAGTCTCCAAATTTGCTAAACCCTCTGCTAAACTCAGAACAGCAGTGTGATAATAGTAATATGATAGAATACAGCCTTCCTGCATCACTGTCTCTCACCCTGAAAGCACAAAGCTGCATCATATGTTATGACAGTCTGTGTCACTATATTCACCCTTTTGACAAGGCTGTTATAGCTTTACTACAAGGAATGACTCATGAAGTGTCATTTGAAAACTCATAATTCATTGATTATTGTCCTGTACAACATATGTAACATCATTGTATTTAAAGTTAAGAAACTGTACTGTAAGACATTTCTGAGATGTGTTTCAAGTGTGGAAAAAGCAAGCGTAAGCTGCTCAAAGACTAAAGGCAAACAGATACCCCAGCCAAGTGTCAACTAAATCAAATGTATTATAATCTGGATAAGTGGACATTTTTTGGCAGGGAAAAGAGTGTGTTTGAGAAATCTATAATTTGGCCAACAAACATTTAGAGGTTCCTGTCCCTGCAGACCTTCTGTTTCCTGATCCTCAGCTGGAAATGATTTCCAGAGGAAAAAAGAACTATAGGAAAGGGGAACAGACACCCCAGATTGCATCTTTCTTCATCTCTCCTTATGGCATTGCCAAGACTTGAAGGACAAAGGAAGTATCATTGCACTGGGAAGGGATCATGGAAAAAAGGACCTGAGCAAGTAAGAAACTAAAATGTGTACTGATAGAGATGCTTGCTTCGAAATCATTTTGCTTGCAAAATTAGCTATTAGTTGTGTTTCCTCTTATTTTTTGTTACTCTACGCTGGTTTGTGTTCATCTAGGAGGGATGTTCAGGCCCTTCCTTGGATCCCAACTCAGAGGAAGGCCACAGCCCAAACCAGTCTGTTTCAGGGAAGCCCTAGCTGAAAGAGTGGGGGATGGTTAGCGGCTTCACCAGATGCTCAGGCTGTAACCTAGACCCCCTCTGGGGGGCGGGTGTCAGGGCAGGCAAAGTGAGTCTGTAGGCAGGGCCAGAATACAACATGAGCCTATACACCCATGCTAGGGGGCCCCACATCATGGTGGGCTGTGGACCATAGCTTCTGACTCATGGCCCATCCAGATCTCTCGCAGCAGTGCAGGTCCATGGGTCCAAGAATTTCTGACCCCACCCCCCCAGCACTGGTTGGGCTGAACACCTCACCCCCTGCAGGATTACACTGCAATGGCGTGCCCCTCACAAGTTTGGACAGCCCCAAGTCCCTCTCAGCCTTGATCTCTCCATTTCTGCAGTGCTTGGCCCCCACCATGGTGAGGCAGACAGAAGAATTCTGTCGCTCAAGCCTTTAAATGGTCACAGTCCCATGCAGGGGCAGCAGCCACTCAATAGCCTCAGATGCTGCAGGTCAAGAGGATACAAGCACTCCAGGAGGTTAGGAGTGGGAGAAGGAGGAGGACACAGGCCCACCCCACACAACTGCCTCCCAGCCCAGTGCCTTACCTGTGGCAGAGGGGTCAGCCAGAGTGTCAGTGGGGCTCTAGCTGCAACATGCTGAGATTTTCGTATGAGAATGCTCAGATGGACTGTACTCAGCTAATTCTTCCCTCCCAGAGCCCAAGAGCCTGTACCAAGAGGTTGCCTTCCAGGATGTGAGGATAGATAGCAGGGGGCAGCTGTCCAATGGTGGTGGCCCAGGAATTCCTCAGGCCCATCAGCAGATGGAAGATCCTCTAGGACACACAGGCCCAGTAGATCATTGGTTGTACTGGGTTCTGCTAGCACTGGCAGGTCCTCAGAAATGGACAGCTCATCAGAATTATTTGAGCCAGGGAGAATCCCTCCCAGTCTACCTCTTCAGGTAGCCCTTCCCAGTAACTAGGGTTGGGTTGGGTTGGCAGGCTTTCTGGAATCCCATCAGATGAGGGTGTGGATAGCCTAGCAGCAGAGAACAGGTCCAACCCCAACCATGACCGAGGAAAAGAACCGTCCTTCCCTTGCAATGGTTTATCCTTATACTGAGTTGCTGGGCTGGTTTTTCATAACTCCCCTTCCTGTCTCCCCTCTGCTTCCAGGCCTGAGTCTTGCAACACCTGCATCAGCTGTCCAGGAGGGGCGTTCAGGCCCTTCCTCAGGCCCAGGCTCTGAGGATGGCCACAGTGCCTTGCTATAGTAAGCAGCTCTCATGTTTATGACTCATTACTTAATGGTCATTTCAAATATCCATTTCTGTAGTTAATACACTTGTTTTATTATGTTATGTATTGTGTTGGACTGGAGTTTTTTGTTCTATTCTCTGTAACAAAGTTGGGTACATCATTTAAATAACAGGCTTTATGTGAGCTTGTGTTGTCTAAGACTGGGCAGGGCTGAACAAGACACACATTTCTGGGTAGAAGTCTGTGACAGGGCATTTGCTGATATTGCTCTGCTTTGTAATTGAAGAGTGCCTGGCCAAAGCACTTGTACAGCATAGATGGGAGTAATTTATATCCTGGAGGCTGTGTGTGAGTGAACCAGAAGTGGTTGCACTCACTCAGAAGCTTTGTAACTGTTACCGTAGGCTGGAAAATTGAGGGCACTAAGCTGTTCAACATTACATACACAGGGTACCATCACACATAACCTATCCTTCAATGACAGGTCCCATCCCAGAAGTACATCCCTCAGCCATATCATTCTGTGCTGCCAGGAAGTGGGCATTAGTGGATTCGCAGTGGACTCATATGCTATGGACTCCTCTCAAGAAAGCCAGACAGGATGCTACAGATTTTGGAGGGGTGTTTGCTATCCCTTGGATCTCAATACACCTGCACATTTGTCAGCTGCATCAACCTCAGAGGGTTCAGCACTCCTGCTCTGCCAGGAACTCCCCCTACAGAAGTCCCCCTTACTGGGTTTAAGAGAATTCCTTCAGCCCCAAAGCAATGTTCCTTGTAAGCTGCGCAGCCATGTGGCCATGAAGCACCCTTCTGCTGCCCCAGACAGGGGATGCTGCCAGCCATGAACAGCCAGCAGGCAGAGTCCCTACCCAGCCAGAAGACACTGTCTTCCGGGTGGCCAAGAGCTCCTCTGGAGCTGGGAGTTTTAAAAACTCACGCCTAGAGAAGCTCTGACGGAGCATGCTCAGAAGCTCTGAGCTTGCCCCGTCAGTGCTCCTCGGGCTGGAAGAGCAATGGCTGTGCTGTGCCGTCCCCTACTGTGCCACTCCAGTGGTCAGGGAAAGGTGTGGAGGGTTGGGGGTCCGGCCAGATAGGGGGTTATCAGGGGCAGTTAGGGTGGGAGAAGGGAGATCAGGCTGGCTCGGGGGGGGGGGTGACTGGCAGAGCAGGGGACAGGATTGGGCTGGCTGGGAGGGGCAGGAGATTGGGAGCCAGGATTGGGCCCGCATGGAGGGGCAGGATAGGGCCCGGGGGGGCAGCCTGCACAATAAGCAACACAAATTGCTCAGCTGCCCCAGGGCCTTACAGGAAACATTGCATCAAATTGACCATGCACCCTGAATCACAAGGGATTACCAGCCAGTGTGGCATTCAGATGGATTTGCTAGTTCTCAGGATCACAGCATAGAAAATCTTTGCTAACAGACTTACTGGAAGTTACAGCAGTGACCATCTGGGGAGCCTCATTTTCAGAATTCCCTCCTTGCTGACCCCACAAAGGGTAGTGGCCTCTTTGGCCTAGTCACCTTTGGACCCATATCCTACCTCCTCTCAGTCCTTCATCTCCATCCTGGGCTAGGTGGCCACTCCCCTGATCGTCATCTGCCCAACCTGTACAATCAGTTGGAGCCAAGGCAGGGGACCCTGCCCAAGTCCACCTACATGTGGCTGGGAAAGGCCTATCCACCCTGTAGTAGTCTCTGTATTTATCATCTACTTAGGACCCATCATTGGCATAGAAGAGTAACATGTGGGGAAACTAAGGTGCACACATACAAACACTCAGGGAAATCCCCTAGAATATCTCCACTCCATCACAGCAAGGCATAGCTGAATTTCTTTGCTTCCCTACACCCATCCCGGTGATGATAACAGCATTGTCTCTTTCCTTATACCAGGCCTGCAAAAAACAGCAGTGTCTTGACCTTGATCCATGAAAAATACTTGCCTTTAGTCTCACAAGGAAGTGCAGGGTGCAGCAGGCCCCAATCATACCAACAGTATTGGTCACACTGGCTACTGTTATGAGATTTGTATGAGACCACAAACTTGTGAGCATAAGTGACTCCATCTTAGCACTGTTCCCTTAATATTATGTTAACCTCTAGCCTGACTAACAAAAGTATAGAGCCCCTCTCATCTTTGAACAGTCTATAAGCAGAAGATTAGGGAAACTGCACCAGTCTCGAGGTCACCTATTAATCAACAATTTCTCTTGTTTATTACATTCCCAGGCTCCGAGGAGCCAGCCTGACCTTCTTTACTCATTCTCCTATCTTATATGAATAAGTATGAAAACTATCCCTATATGGTACTAATAAATGTATTAATCTTGTTTACCTTGAATATATTAACCATTTTTAGATTTCCTTGAATCAAGTTGTTGTACCTGGGTATAAAACCCTTTTAGCACCAGTCCTTCGGAGCCGGCCGCACTCAGTAGCTCTGAGTGTCAATAAACTTGTGATTCTTCCTCCTGTTGTCCGGCTCTATCATTGACCAGAGCAGAGAACGAGCTTTTCTCTTAACACTTCCAAACAGCAGCAGTGGCATCTTACCTTCAGGCTGTCAAATAGGCATACTTCCAGTATCCTGAAACTCTTCAGTGAGAACCTGAACCTTCTTCGGCCTCGACTGCTAATGTGAGAACACGGTTCATAAGCCATGAAAGGACAGCATGGTGGGGGGGGGGCATCAAAATCATCATGGACATTGACATCTATTGATACCTGTGATGCTTCTTGGATTAGGGATGGTCATTTCTCTAAACAGGGTACTGAATCTGCTTTGTGGGGAACTCCCAGGCTTGTATACCACTGTGGTGAAGGTGCGCAGCAAAAGGATCTGGGTCCTTGCTCCCACTTCCTTTACACAGAGGCCGTCCTGACCTCAGAGGTTCCCCTCCCAATCTCCAGTGTAGAGGAGTCCCTATAACCCTGCCAAGGCTGGACTCCAGAATTTCTTGGGGCTAAACCCTCAAATCTTATCATGGTCACTCAGGGCAGGGCTAGGGTGTCGCCACTTCGCAGTGCTTACCAACATTCCCTGTACGCTGCCAGCTACACAGGGCCGGCAGCCAGAGTCCAGGCTGAGGGCTCCTCTGGAGCTGGGAGTTATTAAAACTCCCTCCAAGAAAACCTCTAACAGAGCATGCCCAAAATGTCTGAGCATGCTCCGTTAGTGATTCTCTGGCCCCAGGAACTGTGGCTTGGCCATGCTGCTCCAGCAGCTGGGTCAGACTGTGGGGAGAGGTCGGGAAGACTGGGGGGGGGGGGAATTACCAGGGGAGCAGGCTAGGGTGGAAGGAGGGGATCAAGATGGCTGGAGGGGGGGCTTATTGGGAAAGCAGGGGGCTGGCAGGACCAGGCCCTCCGGGGGACGGCCGTGAATTGAGCAACGTGAGTCGCTCAGTTGCCTCAGTCTCGTATAGGGAACATTACTGACTATACTGAATGCTTTCCTGGCCCACGAGTAGTAACTCTATACAGTTTGAAGTCATACAATTTATTTAAGCACACAGAAATAAAAAATAACCTAATAAGAAAATAGAGAAAAGTGGAGAAAGGTGAAAAGTAAACCCCCACTGCCAACCCCTGGCATGGGGGCACTACACACAGTGTCTCTGGGGCCTGAGGGACAGTCTTACAGGGGAACTTAAAAATGAAAAGATTGGCTAAAGAATCATGAAGAGATTATTCTTGAGGAGGGGTTGGTATAGGTCATGATTTTTTGGGACTCACAGCTTTGCTATCATGACTGGTAAGTAGCAAGCCTACTGACAAATGTTTGCCAGATCTTCTAATGTCAGCAGAAGAAGAGGCTGCTTGGTTAGAGAATTTGGCCAAGAGTTGGACACAAAGGAGCTATCTTATTTACAGTACAGCTCTGTGTGGGGAGATATGATACAGCACTGGCTCCTTGAAGCCTGAACTGGCCAATAACCCAATATAGACCTTGGATGGGACAGAGATGGTCCCAGAGATTACTAAATGTCTGGGAGGCCAAAAGTATAGGCAAAACCTAGGTTGTTGCTCCTTATAGTGTGGGTGCAGAAGACTTGGTGAGTGAGTGGAGCAATGCCCAGCTGGCCCAGACACATTCTTTTGGTGTAGTAGACATAGCTGAAAAGGATTAAGTGAGTGGTCAGGTGAAGTGCCCAGAGGCCTGACCAACCAGTGAACCACCACTGGAGGAGATGGGATAGGAAGTAGGCCTGGCCCATGGGGCTAGTCAGTGTGCTTCAGTAAGATCCCCGCTGACTCAATGGCAAGTGCCCTTAACATCATTTGGGCCCTTGGTTGAGGCTCATAAGATTGGGGGGCCTGAGCCCCGTATCTTTGGCACCATGTGCCCTAGTTGATGTCCCACACCCCCAGGAGGCCCCACTGTTTCCCACAATTGGGCAACACTGGTGACACAGGCCATGCTGCCCTCACCCAGAAGGGCCATCCTGCTTCACAACCCCTGTGAGAGTAGTACTGATGCTGGTTGTGGGACTGTATTATCTTGTATAGCCTGAGGAAATACATCCACAGTGGAGGCTGGAGGGGCTAACCTCTTAACAAACACCCTGTTAGAGGGTCTTTGCTTCTAGTGGACACCTTCAAGATCGGGGTGGCTCTGCAAGGGGATCTGCCTAAGTTTCCCATCACAAGGGCTTTCCTTATATCCTGAAGTTTCACTTTACTCGGCCCTCCTTGAGAGTAACTCTGAGGGTTCAGCCCTTTTCAGGATGCTGAAAACCCAGAATAAAATACCACCATGGGCAATAGTCTCAAGATATGGTAAACTAAATGTCTTCTGTCCCACATAAGTTCAGTTTTTAAAGTTCAGCTCAATCTCATGGGAGCACTGACTCTCCAGGCTTATCCCCAGAGGGAGTTCAAATCAAACACCACCAAAAATGGTCTCCACATTCTGCTTGAACAAAATCTTTCTCATGCTTTACCAGAGCACTGACTCCTAGGTCTCTTCCTGGAATCTGGATTCTGTTTTGGCAGGTCAGTCCAGGCCTTACCAAGCTGGAGTCCATTTCTTTCCTGCCACCTTCAGGAGCCTTCTTGATTTTTTTCAGTTTCTGCAGACACTTGCCACTGTCATCCAACCTGTCTCCCCAGGCCTTTGAGTTATTTGAGATACAAGACACATTTAGTCACGTGACCCACTGGTTCCCTGACCTTCCATTCACCCCACCTGGAGGGGTTAGCTCATTGTGACAGAGGTGGGACCGGGCCCTTTTCCCTTGAAAGGGATCCATCACTGTGTGATAATCACCTTCTCTTGCTGCTTTCTGTTTTCAGAGAGATCAGAGATGTGACATACAGTTTTCTCCCTGGAACCTCACTGATTACAGACCTTGGCCTCCCTTGGCCTCCTGAGTGGTAAATGTGGAACAAAATTCCATTAATCTTGTAGGATGGTGGCTGGGGTACAATGTATAGACTCTAAGGCCAGCAAGGACTATTGTGATTAACTAATGTGACCTATCTAACACATGTCCCAGGACATCCCTGAATTCATTCCTTTTCGTATATTGATTTAAAAATTGTCAGCTCTGGACCACCTTCAAAGTCCTTGGTAAGTCTTTTACTGGTTAGTTACCCTCACTGTTAATGTTAGATGTTAGACTAACAAAGAGTTTAATCCAAAGGCAGTTTGGGTCCAAGGTTACTCTTTATTGCCAGCTCATTCGTCTTGACCTCTTGAGTGAGCAAGGAGGGTGACCTCATAATACTTTTTTGCAAAACAGCATGGCAATTCATATATTACTCACATTTTTGGACCCTTATAGGTTATATTTGCATCTATATAATTAATATTGATGATTATGTGGTGCACATAATTATCTCCATCCATTTACAGTTTCTGAATATATTGCACAGATGCTTTATCTTTAAAATCATTGTTTTTTACATGAAAAATTACATCACAGTCCTTACAGAGCAGAGAGGAGAGTGGAAGGGAGGTGATAAGCAATGCTCCCATCCAGGACCTTGTGTAGGAGGGGAAGATAGACACAAAAAAGAAGATAATATAACTTTTAACTAGAATCTCACTAACAAGACAGCTAGGCTTGCCTGTACTAACCCCATTACTATGGCAGCTATCATTCAGGTGAGGTGCTCAATTTAACTCTTTCCTACTTTTCCCCACTCTTTTTCAAAGAAGGGCCCAGGCACCCATCTTTCCCACACACTGGTCAACAGGGCATCTGTTCAGGAGGTCTTGCCTCCAGCTGGTCCAATGCTTTGGTCCCCTGGTCAGGCTACGGACCCTCCAGGAAGAATCATGTTACAACTGGCAGCTGAATTGCTTCCTGACTGTGCTTGGAATGATGAACTGTAGCCCATCCCTTTGAGCAGGCTAAAAGACTCTCAGTCACTCTTCTGTCATAAGACTCATGCTGTGGAATACTAATCATCCAAACTGTTTTGTTAATTATGGTTAAGGCATGCTTCGCTCCCCTGAATTTCCTAACACACACACACACACACACACCAGTTGTCAGCCAGCTAGTAACATAGTGTTGTATGAATTTAATCATTGGTTAGAAATAACTGGACAGAACCAAAATCACTAAGAAGTAAGGAACACAAACAAGGAGTCTGGTGGTACTTTGGCAAATTTAAGGAGGTTCAGATTCCATATCAGATTGCTTCTGAGTTGAGGGGAAGGAAACAGATGTTTGCTTGATGTTATAGGCTCTCCCTTAAAAAACGTATCTGATTATCCATCAGCTCTAACTTTTAACAATTATTGGGCTGGTCAAATAGTGCATATCCTTCTTAATCAGGTTCTGTACAGAGTCTTTTGTTATTCTAAGTGTACTGCATACCTGAAATCAGAGAATCAGGTAGGTCTAAGTGCTAGTGCTTAGACCTGGAGTGTGGGAAAGTAACCATACTTTGTGGAGACCAGAGACTTCCAGCCTGCAGCAGCTTAAGTTCTGAGACCTAAGATCACAGAAGTCAAAGCACACAAAGTGTGGAGAAAGAAACTATATCCACAACGGTGATTGAGTGAAGCAGTGAAGAACAACAGGACCAACAGCTGGAGGAATGAGCAAGGTGCTGCTACTGCCTTTGTCTCCCTTTTCCCTGGAAGGTGAACAAAGTGGGATTTTGTCCCACAAAAGCTCATGCAAAAAATAAATCTGTTAGTCTTAAAGTGCCACACAACTCCTTGTTTGATTGTTTGTTTGTTTTCCTTGCGAAAGTACCTCTGAACTGTTGGTCTCCCCAGTACTGACAAGGGCTATGTCCACACATAAATTGTTATTTCGAAATAAATTATTTCAAAATGAGTTATTTTGAAATAAAGTCCTTATTTCAAAATAAGTTAATTTGAATTAAGGGAAAGCCTGCTTTAGAAATAGCTGTTATTTCAAAATGGTTATTTCGAAGTAAGGCTGTTTGGACATGTTGTTTCAAAACAGCTGTTTCAAAACAATGGTGTTGTTTCAAAACAACATGTCCTAACGACATTATTTCAAAATAAACATTTTGAAATAACAGCCTTTTCAAAATGAATGGGGTTTAAGCTGTTTTGAAATGACAGTTCTTATGTTGAAATGACAGAGCCTGTCATTTTGAAATAAGAAAACGTTGTGTGGACCTAATCTTTTTTATTTCAAAATAACCAGTGTTATTTTGAAATAAAAGAGATGTGTGGACATACCCAAGGAGGAGAATAAGGTGAGTGAGGCATGGAGAAGGGAGAGGAACACATTGAAGGAATATTTGTTTGTTAAACAAACATGGAGTCTAGTAGCACTTTTACAGACTAACAAATTTATTATCTCACTGGCTATGTCCACATGTAGACACTTATTTTGAAACAAGTTAATTCGAAATAAAATCTTTATTTTGAAGTAACTTAAACTGAAATAAGCAAAAACCTCAAATCAAAATAGCAAGTCCAGACACAGGACTTGCTATTTCGAATCAGGAGAGGGGCACCATGGGAGGTGTGGCAACATGGTCCCCTCACTGGGCCATGCCCCTGGCCAATCCATAAATGCAGGAATTGACCTCACTTCCCTGTCCATTCTGGCTAGCAGGAGACTGCAAGACACAGAACATGCATGTGTCCTGGCTTCCCAGTGATCGCTGTGCTGTTGGTAGACCCGCTGCTCCCCTGCAGGGTGTCCTCCTGCTATGGGACACTCTGTTCTCAGACCCCAATGGTGGCCAGGATGTGCCCCAGGCTATTATCTTGGTGGGTCTCAGAGCAGTTGTAGTTCCCTTCCCTCTTCTGTGCCTCGTCACATCTGGGCACAGGAGACCAACACAGACTGATGGGAGCGGGTAGTGCTGGGAACCTGGGGTGACAAGCAGTGGTAGAGGAATCTCCGAATGAGCAGGGGGAACTTCAACCACCTGGTTGCAGAACTAGCCCTGGTCCTGTACTGAAGGGGTGCTGTCATGACAGCAGCCATCACTGTTGACAAGAGAATGGCCATCACTTTCTGGAAGATGGCCACTTCTGAGTTGTACAGGTCTGTCGTGCACCTCTTCAGCATAGGGAGGTCCACCACTGGCAACATGCTGCTACAGGTCGCCAATGCCATCAAGAGGATCCTGCTGCCACACCTTGTCACCCAAGGAGAGCTGCAGGACACCATTGCCAGCATGGCCACCCTCGGGTTTCCCAATTGCAGTGGGATACTGGATGCTATGCGAGCCCTGGAGCACCAAGCATCCAAGTACCAGAACCAGAAGGGATACCACTCAGTTATTTTTCAGGCCCTTGTGGACTATTGGGGCATCTTTCAAAACTGTTATGTGGGATGGCCAGTGAGGGTCAGTGAGGGCGCATAATGCGAGGGTCTTCTGTAACTCTGCCCTGTACTGGGGCATCGAGGCGGGCACCGTCTCTCCCCCATAACATCTCTGTTGTGGGAGTAGAGGAGCCTGTTCCATTGTCGCCAACACAGCCTATCCCCTCCGCCCATGGCTCATGTGCCCATACACAGAGCCCCTTAATGCTAGCTGGCAGTTTTCAACTGCAGTGTGAGCAGCTGCCACCAGGTGGTCGAGCGGGCATTTGGCTGGCTGAAGACACAATGGGGGTGCCTCCTTATGCGCCTCCACCTTGCAGAGGAGATGACCAAGGAGGTCATCAATGCCTGTTGGCCCGGCATAACTTTTGCGAGCTACAGGGTGAGACTGTTGCTGCCGCCTGGGAGGCCGAGGCACTGCTCATCGGTGGCCAATACGAGCAACCAGCACTCGTGGCCCAAGGGAGTGAGCAGCACAAAGGGCAGCCACAGTTTGTGACACACTCATGAACTTTATTTGACAATGAGAAACTCTGAGGGCCAGGCCTGCCCTGCCACACCACCCTCTCCCCTATTCTACCACAGCCAGCCCCCACTCTTCCACCTGCACCGTGAACCACACCCAATAAAAACACTGACATGAACTAATATGTTGTCAAAAAAAAATATTTAACATAACATGGGGGGGTTGGAGCAAAGAACGGGTAAGGGGATGTGGAACTTTGGGGGGAGACCTGGGGAGGGCCAGAAATTGGGAGAGGGGCTTGGAGAACTGGGGAGGGCCTGCAACTGGGAGAGGGGCTTGGGGCAGGGGCGTCACTGGCACTGGGAACACTAAGACATATGCCCCAGGTCCCAGCACCAGTGCCCCGGATCTCAGGCCCCATTGGGCCAGGGATCCAGGGCCCGATCCCTGGCTGGCCGTGGCCGCAGCAGCCCCGTCCCTGGCTGGGGTTCGGGGGGCCAGCCACTGGCAGCCACGGTGGCCCGTTCCCAGCCGGGGACTGGGGTCCTGGCTGGCCGCGGCCGCACCAATGCAGGCACAGGCCCGGCATCCTGCAGCCGCTTCTGGCCTGGCCCCACTGCAGCCAAGCCACCCGCAGCTGTGCAGCTCCCCCCCGGCCCAATCCGTGGCCAGGGGGTGGGGCTGGCCAGCTGGGGGCAGGGTCTGCCAGCTGGGGGTGGGAGCTGGGCCCGTGCCCTGGGTCCCGCGCCCCTCCAGTGCTGCACCTTGCTTGGGGTGTGGGGTTGGGGAGTTTGGATGGGAGGGGAGTCCCATTGGGGGGCCTGTGTGGGGGTAGTGGGGTGGCATTCCACTTCCCTGCTCACTGCCACCCTGGGTCTGGGGGCACTTGCAATGAGGGACATGAGAGTCCCTGTGTGGACCTCCCTCAGCTGGTGGGGGGATCATGTGTGCAGTGATGCACCGGAGACTTGTCACAACGTCCTGCACCGCAGTGCTCAGGGCCTGGTGCACAGTGCTCTGGCACTCCATCACCACACTCCACCGCTTGAGTGCAGCGACCACACGGTCATCGAAAGTGGCCACATGTTGCAGCAGACAGATGGCTGCATCCTGGCGATGGGCCTGCTGCTCTCTCCAGGCTTGGGCAGAGTCCTCTACTTGCTGGCAGAGGTCGAGGAGGCTGGCCAGGATTTCCTCTCACCTTCTGCAGTCACTCCTCCTCCTCTGTCATGGGGTGACTGGCAGGCTCTGTGCAGCAGCACGGCGGGTGGTTGTGTGAACTGCAGGAGGGAAGCACAAAACAGGGTTGGCCCCTGCTGCCTGCTTACCTTGCCTGTGTGCACCCTGTCTGCAGCACACACCTCTGCCCTGACTGTCAGCAGCATTCTGGATATGGGTCCTGTGGGACATTGCCCTGGAGGCATGCATGGCCTGGCGGTGCCCACAATGGTGAGCTGCAGTCACGCATGACTTAGTCTGGGGAGTCTCCTGAGGCCACTTGCTAGTGGCATGGCCTGTATGCTCTCCGCCCAAGACGCAGCTTCTTATTTGTACTTCCAACTTCTGTTGAGCAACCCTAGGCACGCACGGGCCTGTGACCCTGGTGCCACATGCCCCTTGGGGATCAGTGCCCATGCGATGGCCTCTGCACCCCCCGGCTTCATGCCCTGCCTGTCTCTGTCCTTGCCCCCTTGGTGCCCGTGACCTGGGTAGACTCAGCCCTGCCTACATGTAGGGGAGAGGATCATTCACCAACCAGTGCTCCAGATGTTCAGTTGGAAGTCCCTTCCTCGGGCTCAGACTCCCTGGGGGTTGGCACCTCTATATGCCCCTCTTCCTCCTTCTGGGGTGGCAGTCCCCTTCTCCTGGACAGGAAAGAGCTCTGGACTCCCCAGTAAAGCCTCCGGTGGTGGTGCTGTGATGGCAGGATGGCTGGGATCACCAAAGTCCAGGGTTGCCTCTGTGTGACCGTTACATCCCTCGGGGGGTGAGACCCTGGAGGGGATCTGGCCAGATTTGATGGCCCGAGCTGGGAAGCCACTGAGCTCTGCCCCCAGGAACCCATGGAGTTCTTCCTAGAGTGAACAGGTGGCACTGCTACCTGCCCCTGGGAGCTGGCATGTCACCAGGGTGAGGGCTTGGTCCTGACAAACGACCTTGATCTTGGAATGCACCTGCTCCATTGTGCGTGGGTGGCCCTGGGCAGACAGCTCTGCAGCTATATCTGCATAGACTTCCTGGTTCTTGTGCCTGGCATGGTGATAAAATTAGCTACCCCAAACTCAATTTTATCTTGGTTCTCCAGTCTTCAGCTATTCATCTGTGACTACACAAAGGACTGAGACCCACCCTGGTGCTGGCTATCAGCCAGAGGAACTGAACAAGCATGCAAACTCCAGATTTTTCAAAGGGCTTGGTTTAAATGGATTCTATATCATTCTTATGTATGTGATTCACTAAGACCCTTTAACATCACTCATATTCTGTTTCTTTTCTTTTTATATTAAACCTTTGGTTTTAGTTACTCAAGGATTGTTTGGTAGTGTGGTATTTTGGGTAAGATCCAAACCTTGGACAGCAAGCTGGCTAGATCATCAGGCTCAAAGGACAGGCATCAATGACTCAGTGTCTAGTTGGCAACCAGTAACTAATGGAGATCCCCAACTGTTGGTCCTGTGGGTGGTTCTGTTCAACGTCTTCATTAATAATATGAATGACAGGAAAGATTATGCTCTCAGTAGCTACATCTGAATTAGAGAGCTCAGTTAAATCAGCCTAACAAGGTCTCCTTTAATCTATTTTAATTCAACTTAAAGTAGACCTCGTTAAGTCGACTTACAGAGTCCACATTCAAAATGCCAGGAGACTGGCTGTGTCCATGCTGGCAGTTGCTAGGTTGCACTAGCAGTGGTGTATTGTGGATAGCTGGCCCACATTGGACCATAGAAGTATCCCTTTCCCCTGGCTGCTCCATTAAAACAAGAAGTGACAACATCACCCTCATCTCTGTGCCTGGCAACATGGATCCCGTGGGGGTCAGGGTCCCCAGCGTTCCCCAGCAATGTGCCACCACAGGACTCCACACTCTCCATGCATCGGGCAGACTTCTCCAGTTCTGGACCAGGAAGCACAGGGCAGGTGCCAGCATGGGGGCAGTCCACAGCAGGCCGACTCCCTCAACCCCCTTGGGAGCTGACATGAACAGGGTAGTGTCCATGCACCCTCGTATCTGGGCAAGGGAAACCAGCAGTGACTGGTGGGACCAGATGATTCCCATTACCTGGGATGAAGACCACTGGCTGCGGAACCTGCAGGTGAGGAAAAGCACCGTCACTGAGCTTACTCGGTTCTGCAGCGCGCAAACACATAGCTCCAACCTGCCCCACCCATGGACAAGAGAATGGCCATTGCCCTCTGAAAGATGGCAACCCCAAGCTGCTACCATTCTGTTGCCCACCAGTATGGGATCATCAAGGCCACTGTGTGCGTCATCCTGAGGCTGACTGTCCTAAGCACCGGCATCATGCCCACCAGCCCATTCCTGACCCCCAACCATCCACCATTTGCCTGATAGAATAAAATGATGCATGAGGCACGGGATAATGGTGTACCATGTGTTTTATTTACAGATGGGATGTGGGGAGAGAGCTGTGGAGAATGAAGAGGTAGGAACTGTGGGATAGAAAGGGTTGGTGCAGAATAAGGGGGATTGGGAGAATGAGGGAGGTGGGAGGCATGTAGGAGGTTTCGGGAGAGAGGGAGGTGGGAGTGGGGTGCAGGCAGTAATGCCACTGGGCCAGTGGGTCCCAGGCCTGTACCCGGTCACCCCAGTTCCTGGGCCTGTGGCGATGAGGGTTGCTGCTGGGATCCTGGGAATGGTGACCTCAGGCTGCTTAGAGCCCTGGTGCTAGGCCAGGTACTCCAGCATGTGTCTGCCTCTCCATCAAGACGAACAGGTGATCCATCTGGGCCTGCTTGAACCTGTGGTGGGCATTCTCCTCTTTCCTCTGCTGCTCCTGCTAGGCTCAGGGACCCACCTCAGCAAGCTCCACAAGCTGAAGGTGGTCTTCAAGGATCCTGTCTCATTAGAAATGCCCCCTCCTTCTCCTGGTTGGGGCTCAGCATACCCAGGGAGTAGCCAATTTTATGTGTGCAAGCTCTGCAGGAGAGAAGAAAAGAACAAGAATTCGTCCCATTAGGTAGTGTAGAGCGCAGGCTGACAGCAGCTATTGTCACATGCCCATCTCCCTGCTTCCCACTCCCTGTCCTTTGGGACCAGGACCCCTTGGTATATGCTGCTGTGCTCTGCTGCATGGGGGTGGTGCTGTGGCCATGGTGATGAGCCCCAGACAGCCCTGCCCCAGGGGTCTATCCTGAGGCCACGTGCCAGTGGTATCAGGCTCATCTGTCTGGCCTTGCTTCTCCAACCTACAGTGCCCCACCCCATGTCTTGCTAGGCCCCAACCCTACTCAGCTGAAGATCCCAACACCACACAGCCCCTGCCCAGGTACCAACCTCAGAGGGCCTCTGTGCCCCCCTTCCTGACCCTTACTGTACCAGCGCCCTGTTCCCTGCAGTCCCTGACCCATCTGCCTGCCCCAACATGCTTTCAGGGCAGGAGCACTCAATAGCAGATACACGAGGGGTATGTTAATGTCTCATTGGCTATGTCCACACACAGCTCGTTGTTTTGAAATAAGTTATTTCAAAATGAGGCATTTTGAAATAAAGCCCTTCTTTTGAAAAAAGTTAAATCAAAATAAGAAAATGTGCAATCAAAATAAAGGAAAAGCCCCAATTGAAATAGCATGCCCAAACACAGGACTTGCTATTTCACTTTAGGGGAAGGGCACCATGGGAGGTGTGGCAACATGGCCCCCTCACAGGGCCATGTTGGCAGCCAATCCTATAAAAGCTGGCACCGACCTAACTTCCCTGTCCATTCTGGCTAGCAGTACACTGCGAGACACAGACTTGGACTCTCCCCAGCTGCCTAGCCATCGCTGTGCAGTGAATAGACCCTCTGCTCGCCTGCAGAGTGTCCTGCTGCTGTGGGACACTCTGCTTGCAGACCCTGATGGTGTCTAGCCTGCGCCCCAGACTATCATCCATATGGGCCGCAGAGCAGACCTAGTTCCCCTGCCCCCTTCTGTGCCTCATCAGGTCTGGGCCCGGGAGACCAGCACAGACTGCTGGGAGCGGGTAGTGCTCTGAACCTGGGGGGATGACCAGTGGTGGACAAATTTCCGTATGATCAGGGGTAGCTTCAAACACCTCGTCGCAGAACTCGCCGCGCTGCTGCGCTGAAGGGACACCAGCATCAGGCCTACTATCCCTGTCAACAAAAGAGTGGCCATCACTCTATGGAAGGTGGCCGCTCCCAAGTCCTACAGGTCTGTGACACACCTCTTTGGCATAGGGAGGTCCACCACTGGGAACGTGCTGTTAGAGGTCACCAGGGCAATCAACAGGATCCTGCTGCAACACCTGGTCACACAAGGGGAGCTGCAGGACACCACTGCCCGCATGGACACCTTGGGATTTCCCAATTGTGTAGGTATACTGGATGCCATGCACATCCCTGTGTGAGCCCAGAGCACCAAGCCGCTGAGTACCAGAATCGCAAGGGGTACTACTCTGTTATCCTCCAGGCCCTTGTGGACCACCAGAGCATCTTTCAAAACTGTTATGTGGGATGGCCAGGGAGGGGCCATGATGCCAGGGTCCTCCATAACTCTTCCATATACCAGGGCATGGAGGCGGGCACATTTCCCCCCATAACATCAATGTTGGGGAAGTAGAGATGCCTGTCCTCATTGTCGTAGATGCAGCCTACCCCTTCCACCCATGGCTCATGCACACATACACAGGGCCCCTCGATTCCTGACGGCATCTTTTCAACTGGTGTCTGAGCTGCTGCCACCAGGCAGTTGAGCGGGCATTTGGCTGGCTGAAAGCACGCTGGAGGTGCCTTCTTATGCTCCTCCACCTTGCAGAGGTGATAATCGTGGTAATTATCAGTGCATGCGTGGCCCTGCACAACTTCTGTGAGCTGCGGCAGCGAGACTGTTGCTGCTGCCTGGGAAGCTGAGGCACAACTCCTTGCCGATGACTATGAGCAACCCGCACCTGTGCCCCCACGGGAGCGGCTGTCACAGAGGGCTGTCACAGGCCGTGATGCACTCATGAACACTTTTGCCATGCAGGAACTCTGAGGGCCAGGCCTGCCCGGCCCCATACCACCCTCTACCCTGTTCGCACACCACCAGCCCCCACTCATCCACCCACACTGTGAAGCACACCCAATGAAACCACTGACAACCACTAACGTGTTTCAAATTGTTTATTTTACATAACATGGGGTTGAGGCGGGGAAGGGCTGGGGAGGGTTCGGGGATGTGAAATGTGGGGGGAGTCTGGGGGGAGGGCCTGCAACTTGGAGGGGGAGACTGGGGAAGGGGGAGTCTGGGGGGGGGAGTCTTAGATGGCACCTGTGGGGGGGGTTCGGAGGGAAGGGTGTTGTCCCATGTCCATGCCCACGGCCACCCCGGGTCCGGGGCCACCTCCAGGGAGGGCCATGAGAAGGACCTCCAGCAACCTCTGGAGGGGCCATGTGCTTCACCAGTTGTCGGACGCTGCTGGCCAGGTCCTCGACCGTGGTGGTGAGGCCTTTGCTGAGGCACCCCATGTCTGAGGCCTGCCACTCCAGTGCGACAAGCATGAGGTCATCTGTGGTCACCACCTGTTGCAGCAGGTGGAGGGCAGCTTTTTGATGCCCGGCCTGTTGTCGCTGCCATGCCTAGGTGGATGCCTGTGCTTGGTGGCCGAGCTCTTTAAGGCTGTGCAGGATTTTTCCCCGCATCCGGTGGCCTCTCCTCGTCCTCTTCACTGGTCTAGGGGTGCCGAGTGGGCTTGGTGCCGGTGCACAGTGGGCAGCTGCACGACTTGCTGGAGGACAGCACAAAACAGGGTTGGCCCCTGCTGCCTGCTGGCCTTGTCTGTGTGCAGCCTGTCTGCAGCACAAACCCCTGCCCTGACTGTTAGTAGGATTCTGGATCTGGGTCCTGTGGGATTGCCCTGGAGGCACACATGGCCTAGTGGTGCCCACAATGGTGAGCTAGACTCACCCAGTACTTGCTCTGGGGAGTCTCCCAAGGCCACTTGCCAGTGGTGTGTGTGGAGTTTTAGGGGAAATTATAATCCAATAATGAGAGGCAGCATATTCAGAGCTGTGAGTCTTTATTGAAAGAGAACTGAGAGAGAGAGGAGCCAACAGACAGGTTTCCCTAGCACCTAAACGACCCTCCCATTTAGCAATATGACAACCCCAATGACCCTAGGTAGTTCAAAACACCACAGTGTGGTCTGCATGCTCTCCACCCCATCCAAGATGCAGCTGCATCTTTTACACCAACCCCCTGTGAACCAACCCCCGGCACGCAGGGGCCTGTGATCCTGGTGCCACCTGTCTCTCGGGTACCTGTGCCCATGGGAGGGCCTCTGCACCCCCCAACCCTGTGCCCTACCTGTCCCAAGACTGCACACCCTCGCTGCCCTTGACCTGGGCAGGCCCAGCCCTATGCGCCTGTATAGGAGAGGAAGATTCACTCGCAGGGGCTCCAGATGTCCACTGAGATGTGGCTACTTTGGCCTCGGACTCCCCAGATGCCGGCACGTCATGAGGCCCCTGCTCCTTCTCACTGGTCTCCTCTTTCTCCTCGACAGGGAGGAGCTGTGGGGTCCCTGGTGCAGCCTCTGGTGCTGGTGGTGCTATGGGAGGAGGCTGGCTGACATCGATGGCCACCTCGGAGTCCATGTCCCCTCCCTCTGTCACAGAGGCTGAGCTTGGGCGTTGGCCACTGTTGATGGCCCAAGCCGGCAAGCCACTGGGCTCAGCCCCCAGGAAGGCATGGAGCTCCTCATAGAAAGGGCAGGTAGCAGTACTACCTGCCCCCTGGAGCTCCCGTTCCTCCCTGGTGCGGGCATGGTCCTGCCTCAGGGCCTTGATTTTTGATCGCACCTGTTCTGTGTTGTGCTCGTGACCCTGGGTGGAGAGCTCTGTGGCTATGTCCACATATATATCCCTGTTCTGGTGGCTGGCCTGGAACCGGGTAAGGATGTCAGCCCTGCTCCATATACTGAAAAGGTACTGGACTTCCTCAGTAGTCCATACAGGTGCATCGTGTTGCCCTTCAGGGCCAGCAGAGACACATGCTGCCATGCCTGATCAGAACTGAGGGCACACTGGCAGGCACGGGCATGGGACAGCACTTCCTCCTTCCTATGGGTTCTGAGCATTCTGGGAGAAAGGTCAGACCCGTTATTTTGAAACTACGGTTGTTTCTAAATAATGTGTCGAAACTAAGGTTATTTTGAAACGACTCGTCAGCCCAGGGCCATGAGCGCAGCCTCTGTCGTTTTGAAATAAGAATACAACATGTGGACCAAAACTCTTTTATTTTGAAATAACAAAGATGTGTGGACATACCCCTTGCCTGGGTCTTCTACAGTCATGGGAGCCTCCCCTTGTGTCCCTGGGGTTGATGTCAGGGCAGCAAACAGCTCCAGGGTGGTACTGCCTGAGGCCAGCATGGTGCCCTGTGCCTGGGAGTTGGCCTCCCCCTGGCTGAGCACCACATCCTCATCCACTGAGTCCTCCTTCTGGTCCTTGTTGAGGGAGGGGGACTCAGCAGAGTTGATGATGCAGACTGGCTCAATGTCAGCCTCCTGGATGAGGGAGCAGTTTAACTCCCCGTAATAGGGACAGGTGGTACTAGCTGCTCCCCACCGCCACATGGCCTCCCACACCCTTTGCTAGCACTTACAGAGGTCTGTTACCTTGATCCATACATGTTGGGCATTATGGGTCTGGCTCTTCTCCACCAGCACCTCATAGGTGCTCCTAGACACCTCCCATTTTTCTGGCCGCCCTGAAGCCAAGAGCATATAGACTCATCCCCCCAAATAGCCAGGAGATCTAATATCTCCTGATGGGTCCAAGATGGGGCTTACTTTCTGGCCTCCTGCCTCTGTCCTAGAGCTGGAGTCCCGGCTAGTTTTGTTTTAGAACAAGATGCCCAGGACTTTGTCATGCCCTGGGATTGGCCAGACCCAGCACTTCCTGGTTGCCAGGAAGTGTTTCAGATGGCCTGGATGCCAATTAAGTTGACTTAAACCAAAGCCCAGGCTACATTAGTTTAAGCTGACTTAATAAAGCCTTCTTAAAAAATGAAATCCACTTAAAAAAATAAGTGTTATTAAGCTGACTTTACCAAATGCTTAAATTGACTTAGTAAATAGGAAACATAGCCTGGGCTTTGCTTAAATCAAATTAGGGTGGTTACAGTCAACTTAAGCCCTTAGCACAATGTTCCCTGTAACGTGATGATGCAGCCAGGGGTTAAAGGAAGCCAGAATGCATTGGAACGCTGTTCTGGGGCCCACTATTTTAGGGGCTCAGTATTCTGAGGCCCTTAAAAAAAGAAAATGAGCTGGAATGCTGTGTTCTGGGCCCCACCATTTAAAAAAAGCAGGCCCCAGAACACAGCATTCTGATTCTATTTCCTATTTTCAAGGGCCAAATGCTGTGCCCTTACAAATAGTAGGCCCCCGCATTCCAGCAGGCAGTTGCAGGGGCCGGGGCCAGGGACATTGCTGGGTAGGATTCAGGCTTTGACCAAAACCTGTCCCCTTCCAGATCTGCCCCAACCTGGGGCCCGCTGCCTCCTCCCCAGCCACACCACCAATCTGACCCGAGGCCTACTGCCCATCCCTCCCCCCACAGCTGTGCCACCACTGGTAAGTTCTGGGGTGGCACATCTCATGCTGGGGGAGTATTGAGGACAGGGGGTAGGGGACTGGCATATGAGGGGACAGCAGCTGGGGTCTGGGGCAGCCCACCACTGTGGGAGGGGGCCCAGCCATGTGGGAGTATCTGGGGCCCTGCCATTATATTTAACCCCCTCGATGCAGCTGAGCTAGTTCCCTGCCGGTTCCCCAACGCATACTGGGCCCCTTCCCCACTGCCTGCCGGCTCCCTGAGCTCATCTAGAAATTGCTTAGCTGCATCATCACCTTAGATGGAACATTAGATCTGATCTTATGACTTACACTTCCTTGCATTTATTTTCCTCCCATCCTCTAGGTTCCCTCATCTTCAAAACTTCTGACAAAGTGGGATTTTTCTCCACAAAGAGCTCATGTGATAAATAAATGTGTTAGTCTTTAAAAGTGCCACAGAAGTCCTTGTTTGTTTTGCTGAACTAGATTCACATGGCTACCCCTTTGGAACTTCACAGTATTCCACACACTCATGATCCATTATCATCCTCCAGGGGAAATTATCATCCAGGGAAAATCATAGGATTTGAACTTTGGCAAAAATATGAATTTCACAGTAACTCTAATACCTTTCCAAGCAAACAAAACAGTTTTATAGATGGAGCTCTACCATCTTTCAACATAACTAGTACCACATATATACATGAGATAGTTTATTGCATAATCTCTCTTCTGGACCTAGGCCTTATCTCAGAGGAAACTGAATGCTTCAGAATCATAACAGAATTTGGGTCCAATGGCCATAAAAATATGTAGACCAAAAATAAAGATTGTGGTCTGTTATTCATAGTTCTTATAAATTTATCTGTACAGCTCTTCAACTGTCTGCTAGTCTGCCAAGACCAGGGTAGGCGATTCATATTTTTTACTGACAGGAAAGACTGACATACACTAAGCACATTGCCGCCAAGCCAGAGGCGTCGCTGGGGGGGCAATGGACCCGGTGCACAGGCCCAGCCACCGCCCCCAGAGGCAGGCCCCGCCCCCTGGGGAGAGGCCCCACCCCCTGGCCAGGGATAGGGCCAGGGGGAGGCCATGCCGCTGCGAGTGGCTAGGCCGCAGCATGGCGCGGCCAGAAGCGGCCACTGGAGGCCAGGCCCACGCCCGTGGCCACCAGTGGCCAGGCCCTGGATCCCCAGCGGGGGACAGGACCGCCGCCGCCGCGGGTGGCTGGCTGGGCCCTGGATCCCCGGCCGGAGAAGGTGCCGCCCCACTTGCAGGCAGCTAGCTGGCGGCTGCGGAAGCCCCATCCCTGGCTGGGGATCAGGGCCCTGGCCGCCTGCTACTGTGTGCATGGGCGCAGGCATGGGCACAGGCTTGGCCTCCAGCAGCTGCTTCTGGCCGTGCTGTGCCATGGCCTAGCCCCTCACAGTGGCGTGGCCTCCCCCTGGCCCTATCCCTGGCCAGGGGCGGGGCCTGCTGGGCGGCCAGCCAGGCCCCGGATCCCTGGCCGGGGACGGGGCAGCCATGGCTGCGGCCAGCTGGGGATCGGGTCCCGGATCCCCGGCCTGATTGGGCTAGAGATCCAGGGCACTGGCGTTGGGACCCGGGACATGTGCCCCGGTGTCCCCAACGCCAGCGATGCCACTGCCTCATGCCTAATTAAATTATACAGCTCATTTTGCAAAGAACAATCACAGAGAAGAATATTCTTTCCTACATTGAACCCCAAAATGGAAACCAACTGACCTTTCTACATACTGTAAATAAAGCAGCCTCTTTAGGGATGTGCAACATATAGCTGAGGTAAACCACAGAAGAATGGCTGAGGCTTATTTAAATTTAACTTAAGCATTTCCCTTGCTAATGTTGGCAGCACAAGGATTGTAAACATATCACAGATTATATTTCTGCCTCTGATTTCAGTTTCTTTCTTTTTAGAGAAAATAATATGTTGCTTTAATAAGATAGATAGATAGATAGATAGATAGATAGATAGATAGAGCTGCATCTATTAAACTGTTCTGTTTGCTTGGAAAGGTATTAGAATAATTTCTTTGGCTTATCATGAAATATATTATACAAGTTCAAATTCTGTCATTTTCTCTGGACAATGATTTCCCCTGTGTGATGATGAGGGATCATGAGTACATGGAACATTGTAAAATTCAAAAGAGGCAGCCGTGTTAATCTAGTTTAGCAAAATAGAAAAGGAGTCCTGTGGCACTTTTTATTGTTTATTTCACCACTCAGTCCCTGGTTTAAGACACTCTCAGCTTGAGAGCTACCAAACAATGTCAATCATGTCCTTGTAATGACTGTACTTGAAGGTCCAAGAACCATTCAGAACACAGTGCCGAAGACAGAGGGACTATTCCTTCAGATGGGGGAGGACACTTCATCTTCTAACCTTTCACATTCATGTAGCACCTGCGCACTTTATCCAAGGTTCTGAAAGTATTCTAACAAAGGGCACACCCACGGGCCTGATCTTATTTCTCTGCCCCCTACCCCCATGCAGCAATGGGAGCTGGACCAACCCTAGGCTGTAAGAGAGAGGTGAAATGTTGCCAGAGGTGGCCCAATAATCAGTGATGGTCAAAAATAAAACTTAATTCTCCTGGATTGCAGTCCACTCAGTGATTTCCCTAGAATCCTCCCTATACACCCCCAATGTCCTATGCCCCACAGTTTTCAGCTAGTAACAGTTTTATATCAATTTAGTGAGCACTCCAACATCCCAACATATCTCCCTACCCTCCCTAATTTCAAGTCCTGGGGAAGTTGCTGACACTTGTTTCCCTGAGCACCATCCCTGCAGAGCTAGGCAGCTTCACTTAGTGTCCCCCCCCCCAGGCGCCTTCCCTATGGGCACACCGACCGCCTTCCCTGGGTCCCCCAGGCACCCTTTCCCATGCCTTACCATCGCCAACTCACTCATGGCCTCTTACTTGGCCGCCAGATCATCACTGCCAGCATTCTTCTGGCCAGCAGAAAGCTGTGCAGTGAAGTTCCCTGGAACAGCTCCTCATGGCCATAAGAGTGTGTGTTCTAGGCTGGCTACGGGTCATAGCAGCCAGCCATGCACAACTGACAGTGAGGTGTGTGCCGGTGAGTGAGGGCTGCTGCATGCACACATGCACGCACAACTTGAAGGAAACATTGCCTTAATGTAGGTATAGCCACTAAATTTGTGTATGACATCAAGCTGGGGGGAAAGGTAGATATGCTGGAGGACAGGGGTAGGATTCAGGGAGACCCAGACAAATTGAAGAATGGGCCAAACGAAACCTCATGAGGTTCAACAAGGACAAGTGAGAAGTCCTTCATTTAGAAATAAATAATCCCATGTATTGCTACAGTTTGGGGGCCAATCAGCTAAATAGCAGCACTGTGGAAATGGACCTGTGGCTTATGGTGGATGGGAATCTGGATATGAATCAACAATGTGCTCTTGTTGCCCAAAAGGCCGATGACATTCATAGAATCATAGAATCATAGGGTTGGAAGGGACCCCACGAGGTCATCTAGTCCAACCCCCTGCCAAAAAAAGCAGGACCACTCCCATTAGATCATCCCAGTCAGTGTTTTGTCCAGCTGGGACTTGAACACCTCCAGAGATGGAGATTCCACCACCTCCCTAGGCAACTTATTCCAATGCTTCACCACTCGCCTAGTAAGGAAGTTTTTCCTAATATCCAGCCTGGACTGCCCCAGCTGTAACTTAAAACCATTGCTTCTCGTTCTGCCCTCTGTTACTACCGAGAACAGTCA
>ML682194.1:15621-40495 GCA_007922195.1 Podocnemis expansa | reverse complement strand
GGGGGGGGGGTTGTCTAGACCAGGGAGTGGTGCCACTGCTGCGATTTGGCTCTAACAGGGAGCAGCACTGCCACAGGCATCTGGCCCCCGCCAGGGAGCAGCACCACCACCGCTATTCAGCCTGGCAGCCTACATGGCTCCCGCCCGCCATTGGCCAGGCTTGGGGAGGCTGCTAGGAGGAGTGGGATGGAGGGCCCACCATCCAGCCTGGCCCGGGCCATGTAGTTGGTGGGGGCAGGTGCCAAATCTCAGGCACCTAGGGCACCAAATAACCTTGGGCCAGCTCTGCTGACAAAATTAGATTTTCCTGTTGAAATCAAAAAGGAAATCACAGTTTTCAACAAGTCATTGGGCTGGTTGTAGGAATCGCTGGTTAAAATTCTGCAACCTGTGCTATGCAGGAGGCCAGACTGCATGCCCAGCAAGGTCCCTGCTGACCTTCACATTGATGGCCTTTCCTTTGTGATCATCTGGCTAGTTTTCCAAGTCATGGCAGACACTAAATTCTCACAGGAAGAATAGTACCTTTGTTCAGGCAGAAAAAGCCAGCATAAAGAAATGAAAACCCATATCAGGGATCAAAGAAGAGAAGTTGGCATGAAGTTGCATCACGGTAGCTCCAACAGCTGTTATTATTTACAAAGTGCCTCTGAGGAGAGTGGCACGGCAAAAGTAAATAAGACACATCCCTTATAAGAATTGATCTGGCTTAGCCAGCAGCCTGCTGTGGTTGGCGGAGCACATTGGCAGGCAGATTTAGCCTTATGATTCAGAACTATTACTTAATTACTCATTCAGAAAGGCTAGGTCACTTAAGGGGATCAGGCACTGGACTGAGACTCAGGTTTCCTGGGTTCTGTTTCCTGCTCTGCCGCAGACTGCTTGGGTGACTGAACCTTTCTGCTTCCTAGCTTCTCCTTCATCTCTTGTCTATTTTATACTGCAAGCTCTTTGGGAAAGGGATATTCTTATTGTGTCTGCAGTGCTGAGCACAACAGGGCCCTGATCTTGGTCACAGTGTGTCTGTGCAGTTTCTGTCCTGATGGAAACCCAGTTTCAGTTGCTGCGTCTCCGTGCAGCACTTGGTGTATTGAGGTTCTCATCAGTCACTGTTTGGGCAGTGCCAGGCGCCAGTCCTATAGCTCCAAATCCCCATGCAGTGCTCTCTCCAAGCCCCTCTGTCCATGCTGCCCTGGTGCTGCGTAATGGTTTCCAACTTTGTTTGGTTTACAAGGGCAGCTACCTTCCAGCCATGTCAGACTATCTTCTCTTTGATATGACCAATTGGAAAAAACACTTCATATGAAAAGCTGTGGAGTAATTTTCAGAAAATATTGTAGCATTATTTTTTCAAGCTTCTTTTAGCTGGCCACTATCTTAATAGTGGCTATGTCTACACTTACAAGTTATTTCAAATTAAGGAGACTTCATTTGAAATAACTATTCCCTGGCCAAGGAAGCGTTTTATTATATCACATTAAGCAGTTCCTTAATTCAAAATAAGGAACCGCTAGTTCGATATAGTACTATCTCCTTTTACTTCAAAATATCGCTTACTTCAAAGTTATTTAGTTGGAATGAAGCCATTTTAAGCCATGGGAGAGTCTTAATTCAAATTAATTTTGCTATTCTTTTGCCTGCCTTCCCCCATTTAAAATTAGAGAGTCTAGTGAAGACTCTCTACTTTGAATGAATAAAGCCCACTTTAGTTCAAAGTAGACTTCACTGGACTCCTACTTTGAAATAATAGCTTTGAAGTAATGCTAATTCAAAATAACTTTAGTTTAAATTCAAAGTAGTTATTTCAAATTAACTGATTCAAATTAATCAGTTAATAGTCTACCAAGGGAAGTGGTGGGGGCAAAAACCTTAGGTGCCTTCAAAACTGAGCTTGATAAGTTTATGCAGGGAATGATATGATGGACAGGGTAGCTTGGCCATTGTCTATCTTTTACTACTGATGATGGATATGATAGGGAGATGGGAAGGGGTGTTTGATCGAGTGGGTTCTGACTTTTTACAGAAAAGTTCTTCTTGACTGGCTGTTGTGGACTTGCCCTCATGCTCAGGATTTAACTGATCACCATATTTGGGGTCAGGAAGGAATTTTCCCCCAGGGCAAATTGGCTTGGACGCTGGGGAGGGCGGGAGGTTTGCCTTCTTCTGTAGCATTGGCCATGGCTCACTTGCTGGTTGATTCTCTGTATTAAAGTCTTTAAATCATGATTTGAGGACTTTAATAGCTCAGTAAAGGGTTTGAGGTTCAATGTAGGAGTGGGGGTGAGGTTTTGTGGCCTGCACTGTGCAGGAGGTCAGAGTAGATGATCGTATTGGTCCCTTCTGACCTTAGAGTCTATGAGTCTAATTTGATAAGTGTAGACATAGCCACAGTGGCCGCTTGCCAGGAGGCAGCCATTCAGCATAACTTTTACAATGCCCATCTTGTGCCACCTCCTTTCCAATCCTCCAGATGGAGATGTGGCTGTGAAAAAAACAGAGTAAGTCTTGCACAGAGCTGAATCCAGCTGATCTTTGCTTGATAGAAACATTCCCTGAGGCGACAGGAATGGTATTAAATCAGTGCAAGGTTAGGGCAGGGTCTGGCATCCTTGGGGCAATGGATGAGTAAAGGCTGTTTAAAGCCAGCCGTGTATCTCCAATCTGCTCTGCACTGACACATTGCAGATTGACCAAAAATCTGGGTTGGAACACTGGTTCACAGGTTAATTTTTTTACCGAAGAAGGAACTGGATCCCCAGCTGATAGAAAAGGATGTGGAGGAAATTGAAGGGTGTTTAGTCAGCGGAGGCCACACTTAGTAAAAGAGAGAAAGTTTATTGGAAAACTACACACAGCTGTGGACTCGGGGGCCAAAACAAAGACTGAAGAGTCCCTAACAAAGGATGGGGTTACCTTATATAGGTAATGCATCATTCTAATATATTCATGTATATCACCTCGTGTGACTTGGCTTCTCTCCAATCCCGTGACGCTTGTACTATCTTTCCATAATGAGGAGATGCTCTTCTTTCCTTATGTGGGGGTCTGCTACCTGGTTGTTTTCCTAGGTTCAATTCCTGCTTCTGTCTCTTTCTTATGCTAATTTCCCCCGCTACCCAGCTCAACAGGGTATGTGACTCCTTGTTCAACCTGAAATGGAGTCTGTTGCTTACAAAACGGAGCTAGCCAGAAACTATACTTAGTTTCTTCCACAAGGACTAGTGGAGGGCCACATAAAGATTAGTACTTTTGCCCAAGGGCTGCACCACTGAAATCTTTCCATACAAGGATATAGCAAATATCAGTAATGATCGTGTCATTGCGGGCCGCAGGAAATATCTTTAGGGTCTGCATGCAGCTCGCGGGCCACTTCTTTAATACCCCTGATCTAAGCTGTCAACGGCTCGAGCAGACAGATATTCCCAACCTTGCGGAATGTCCGCTTTTCTGGTCCCTTTGCCACACAGCTCACCAGTCCCATTGGCTATGTCTACACTGGTAGATTAGTCCAGACTAAGGAGTCTTAGTCTGGACTAATTTAGTCCATGGTCACACTAGCCTTTCCTTAGTTCAAACGAAGAAATTTCTTAGTTCAAACTTAGCAAAGCTTCGTTTGAATTTGTTCGTACCGGTGCTTAGTCTGGATTTAACCAGGGGTTTCGCTGGCACCTGGCACAAAGGGCACATGCCCCGAATCCTGGTGCTGGTGCCCCGAGTTTTGGGCCACCAGCCTGGCCCCGGATCCCAGCCTGGAGCAGCAGCGCTGCCATTCCCTGCCAGGGATCCTGGACCTGGCTGCCTGGGGCAGCGTTGCCACACTCGGACCATTCCTGCTGGGGTTCGGGGCCGAGCTGCCCACTGCGGCAGGTGCCCAAGAGAGGATTGGACCTGTGCCCAGATTTGGGGCAAGGGGCGAGGCACTTGGATGGCAGGCGGGGCCCATGCCTGCGTCCCAGGTCTTGCCACAGAACAGTGACGCTCCTGACTTAAGTGCTCCGTTCAAACTAGGCATGATGTGGCCCTGTACTAAAGCTTACTGCAAAATTAAGAAGTTCAAACTCACATGGTTAGTTAGAACTAACCGCACATTGTAGTTTGAACTAACATTTAGTTTGAATTAGAATGTGCAGTTAGTTTGAACTTATAAGCACAAGGTTAATTCACACTAACCTTGAACTTCTTAGTTTGGACTAAGATATCCATACTAACTTTTGCAGTTATAGACATAGCCATTGGGATTGCATGGTCATGTCCGTTATGGAGAAACCACAAATGACAGTTGCACAAATCAATAATGGCAAGTTTCAAGCCTGGGGGCCCTACTATATTAAGCTGTACATCAGGTCCAATCACCCAAGGGGCGGCATTAGGGAGTTCTCCCTGGCTGGGGTGAAATGTACTGATTTGCTCAGCTCCCCACCTATAACAACCCCCCCCCCCGCTCCCCATGGCTCCTTTAAAAGAGACCAAATGCCCTTGTTTGGGAGAGGAGCCCTGTGTTACATTTAGACTGAATTCATAGTCCAGCAGATACTTCCCATCACGCCCACCATTCACCTGCCCCCAAGCTACCAGGTGGCCAGACTGATCCACAGAGAGGGGCAACTCCACAGATCGGTCCCATGGCCTCTCTAATCAGTAGCAGCTATGGCAAGGGGACTGGTCTGACCGCATATAAAACTTGCTTCTTGGCTGGTGAAATTTTTGGCTTTGCACTCGGGGCATGGCCAATCTCCCCTTTTCACTTGTGAGGTAGTTTGTAGACTTTGGGAGGTAGTAGAGCTGGGTCAAGGGCCTGAGGGTTTTAGCTAACCATCCCAGAGGAGAGTGTCAAGTTGTTCCTACAACCAGCGTATTTGGGCAGAAGTATCTTTGCTGGAGGGTTTGTCTGGCAGGGTAGGGGCATCAAAAGCAATTGGAATATCTGTATGCTGATGTACATAAGTGGCAGCCCTATCAGGAGCATAGGTAGGCTAGCTAGCAACTTGAGGGGTCCCTCCTGGCGCTCAAGCCAATTACGGACTGGCTGGCTTAAGCACTGAAGCCAAGCCTCCAACATGCAGATGCTGTGGCCTTGTCCAGGGGGCATTCACCATCCCACAGGTAAAAGAGTTTCCAAAGTGTGAGCCAAAGCCTGGATCTGTTGTACAGCAGCCTGCAGGTACTCTCCTGGAACAGGGGCTAGTTTTACCTAAGCCAGCACTGGAGAATAGACCCCCCAAAAAGCCTAGTAGTGTCCAGAGCAATGTTTTGATAATCTTTATCTTGGACTCCTACAGCTGTGGCTACCAGGCCCAAAAGGGTTTCCCAAGTTAATTCTAAATCCTGCTTTCGGTAGCAGGCTACTCAACTATCAAAACAAGTTAGCCAGTGTAACAGCCAGTTCCATTTTGGGGGCAGGGGTCCCAATTCTCTACACAGACTTTCCTGGTCACTGTCTGTTAAATGCGTAAAGGTGTCCTCCTGGTGATAGAATGGGCCCTTCTCCGCTTCTCTTGGAGAGAGGAGCTTTATACCTTTATACCTTCCCTCTGACCCCACTTTTCCCTGCAGCTCCCCCAGCTGCAGCGTGAACCTTCCCCCAAATCAAGGCTTCCAAAACAGCTTCAGCCCAGGAGTTTTCAGTCACCAGCCATGCCCGGGAGTGGGCCTGACCCGGGGTTAAATTGAGGAGTGGCACCATGTTTGGAGCAGCCAGGTAAGTGTTCGAGGGGTGGGGGAATTGGCTGGGGGAGCCAACATCAGGGCCCTGGGGTTGGGGAGGGTGTCAGGGAAAAGTGGCAGCAAGGCTTGGGGGCTGTAGGGGTAAAGCAACAAGAGGGGAAAACCGGCGGGAAAAGCAGTGGCAGGGGTTGGAGCATGTTGGGGAAAAGTGGTGGCAGGGGGGAAACTGGTGGCAGAGGAGTTGGGGAAAAGTGGCGGCAGGGGAACAGTAGCATCAGGGACCGTGGCTTATGGGGGAACTTCCAGAGTGGGAAGAAATAAATGCAGGGAATCGTAAGTCATGGGAATAGGTCACACCTTAACAGCAAATCAAAACAGTTGTAAAGATTCAAACACTGGGGAACCGTGTACAGAGGAGGATGAGCTCAAATTACTTCTTGTCATGAGAGAAAATCCCAAAGTAACTATTAAGCCCTGAAACAATGCAACTGAATTTGTAGATAAGTTTGATCTTAGCAGCTTCTCTTTGAAGACTTCATTTGGTATTCATCTGTCTGAGCACGACTATGTGGAAGTATTTCAATGTATAGCTTTCATGTAAATTCTGAGATTGTGATTTTAATTTAATGGTGGCTCAGGCTGTCAACCCCATCTTTGGTTAGACTGACAGATGATGATGCCCCGGTAATGACTTCAGAGGTATTAACTCAAGGCAATATGAGACCCAGTTTGAGGATGCGCTCTCTCACGTCCCTTGCTATATGAAAGTGTCCTCAGCATAACTTAACAGAAAGAATTTTAAATTATTTTTTTTTAAAAGCATCTTGAGTTGTTTCCTTTTCTGCTAAAAGACAAGAAAACCTTAAGATGACTTTCCTTAAACTTTTCCATCTGAGATCTAGAACAGGGATGGCCAAACTGGGGCTCAGGAGCCGCATTCAGCTCTCAAAAGAAAAAGTGTGGTTCATGGAAGAACTTGGCTTCTATGCAACTCAGAAAGAGGAAAGCAGTCCCAGCCTAGGAGTTCTAAATCTCCCTCCCTGACCATGCTAAGAGCGTGCCTACGGAGAGCCCCAGCCTGCACCTAGCTGCCAGAGGAGCCAGGTAAGGGGGCCCTGGGAAAGAGGGGGGTCAATCCAGAGCAGCCGGCATCAGGGCCTGGGGGCTAACGAGGGGGTTGGGACAGCAGGGAGAAGGGCAGCATTGTCAGAGATGAGAGAGAGAAGTGGCAGTATGGTCAGGACAGAGGGGTGTAGTGGTGGCATAGTGTGGGAGAGCAAGGAGAAGCAGTGACATGTTTTGAGTTTCTCATGGGCCCTAATGCAGTTTACTCATGGTTAAAATAAAATCATGTTTACAAGCCCTTCTAAACATGATGTCTAATAATAAGAAATGAAAATATGAAGAAGAAAATAGATCAATTACTGTATAGGCCTAGTGTCATGGTAACCTTAAGTGATTAGTAGAATCTAAGATTAGTAGGATTGATATTTGCCTTCTTTTGATGATATAATAAAAGTGTGCAATGTGTTTTAATCTTAATGATTTTGGAGTAGGGAAATGTATATGGCTATCTGCCTCAGTGTGGCTTTCGAAGGTTTAATAATCAGCTTGTATGTCTCTTGGGTTCCCTAAGTTTGGCCATCCCTGATCTAGAACATGCCATAGAAGCATAATTCCTTTCTCAGATCATCTGAATACTCATAGGTAAGATGTTCATTACATGAGATCAATCTTTTAAATGCACATCTGGAAAGAAAGGGATGCACTAGGGGCATCTGTAAGGGATCATCATGGAACTATAAATCCAAATTCTACACAAGGCCCAGTGATCTGTCCTAGTCTGAAGAAAGCTCCAATAACCTAAGATGCCTGAGAAGGACTTGAAAGGCTGGCCCAGCAGGAGACCTGAAGGACGCACACAGTCAAATCAAAACAGAATGTTGAGCAGTGACCCTCCCTAACAGTCCCTGGGAGAAGGGGGCGCATTTAGGAGCAGGAAAAGAAATCTGTGAATTACCTGTGGTAGAAACTCATCCTCTTTGTAAAACCTTTGAAAATAGCTGATTCAATAAGCTTTGACAGATCGTTACCACAAATGTCTCAGCAGCTCCTTGTCTCACCAGCTGTTATCAACCAAGCAAGTTGGCAGACTGAGGGTGGGACAAGAATGTTGCCACAGAACATTGTGTTGTCACACGTGACCTCACAATCAACTGATACACACACTCACATACACAGAGAGGGACACAAGCAAATGCTAGGGAAATGGTAAAACTAAGAATACTAAGAAACTTGTCCAAAATCTGTAGGCATTTTGCTTTGAGGTAAGCTGTGGGTTAAAGACTGCACCTTTGCATGTAGAGAATATCTCAGCTTTGAAATGAGGAATAACGAAGTAGTTAACAAATTTGATTTCAGGGATCTTGACAGTCCCCCTGTTGAACAAGTGACTTTTCTCCTCATTTTACAGAGAGGCAAAGGGAAGCACGAAAATGACTGCAAAGCCTGGGGGTGTAGTGGTCTAGAGACGCAAGAATGAGTGGGACCAGAGCATTGTGAGGCTGTTTTGTGGGATGCTTTGGCCTCAGTGTTGGACTGGTGGAAGAAGGAGAGGCTGAGAGTGAGCAGGGGTGGAGAAGGGGCTGTTTCCCAAGTGCCCCAGTGGAATTTGCCTGGGGAAGCCAGTATGCAGCCTCCACCATCCAGCTATAATAGCCATGTCTAAAGGTACCCTGCAGTTCCTGCCATTGTCCCCCTACTCCAGCTATGCACATGAGTCTGGCTCAGCTCCCTTTTCGTACTCTGCATCTGTACAAATGCACCTTAGCTCTGACTGTCTAGTGCTGCCGTGCTCTTTAACCTAACCTCTCATAGTGCGTCTTGGTCCTTACCAGCAGCAGGGGCATCACTGCCACTAGGACCACAGGGCTTGAGCCCCACCCATCTCGAGCCCAGACCCAGCAGTGTCTGGGGCCAGATCAGGCCTGGGGCACCTGGAGCACTGTCTGAGGATCTGGATCCTGGTCACGTCCACCTGTTATGCTGCCACAGCAGGCAGCAGCAGGGGCTGGATCCGGGCCAGGGCTGCTAGCAAGAAAAGCCATATCCAGCTCCTGGATCAGGTCTGGCTGCCAGATAAGGTACCGAGCTTTTTTTTTTGATTACAACACAGCCCTGACACCTTTGCACTGCTGCCCATGTACTGTAAAAGTGAGTGATGCAACCTTCTTGTGATACTGAGCCGGGTTCCTATATTTGCAGGGTCTCTTTAGGCACCTCATTCCTGATGTGCAGCACTCCCTGCTGTCCATCTTGTGGGACCCCCAGAACTCTGGCAGTGTTTCTCACTTCTGTTACTGAGCTCCTCTTGATGATGACAAATGAATTGTACCAACAACCATTTTGTGACTAAGTATATTGATGTGTACTATGATGCCAGCCAGATTTAGGGGATAATTTATTATTGTTTTTCATATTAACAATATTTCATATTTACAATAATCCATACACAATATACCATGTTTGGTTGTAATGGAAATGTTGAAAACTGCTAGGAACGATACTATGGCTTAGAAGTAGGTGTCATATCTGTATTAGACATTAGGAATAGGTTTCTTCTATTTGTCTTGCAAGTTAGTGGATTCTGGGACACTCCCAGACTGGGTGCGTGCATTCATTGTCTCCTTAATGGCCTAATAAGGAAGCTCCCAGCTATAGTGGGCAAAGGGAGAAACCTGCTGAGCCACCAAAACTTGCCCGTGTGACTCAACTCCATTTTAATTTGCAGAAAACCCACACAGCATGGGAAAAGCCAGATGTGATAAAAGGCACCAACATCAGCTCCATTTCATCTTCAATGTTCAGTTCCAGTCTGCAACCAGCACCCATCTCTGGAACTATTCACCTACAGCTGGACAAAGACTGAGACCCACACAGGCTCTGGGCATCTACTACAGGAATTGGACTAATCTGCAAACTCCAAATACTTTCATGAACTTGCTTTGTGTGGACTCTAAATCATTTGTGTGTATGTGATTCACTTTGAGCCTTTAACATCTTGTAAAGTTTGTTTCTCTTATTTCTATATTAAACCTTTAGTCTTAGTTGCTGAAGGATTGGTTTACAGTGTGGTATTTTAGGTTACAACCAAGCTTATATTGTTCAGTGTGATGTGGCTGGCTCTTTTGGATGCACCATACTACCGCCATCTTCTGGAGCCCAGGGTGGTGAGTTTGGAAGCCTGGGAACTGTGAAATAACCAAGAGTTCTAATTCTCTTGATTTCTTACTATTCTTTCACTAGTGGCAGCATTTGGCTTGGGCCTAGGGCCTGGTACAAACTGAGTGACTTTTTTCTGAGGTGGTATCTTGACCAAAACAAGACAATTTTCTACCACACTTCAATTTGCCAGTGTGCCACTTAAAAGGGTCAGACTTTCTATAAAACGGTTTAATTCCTGTAAGGAAAAGGAACTCCAGAACTAGGCAGGGCCCAGTGGAGAATCTAAAAGCCTGTAAATGTTTGCAGGAAAATTTAAAAAATAAATGTCCTGCGAGGAATCTGTAGTAGTTTCCAGGCTGCTCTGCTGAGAGTACACAGCCAACCCATCAGAATCATACTGGATCTGGGCTCCAGCCTTTTCAGGCACCTGAACAAAGCCCATTGGGGCAGGTGTCCATGTGGGAGGAGCAGGGATAACACTATTATAAGTATCCTCAACTCACCCCTCAAGTCTGGTCATGATGGTTTATAGCTCTTCAGGCCAGGCAGGGCCAAGATTTTTCGTGAAGTTGTTTAAAGATGGACTTTTCCAGCCAAAAAGCCTCAAGCCCCTCCAAGTGTCTCTCTTGGTTTCCAGACCCCCCATTATCCCTCCTTTTCTGGGCAGAGGTGATCTCTTTGTCCTGTCTGAGCCAGGGACTTCAATCTCCATATTTTTTGTTCTCTCCTCCAGGTACTTGCTTGCTTACAGCTTTGGTTGTTTACGTGTTTCTGTAACAGAGTGCTGGCTGCCTCCCTCCTGAGCCATGGAAAACCTGCTACACATCTGTGCACATACGTGATATTCCAGGTATTACCTGGGCCTCCTGGGATAACCTTCTGAATGTCTCAAAATCACAGCAAGCTGTAAAAACCAGGGGCCAAATCCCTGAACCATTGATGGAGCTTACTTAAACCAGTTTCCAACTCAGTAATAAAACATGCCTCTGATTCCCCACTCTGGTCATCAACAAGCATAGTGAAATAGAAATAGCCCATTTGAAAGCACATCAGCTTCTCTGGTTCCCAACTATTCAGAGGGTCTCTTAAATAAATAGGGTCCCTTGACCCCAAAGGGCCAGCCACAGGACTCCAACCCACAAGCCTCAAACTGTCACCTGTACACAGGTGGCACAGGCAAGTAGACCATATCCATCTCCTGGGTTGCTTAGACTTAAACAGTCTTTGTGATATGGTGGGTAAAGCACAAGACTCTCAGCAGAAAAATCATGGGTTTGAATCCTAATGTTGATGTTCTGATTTTATTTTATTTTATTTTTTTGGCAGAGGGGACTATTAGTCCCTACAGAACAGTCTTTTAGCACCGGTCCTTCAGGGCCGGCCGCATTCAGTAGCTCTGAGTGTCAATAAAGTGGTGATTCTTCCTCCTGTTGTCTGGCTCCATCATTGACGAGAGCAGAGAACGAGCTTTTCTCTCAACACCTGTTACTTATCTTCTCTGCCACTGCCGCACACTAATTTGCATTGTACCCCCCCCCCCTTTCCTATAGTGAGTTAACATAGCCTTTAGGTTATAGTGAGTAGGGCTATAGTGTTAGTAGGTTAGTTGAAGAACCCCATTGTTCCCCACCCTGTCCCCTCTCCCGAAAGTTAGGTACCCCCCAACACTTTACAGATACCACTGTGACAAACACGACATACACCAACCACCGCTCACCTTACCCTATACTCATTTTAATAAAGTGTACCCCAAATCCACCCCGTACCCCATGGGTGCAGTGGTTGCCCCCCAAGATCCTCAAATCTTTGAACCTGCTGGCAGGGTCATTCCCAAAATCCCTTCTAGTGACACATAATCAAATGTCCTGATTTAGTAGAAACACTCCCAGTGTTTGGGGATTTTTCTCATCCAGGCACTTATAACCTGCATCACAGCTATTCTCTTGGAGTGACAGATCTGAATAAGGTAACCAGCTAGCAAGTGTGAAATATCAGGACAGAGAGTGTGTGTGTGCGGGGGGTGGGGGGATCTTCCCCACAGCCTCTGCAGTGTAGGCTGATGCAAAGAATTCATTTAAGTTCTCTACGCTAACCTTGTCTTTAGTTCCCCAAGGGCTCCATTAGCACCTTTGCTATCTAGTAGCTCACTACCTATTTGACAGGCGAGGAGCATTGCAGAGCCCCTCACACCAGAAGAATATTCCACTAATACTACATTTTCTCTCTGGGTCCTGCCATGTCCTCCTGCCAGTACTTCCCTGTCCTCCTTTCCATGCCCTGCTACCTGGTAACCCTAGTCCTGGCTGAGCCCATTAGCTACAGCTGTACCGTGCGGGCTGCGGGGATGGGTCCTTCCAGTCCCCTTCAGCTCCTTGCTGCGGGCTCCCTGCCGCGCTGCCCTTTCTCCCCGATCACCTCCCCCAGCCCGGGGCGGCGCGGCGCGGCGGGAGAGGGGGCAGCCGAGGCGAAGGCGCGCCTAGGAATTCCCGCCCCGTGCTCCACCCTATTTCACTGGTGGTGAAATTCGGTGGCAGTCAACAGGAGTTAGTGTGTAGCTTATGTAACTCCCATCAACTTCCTAATGCCCTTGTAGTGTGTCTTCGCTGAGCTGCGCCTATGGGAAATTTGTTCCTGTTGACACACTGCTACACCACTTAAAGTTTTATAGAGATGATTTCCAGAGCAACTGAGCATGTTTTCACGAACTGTTCAGTCAATCTAGAAAAACTGATCTGACATCAATGTAAGTATGGTCTAAATACTTAACTATCTAGATGTCCTCAGTCTATTTTGCTGGATACATAATTGGTGTATTAATTTACTCATAACCACGGCCTCCCATATTTTTTAAGCATTTCCCAATGGTTGAGCTATTTTTTCCTTGTGTGACTCTACCAATAGCCGAGTAGCTACTAGCAGGTATGAGATTAATTCTTCTCCTTTGTGTGACCATTTCCACTAGAAGGCCCCAAGAAGATTACCAAAAGATTATTTGGTAATAAGCATACAACACTTGTGGCATTTGGTTACAGATTACACCATAATACTCTCTAATGAATGGCCCTATCTCCTGGAGAACTAAAGAAAATCACTAACAGCTGCTTGTGGAGGGACAGGGGGAATGGCAATCCATCTGGATGGAACCACCAATAAAACTATTTATTTGCTCTGTAACTTACATGAACACACACTTTTCCAAAGAAAAATGAACAGCCTAACTTTTAAGACAGATTTAAACCCAGCATGAATTAAAAATCTTCAACAAATAACTTATGACAGAAATAATAACTGACGTCTAATGACAGTATTATTAAAGGGCGCTACTCCAAGGTGGATGAAATCAATATTATGAATAAGGTTTGACTGGTAACTTATCACTACCTGTACAGGTCTTTAATGCTTCTAGTTCATCATCGTTTAAATGAACATACGAATGAAGAATTGACCAGTCTTGTCGATGCCACACTAGAGCAGGTAGGGTCCTAAGGAAATGAAGTTAAAATTTGAAACTAAGTATTCTTTTTTCTTTTACATTCAACAAATTAGCACTTTGTACTATAAAGATTTAGAGAAAAATATAAACGTTGTGACAATAAGAGTCTCTTGCATGTGAGAGCATGCAGACATACACAGAGAATTGAGTGTCTTTACATCATTCCTGGTAAGTAGAATCATTGTTACCATTGTCATTCGTTCTGCTTTTAAGACTCCATGTCAGGAAAAGACTTAAGCACATGCTTAGGTTCCACTGAATCTTTCTTATGAGAAGCTACCAATAGTTGAGGAGCTAGGGCACGGGGGGGGGGTAATCAAAAACCCCCTTGTTCCCCAACCTGCCCCCACTTCCGAAAGTTAGGTACCCCCTGACCCTTTACAGAAACCACTGTGACAACCACGCCTACACCGACCCCCGCTCACCTTACCCTATACTCCTCTTAAGAAAGTGTGCCCAAATCTACCCCGTGCCCCGCGGGTGCAGTGGTTGCCCCCCTCCCGCAAGATCCTCAAATCTCCGAACTTCCTGGCAGGGTCAGAAAGTATTCAGATTGGGCCTGAATAGACCCTGAGAATAGTAAACCTGTTACCAAAGGTCATTTTCCCTCTTTAAACATTCTCACCCATTGTTGTTAATGAACTACATCTGCACTGAATTTAATTGACCTTATAATTTTACCCCTGGTGTGTGTATTCTCAGCATACTACCGTTTTCACTCCATGCATCTGAGAAAGTGAGTTAGAGCTCACGAAAGCTTATTCTCTCATAAACGTGTTAGTCTTTGCTAAGTGCCACGGGCAGTACTGGATTATGGCCAATAGGGGCCCTGGTCTCCCCATTCCTCCGCCTCTGCCAGTGCCGTGGTGCCCTGCACACAGACCAGCATCCAGTCACAGGGCTGGTGCTCAGTGTTGGGGGGCCTGGCTAACACTGGGGTGGGTGGGTTCCTAGGGCCAGAGGCTGCTTTGTTCAGCACCGCCATCCCACTCCAAAGCTGGCTGGTCTGCCCAAGCAGGTCCGGCTGTCACACTGGGCCTTGGGTCCTGGCAAAGGAGACTGGCCAGGCCAGCGTGAGCTACAGGGGCCCAGGCACAGTGACTTGAGAGAGCTCCTGGCCCTGGAGCACTGCCACTCAGGGCCACAAGGAGGCCAGGGCAATCAGGGCTTTGCCCCATATGCCCAGAGTGGCTACATTCAGCTGCTTGATCAAAGGGTACGTTCTGCACGGCTTGCTGCGGGTACCGCTCATTCTAAGGGTGCGTTCTGCTCCGGGTGCCAAAGTTCCTAGTTCTGGCACTGGTGCCACTGGAGGCCACACTGTGCATGAACTGGCCCCACCTCTGCCTCTGGAGCACAGCTGCCATCGGCTGGTCAGCCCTGGTCACTGGGACGTGCCAGCCAGCTCCCAGCCCATCAGTGCCCCCCTTCCTCTGGCCCAGCCATTGCTTAGCCAACCTGAGTGGGGCCAGATTTTTGCAAGGAAGTGGCCAGCGGGGCCCTCTGTTATCCTGGAGCAAAAGTCTGCAGCTCCTAAATCCCTGTATTGATGTGGGCCTGGTCAAAACCAGGATTTATCCATTGAGTATTATGGAAAACTCCCGGAGTTCATTTCAATGACCATCCAAGAGACAAGCTACAGTGAATCTCAAAAACAAGGAGACTGTACTCCCATTTTACCCCCTTGCTGAATAATACAAGGAAATATACACTTTGCAGTCTGTTATCTCTTCAAGTGAGAAGCAGTATGTGTGTAAAGAAGAATCCACAGAACTGGCAGGAGGGTGAGTAAAGCTGTATCTCCCTCGGTCAGCAGCAGAAGGAGGAGATGTCCCTGGGGCTGGGAGCAGGGGAAGCCAGGGCCACAAAGAGGGGCCAGAACCCTACAGAGGGAGAAGCCACAGCCGTGCAGGGGGCAAGGGGCTGGGAGCTGGATCCGGTCCACAGCGCCTCTCTGCATGACAGGAGCCAAATAGGGCCCTGGAGCCCGATCGTGCCCCCTGGCAGGGAAGAGGATTGGTCCTACCACGTGAAGTCGACAAATGCTTAAGGCGAGTTACAGGGCAGGAGTTATGAAGTCAACTTAAGCAATTGCTTAAGCCTGAAGTGTAGACATAGCCATTGGCTCTAAAGTCAGAAGGGACCAACATGACCATTTAATCTGATCCCATGCAGAAGACAGGCCACAGAACTTCACCCACCCACTCCTGTAATAAACCTCTAACCTATGTCTGAATTAAAGACCTCAGATCATGGCTGAGAGACTTTAAGATACAAAGAATCTACCAGCAAGTGAACTATGCCCTGTGTTACAGAGGGAATGAAAAAACCGTAAAAGCCCTTGCCAATTTGCCCTAAATTCCATCCTGACCCCAAATATGGGATCAGTTAAACTTTGAGGCTGTGAACAAGACTCATTAGCTTGACACCCAAGAAATATTTTTTTTTAATAACTCAGAATCCACACCATCTAATGTCCCATCTCAAACCATTGGCATATTCACCACCATTAATTAAAGATGGGTCAATTGCCTGACTAGGCTGTCCCATCATATTATCCCCTCCATACATTTATAAAGGTGAGTTTTGAAGTCAGCTAGGTGGTTTTTTTTGCCCCTACAGCTCCCCTTGGAAGGCTATCACAGAACTTTACTCCTTTGGTTAGGAACCTATATCCAATTGCAAGTCTAAATTTCCTGAGAGCCAATTTATATCCATTTGCTCTTGTGTTCTCATTGGCACTGAACTCAAATTTAATTCCTCTCCCTCCCTGGTATTTATCCCTCTGATGGATTATAGAGAGCAACCATAGCTCCCCATAACCTTCTTTTAGCTAGAATAAACAAGCCAAGTTCTTTAATTTTTTCTCACATCAGGAAAGCTTTGCATTCTGCAGCTCATCCTTGTTGCCCTTGTCTGCACCTGTTCCAGTTTGAATTCATCTCTTAAACATGGGGGACCAGAACTGCACGCACTATTCCAGATGAGGTCTCACCAGCACCTTCTATAACAGTGCTCACATTTCCCTACCTCTACTGGAAATACCTTGTCGGCCAGGAGAGCGACTCCGAGCTGCAAGTTTTAAAAACTCCCCCTCAGAGTAAACTCTCACGGAGCCTGCACAGACTGTTTGTGAGGGCTCAGTGAGAGCTCCTCTGGCCAGAGGAGTGGCTGGGTGCCAGGTCGTGCCGCTCCCCACAGCCAGGCAAAGGGACCCTGAGTGCCCCCCTTCCAACCTTGGGGGGGGTGGGTGGGTGGGGGGGTGAACTGGTGCCAGAGGCTGCTCTGCCCGCCTGCGCATTTGATCTGACAGCAGCAGGGCAGAGCAGCCAGCCCAGTCTACCCCCAGCTGGCTGCGCCTCCCCAGGATGTGGTGGAGGCTGACACTAAGCTCTGGCGCATGGAGTTGGCCTGAATGAGCCTGATCCATGGCCTGGGGGGGCTGGAGCCGAAGCGGCTCAAACTCTTTAGGAGCGGGTGTAACCCATGTGCCTAAATAGGTGCAATCTCTTTTAGGGACCCTTATGGCTGGGTTACGTTGCTGGGCAGATTTTGCAGCCCAGAAACCAGAAACTTCTGGTAAGAGGGTGAGGGAGCACACTGAGCATGCTCCACAAGTTTTATTGTTTTGCTGGAGTTACCTACCCAAGGAGAAGCCTGAGAAGAGAAGCCTGGAGAGGAGCAAACAGAGAGCTGCAGAGGACATTGGCTAAGGGACTCAGTGAAAGGAGCTGAGCAGGAGTGGACTGCAGGATGTTTTGTCCCAGCTTTCGACTGCTTTGCAGGGGAGTTGTCTGCAGCAGAACTAAGAGCTGGATGGCCAGTGACTTGATTGCATGGTGCTGGCTACACAGGAGGAGGAAAGGACTGCATGGCATCTGCCTGAAGATTCCTGCAGCTAGAGAGGATCAAGATTGCTTTCGTTCTGCATTCAAGCCCCAAGGACTTAAATGACTGCAACTGAGATAAGGGTGACTCCACCTGAACTTTGGGACTCTTGGGTTTCTTACTCTTTTGTTTAAATGTATTATGGTTCTTTAGGATAAGGTGTGTTTAGTTAGTTAATAAAGTTCATTGTATGTTTATGCTGAGTGGTAGTTTAATGAGGGATGGGAACTCTGAGCAGTCTTCGCTGTGAGTCCTTTTAACAACTGGATCCTGGCTCTCCAGTTGCTTTCATCAGGGGTTTTCTCTGTGAGGCACTGGAGAGGGGCAATTGAGTGAATTTGAGCCCACCCTAGCAGGTTACAAATTGGCGCCCGAACAAACAGGGACTTGAGGATTGTTCAGAGTTCCTCCTTGCTTTCTTTTTGAGGTATATTGTAATATGTAGTCATAAGAATTTAGTGTTATAGATGTTGCATTTGTATTTTGTGTTAATATTGTTAAGAGGGCTGTTGGAAGCTTAAGTTGTCTAGTGGACAGAGAAACTGTTGTTGGGTGTTAGACAAATTGGGTGGTTAGCAGATGCTACCCCCTGTTACAGAGGTCCAGGAGAAGCCTTGACTTCTGCTGGTGTGAGGCTCTCTTTTGTGAGAGAGTGCTGAGATCAGGCAGTGAAACTCTGACTGATGTGAGTTCTTGCCTGATTTAATTTGGGTTTATGGGCATGGTGCTCTATTGAGTGAGATCTTACTATTAAGATCTGAGAGATGGGTATTTTGAATACCCAATACAATTCCTGTACCACTTTGGATACAGACAATAGCAACTGAAGGAGACAATCAGTTGTTAAATCAGGGGCTAGACTGGAGCTAGCTATAGAGATCTTTTGTTTGCTGACAAGGATCTGAGTGTTTATGAGGACTGAAGCTGCTCTTTTGCAACTTCTGGAGGGACCCACACAATCTGCTGTGGATTATGGTTTCAAGTGTACTGCCGGGGACGGCAGTGATTTAAGCAGGGGAGAATGTAACCCATGTGCCTGCTCCAGCGCCCTGACCCCGCACGCCGGAGCTCAGCGCTAGCCCCCTCTGCCCCCTGAAGAGCCGTGGCTGGCTGGGAGTAGGCTGGGCTGGCTGCTCCGCCCCCACTGCCAGGAGGCTGGGCAGGCAGCTGAGCTTGGGGGAGCAGGATTGGGCCATGGGGGGCAGGATCAGGCCTGTGCAGGGGGCGCGCAGCTAGCATAATCTGTTGCTCAGTTGTGTTGGGCCCTTAAAGCAAACTGTGGTTATCCTTGGGGAGGAAGGGGTTAACACTCTGGTCAGTGAGTCCCAGGACAGCCAATAGGAAGGAAGCACAGGTTTTGGAACTGGAGCAGCAGCCTGGCCTGGTCCTGTCTGGATGCAGCAGAGCTCCTGGAAGGATCAGGAGGAGGCCAGAGGGGCCTGGGGAAGAATCCAGCAACATCCTCACCAGAGATAAGTTAAGTTTGGTACTGACCAGGCGTGGGTAGAGCAGGGAATGTTTATTTAGACGCAGTCAGGGTATTTTCCTTGTTTTGGGTTTGTTTTTGGATTTCTCTGTGCTGAGCACATGTACCACTCCCCAGATGTTACCCTGTAACTACGTAAGTTAATTCCCAGAGAAGCAATTCTCTGTGTATTTTTTTACCTGTTCTTTTGATTAAAGACTTCACCTTTTAAGTAAGTTCTGGTTCTCTCCTGGAAGGCAAGAGGTTTGTGTGCACGTGCCTTAGACTGCACAGGCAGCTACTACAGGGAAACCTGTTCCCGTTCCAGCTCAGGTGCAGCTGGGGTTCAGTCACTTTCCTGAGAGAGGACTAAAGAGGATTGCAAGTACCTCACAGGGAGGAATTCCCAAGTGCGCCTTCCTGGGTCTCAAGAGGTTTTTTTGCATTTGGGTGGTGGCGGCAGCAATACAACTCCAAGGCCAGGAATTGGAGGCCTTGGAGACTTTTAAGAGCAGGCTTTAAGGCCAGTGGCTTTTAAGGCCTGTTGCAGGCCCCCACCTTCTGCACTCCGAGTGCCAGAGTGGGGAAAAAGCCTTGACATGGTGGCATAGCGGTGTGGACTTTTTTGAACCAGAAGCACAAACCTCAGGATTTTTTAAAGGACACTTCCCCCCACCCCCCTCTTGTGGGGTAGTGGATTGCATGAAATGGTAGCATTCATGATTGTAAGGAATAGTAGGAGAGAGGACACCAAAATAAAGATGAAGATTTCAAGAAGGCAGACTTTGGCACACTCAAAAAGTTGGTAGATAGGACCAGGGAAGCATGTTGAAGGGGAAAACAGCTGAAGACAGTTGTCAGTTTTTCAGAGAGACAGTATTAAGGGCACAAGAGCAATATCAATGCATAGGAAGGCTAGGAAGTATGGCAAGAGACCATGCTGACTTAACCAGGAGATTTTCAATCATCTAAAAAGAAAGAAAAAGTCCCACAAGAAGTGGAAACTAGGACAAATCACAAAGGTTAACTATAAATAAATAACACAATTATGTTTTCAACAGTGTTTTGCTGTTGACTCATATTTAGCTTTAGGTGCACTATGATACATACCCAGATTCCTTTCCATAGTACGCCTTCCTAGGCAGTCACTGTCCATTTTGTATGTGTAAAATGGATTGATTTTTCCTAAGTAGATTACTTGACATATTTCTGTATTGAATTTCATTCTATTTAACTCAGAGCATCTCACCAATTTGTCGAAATCATTTTTAATTGTGATCCTATCCTCCAAAGCACTTGCAACCCCTCCCAGCTTGGTATCACTGGCAAACTTCATAGGTGTACTCTTGATGGCATCGTAGATGAGCAGCCTCACCAAGTAAGTGGAGACTACCATATGCCATACTGGTTGTAAGCAATATATAGTAGCTGGGCACTGGTGAAGGCTGACAACGATGCCTGATATTGCTCCGAAATGAGTTTGAAGGAGGAAAGCTTGGACCAGAGGGGAATCTAGGAGATTCCAAATGGAGTGTGTGAGACACACACTGTCCTAGACTTCTGTATAGGAGTTTCTCTTGTTCAACCTGTCATCTAGGTACAGGAAGATCTGGAGATCTCTGTGTCTCAGGCAGAGTGTTACCACCCACGTGCATATAGTGAAAATCCCCAAGGACTAGGGAGAGGCCAAACAGCAGAGCTGCAAATCCAAAATGAGACACCACCACTGCGAAGTGCAGGAAGTGCCTGGACTGACATTTGAAAATATGCATCGATTAAGTCAAGGGCAGCATGCCAGTCTTCTGGATCCAGGGATGGGAGTAAATCAGTCACAAGCTGCTTTTTGTCTTGTTGGATGAGAAAATCCTCTTAAGTAGAAACCTTTTTTCCTCACAGCTCTTGGACTTGTAAAGGTCGGGTCAGACTGGGAGAACTGAACTCTTAAAATCTGAACACACCACGGCGCCCTACCTGCTGCCAGAGGGCAGCTTTGGACCAGGGGGTCTCCCACATCCCAGGTAAGTGTGTTGCTGGGCCATGTCAGTGGGAAGTAGGCTACATGGTCTAGAGAGGGAAAGGAGGGGTCCTGAACTTGACCCTTGGCACTCCCCTTGGGCACACCTTCCAAAACACTGCCCTTGATCATTGAGGTAACAGCTCAAACCCTGCTGAGTAGCAGAGGAGGAGCCTGAAGTATGTCTCCTCCTAGGACCTCTGTGCCTCTTCCTGTCCTTCTGCCTCCAGCACAGCTTGGGTTGGAGCCCTGCTGCTGTTGCTGCTGAGGAGTCTGAGGACAAAATAGATGTCTGGGAGACTGCAGTGTGCACAGAGCCAAAGAAAGCACTGGTTTGGAGTCCTTCAGGCCATGCAGTTTCCTGTCTGCCTGGCTAGGAGATAATGGCAAATGAAAGGAAAAGTCCTGAATAGACCGCTGGTGCGATTGTGAAAGACCTGAGTGGGGGCATAATGTTTTGTATGCCCCTTATGAGGTAGGGGTAGCCAGCCTGGAGCAGCTGACACCAGCACTTTAAATGGGGAATCTGTAGCTTTCCTTAACTCTTCCACCTCCAAGCCCAGATTAGAGACCACCTTCTCTCTACTTGTTTAGGCAGGCCTCAGAGCTGTCCAGAGGGGACGAAATTCAGTGGAACTGCCTTGGGCTTTTGCAAGGGTCCCTTCACTGGGTCAGATTCTTCGTCTGACCTGGAAACCAGCTCAGTCACTGGAACTGACAGGGCCAGTCAAACTCCTGACAATCAAAAGTTTCCAGTCCTGACCATGCAGGGAATTTAAAAAAACAAAAACCAAAAAAAAAAACCCCCCCCAAAAAAAGGAGTCATGTGGCCCTTAAAGACTAACAGATTTATTTTTTCGCACAAACTTCCATGGGAGAAAATCCCATTTTGTCCGATGCTTCGAAGATGGGTACATTTACAGAATGAAATGAAAACAAATGCAAGGGAGTGTAAAACATAGGATCCAGTCATACAGTGACAGCAAATCAGAGCAGTTGTTAGGGTCAAACCCTCGGAAGGCTGAAGTTGAATGACCTTTTGTAATGGGAAAAGAACCCATCGTCTCAATTCAATCCTGCTTTCACACAATTTAATTTTGCATATTAAGTTGAGTTCATCTGTTTCCTCTTTGAAGTCTTGATGTCTCAGTCACATCTCTGACAGACAGTTGTGAACAAATCATTTAGAGAGTGATTAGAAAGCTGGAAGTTCTCAACAACTGGTTTTTTGTTTTGTGATTTCTGATATCAGCTCTATGTTCAGTTATGCTTTTACATAGGGATCAGCCTGTTTGCCTAATGTGTAAGGTCTGACTTGAGCGTTGTATGTGGTGACTAGTGGTGTTCTGTTGTTTTCTTTCTTGGGCCTCTCCTGTAGTTGGTGACTTTGGGGTACCCATCTAGCTCTGTCAATTTTTTTTCTTACTTTCCTAGGTGGGTACTGTAATTTCAAGAATGCTTGATAGCAATCCTCAAGATGTTTGTCTCTGTCTGTGTTTTGTGTGTTACCCAGCTCTGACTCTGCTGTAGTGTGGAGAGTGCTTGATTTGCAAAGGCTGTGGCAAAGGGTGCAGTTTGAGGACAGGCTGGGCAGGGGCTGATGGGTTCAGGGAGGCAGACTGATGTGTAGATGGGAAAGAAGAAGAAATGCCATGGTTTGTTGGAGGGAGGAAAGGAGGGCAGAGCCCAGAGACCCTGCTGGCAGCAAAGATCAAACATGGTGCGGGGGGGGCATGACATGGGAAGATGAGAGCTACAGGCCAAGGGGATATTTGTGTTCTCTCTACTCAGCTATGAGTGAGACCCATCCAACTACGCGTCACTGGGTCCTTTTCATCCTCGCTCAGCTGCCATTGCAGCTGTGAACCCCAGGGAGGGAAGCAGGATCTGTTCCTGCATGGTGTCTGGGGAGGGATGAATTATTAACATCAACAATGTCATTATCTATTTCCCAGAGCCTTTGCATCCCCAGCTGTTTTCCAGGGTGACACTTGCATCCATCTCTGGGCTTGGATGGAGTGGTTGTGTAACTGCCTCACTGCAGCATGGCATTGAAAGATCCCATCCAATCCAGAAATGCAGCCATCTTTGGAGCTGCTGGGTAAGCAACACCCAGCAACATCACACAGGAATCACTCACTGAGTGTTGAAATGCAGCTGATTCTGGGGTGGAGTAGCGCAGCTGGCCAACAGCCACAGGGATTCTGGGAGCTCGGGACAGGAAGTGAATGAGAATCCCTAATCTACTGGACTTGGAAGCTGTGCACAAGCTTAGTTGCTGGTACAGAATTGTGATTGCAATGAATAACATGATCTTGTTGAAACTAGGAGGGCAGAAGACACTCTGGCTGCGATGGGCCAGCATGCATGGCAGAGGGTGAGAAGCAGAACACTGATCAGGGCCACCCACCTTCTGCCACATTGTTCCCTGTAGCTGATCTAAGGGTGGGTTGAGTCTCTTTAGTGGACAATCCTGCAATGTAAATAAAAGAGAGGGCCAGTTTTCTGAGAAAATGATGTCAAACTCTGACATCAGCTTCTGTAAATCTGAAGTGACCCCACTGATGTCAGTGGAGTCAGGGCACAATTCTGATCTTGTCGAGCCAGATGCCTTTAGGGAAAACCTAGCAGGGCTCCGGGGTATTCTGAGCTCACCGGTGGGTACTAGGTTATCAGCAGGGAAATTTAGATCTTCAAGCCATGGCAAGTTATTTGCACCTCCCATGGATGAAAGCGATGAATACTGGTACCCAGCTCAGTGGTTCCCAACTTATGGCCTGGGGACCAAATGTAGCTCACAGGGGCTTTCAGAGTGGACCTCCCTTCCCTTCCTGCTGGCTTCTGAAGGGAGCTGCCGCCTATGAACCCAGGTTGAATGTGTAGCTGCAGGACTAAAAGACCAGCGCAGGCTCCGTGGTGCAGGTAAGGGGACAGGAGCTCAGTGCTCTCCTCTCCCTGGCTGTAGCAGGGTGCACAGCAGAGTTCTCTCCCTAGGTCCCATGGGTGCTGGGGTCTCTCCTGGTGCTGGAGAGAGGGGATCACGTATCTCCCATGCCTCTGGCTGCAGAAGCAAGTCACTGCTTAAGGACCTAGGTGAAGTACATGGGGATGCAGGGTGTGTGTGGTTTCCCTCATGGAGACAGGAGAGCAGCAAGAAGGTAACATCCTTGCCAAACTTCTTCTGTCTTGTTTCAGTAGAGCTGGAGTATGGGGCACTGCTGGCTGAGCCCTGTGGCTCTTTAGCATTGTAAAAATGATACCTGTGGCCCTCAAGCCAAAAAGGTTGGAACTGCTGACATAGCTGTTCATCAGCAGATCTCAGCAGAGCTGTAAGACTGGTTTTTGCCACCCGGGGTGCATTCTGATCAGAACACGCCCCTTGCTATTAGTGGCGCTTGGAGCTGGCATCGCAAAAGCCGCCCTTTAATAGTGTGGCTTTATTGAGGTGCTCTGCACCACCTGGGGCTTTGCCCCTTTAGCCCTTTCATAGTTAGGGCTCTGGATCTCAGTGCTTAGATTGTTGGCTCTTTGATTTTTGGGATGGTGTCTGTAAGGAGCCTAACACAACATTGTGGGTGAAGAGTAGGGCTCAGAGGAGCCAGCGTAATATACATAATGAAGTGTGCCAGTAGAGCTCAGGAGGAAGAATGACAGAAATTGGTGGTTGTCCTCCCTGTTTTTTTTTTCATTCAAATCCGAAACACTGTTGAACTTTGATGCCTTTTTATCCAGAAAATTAATCTCAAACTGAGCTTTCAGGTCTAAGCATGATCCCAACCTAGACATTTGGTTGGCAAAGGAAAAAAAAAAAAAGTTATAATGACAAGAGCTTTCTTGATACAACATTGTTCTGTTACTATCTGCCATTTCATTGGCACTGAAAATGTGTGGATTTCAGCAAATTTTTAGATGGATAGTGAGGAGGAGGAGGAGAAGGAAGATTCTCAAGAAACATGAAATGTTTGCAAAAATACCCCAAAAGGGCCGTTTGGCAGAAGACTTTGGATTATGTTCTGATTTGGACTGACAACAAAAGATTGACATCCTGAAGCATTTCTCAAAACGGGAATTTAAGTTTCCAGCCCTTTCTAGTGATGATATTAAAAAAAAAAAAAAAAAAAAAAAA
>ML682194.1:0-15521 GCA_007922195.1 Podocnemis expansa | reverse complement strand
AAAAAAAAAAAAAAAAAAAAAAAATCTCTCATTTTTGGGGTAGAAATTCCAAGTAGATTTTTAAATTCAAATTTTGAAATCTGAAAACTTCTCCCCAAACTTTAATGGGGTGAGTAAAGGGTTAGAAAACACCCCTTCAGGTTGTAGGCAGGGTCTGAACTGGTTTCTCCCCTGCCAAGCTAGCTGGGGAGAGCAAAAGACTTCGGAACTAGACTGTACTGCATGAGCACACCCCTACAGCCTAGGTGCTCATCAGTGAAGCCCCCTCATGAAGAGCTGAAAATCAGAGAGAGAGTCACTGTGACCTAGGCAGCTACTTCCGGGACTGGCAGCAGAGGTCACAGAGAAGCAGGCGGCAGCAGAGGGTGACAGTCTACAGCACTGATGGGTGGCAGGGAGCAGCAGGTGGAGCAGGCACAGCCAACTGATCAACCAGGCAATGGCTGAGCAAAGAGCCTTCTTTCCCAGCATCCTCCCAGCCATGGCATGTGGCAAACTCTGCAGCCGTACCACTGAATGCAGAGTCTGCACTGCCTAAGGACAAATGTGAATGAGGGGCTGTGAGGGGAAGGACACTTGAAAGGACCTGGTTGCTGAACTAAAGAATTTGAGACAAATGGACCTTGCCCAGTGTGCTCTGGGATGGGGGTTTTGCTCATGGTTTTATGCCTGTGCCTCCTGTTTGTGGCATCTTCCAAGCTCATGCTGGGTTATTTTCTCCCTTGTATTCAAATGTTCTTTTCTACACTCATGGTATGTCTACGCTGCTGGTGCCTCTCTTGGTGCTGCTAGATCAGTGCTGTGGTGGAAACCTGCTCAGTCGATCCTGGTAGTGCTTTCTGGTCAACACCATAAATCCACCCCCAACAAAATATGTAGCACAATGGAGACAGAGCAGTAAGTCAAAGTTAGTAAGCTGACAGGAGACACACAACCTACACTACGTAGGTTTGCTTATCTCCTGTCACCTGCCACTGGCAGTGTATAGTGTACTGCAGGCTTCAGTCTCTCTGTGTGAGAGGGAAAATGGTGAATCGAAAGGGCTATGTCTACACTGGAGGCTGAAGTTGACTTAACCTGGCTTAAGTTGACTTAGGCAACTCCATGGCCAAATTTAGAATTTATTAAGTTGACTTAAGCACTTGCTTAAGTCAACTTAATTAAACCTGCCCTGCAAGTCAACTGAAGTTTTTAAGTCCACTTTACAGGGGAAAAAAGCCCCAGGCCCCACCCCCGACCATACACTGGGTCCAGATGAGGTTCTGTGGTCCCAATCCAGCCCCAGCTACTGCTAGCAAGCAGCTGGGAGCTGGCTCCAGCCACTGCTGGCAGGTGCTCAGGAGCCAAATCAGGCTCCCAGTGTTCTGGAAAAATTATTCCCAAAGAGGGATCAGGATAACTTGTGCAATAACAGCCCCCTTGAGCGTCTATCAATTTGATGCTAGCTTGTTGGAATAATCACCAGGAGACAAGGCTTTCCAAAAAAACACAGTTTATTAGTTGCCCACACCCCACTATTACTAAACACAAGCCTAAGGATGCTACAGAAAACACAGCCACAGGTAACAGGTAAGTAACCCCTCCCAAAACTACCTAACTACCACCCAAAAGGAAAAGGAATTAGAAAACCTATGCCTGCAACCTGATCTAAGCCAATCTATTGACAGTTTTTCTTCACCCAAGTGGGGCGTTGGCCTATGATTCCCACGTTATCTTCGGGCCTCCAGGCACAGGCCAGGTTCCCCCACTGCGAGGAGCCCCGAAGGACTCAACTCAAGCAGTGGCGCTCCGGCCGCACCGAGTCCCTACTCCACAAACCGTCTGCTTCTGGATCCAGGTCCGGCGTCCTCCAAGCGTGGACCGTCTGCTTCTGGACCGCTTCTGGTCTGGTCCTGTAATGAGAGTCCATTCACCCTAAGCAAAGTCCAGGGATCCCAGCCTCCCAGGGTTGAGCAGGGCACTGAGACACAGTCCTAGGCTCCAAACCCGAGGCTTCCAGGACGGATCCCGCTTCAGGGTCTCTCCTGTGTCGGTTTGCTGAGTCCCACGATGATCCCTCTCCTATCTGCACTCAGAGCTTCCCGGTGCCTGAGCCAGAGTCCTCAAACAGGAACAGCCACTCTCTCGGTCCTCCTGCTCCGCCTCTTGCAGCTGAGGGCTTCCGGGTGCCTCAGCCCAAGTCCCAGCAACAGAGCAAGTCCATGCTGTGCTTGGAAATGTCCTCTAATAGCAGCAGGAGCACACCACATCTAGCCACTCTGCTGCCAGCATGCTCAGCTCTGCCAACGCTCCCTGCAGGCCACTCAGCAAGACCCACCTTCTGTGTGCACTGGTCTTCTGGTCTTCAGGTTCTTCCCAAAGCCCTAATCCAAAAAGAAGAGAGTTACATTCTCCTGCTGTGGAGGATCCTACCAATCAGCCAGCAAAGCGCACAGAAGGTCCCAGCAATAAAGAGCCATCCCCCAATCAAATACAAAAGTTCATGGAAGGTTCTTGCAGCCCTTTAGCCTGCCTCCAGTCAAAACATAGGACTCCAAGAAAGTTCTTGTGCTGCCAGCCATGTGCTGCTAGCTCTTGGCAGCCTGCCAATGTAACCAGGCCTCTCCTGCTGGTTAGGAGCACTTCTTTACAATTTACCAGTATAACAAATACAAATAGTGGTTTTTGACAAAATTATCCCAACAAGAGGGCAGCGGAACATGCTCCGAGATGAGTCACAGGATGCAATTCTGGACCAGTCACTGTGCCACTGAACATTCTGTGATTGGTCAAGTCTCTTGTTGGGTTGGGTCTATACAACTGGTCAAAATCTTCCCTGACTGGTAGCCGGGAATAGGAGAAGTCCTTAGAGTTCATATGCCTCTGCTGTGGTGAGAACCAATGGAGGAATCGCTTCCCTGCCATGGCTGGAGTTGGCAGCGGGGTGTGGGGGGTTCCTTCTCGCCATCGTGGCAGGGTAGGGACTCCGTTGCCAGCTCTGGCTGTGGTGGGGAAGGGTCACACAGCCCCTATCCACCGCTGTATAGATGGGCCCTGGATCAGGGTCAGGGGCTGCCTTTGGGGCTGCTTCCCCAGGCACCGGAACCCCGAGTTACAGCCCTGCTGAAGATGACTTCTTTACCCCCTAGAATAGGAAGGCTGTGGTCCAAGTAACCATTTGTGAGGTTGGGCCAATTCCCTGCCTGTACCTCACCTCCCATGGGAATCCCACTGACCCCACCCTGATAAGGCAGGCCCAAAAGTGCTTAGCATGCATCCTGGAAGAGAGGCCAGGCCATGTGCTGTAACAACTCTTCCCTCAACTAGAGTCTGGTTAAGGCACAGGTAGGGATGAATCAATCCTGTGTTTGCTCCAGTCAGGACACAAGCCAGCAGCTCTCTGGCAGCTCTCAGGTATCTAAGCGCCAGAGGAGAAAGAGCAGCACAGTGTGCTCAGTGATGCTTCAGGGCTGGGACTCTCCCCTGCCTTGCTGTGGAGACAGACTGGCCAGACTTCAGCCTGCTCAGCCTCCAGCCTAGCTCCCAATCCTCCTTTTGGCCTGACTCCAGCTCCAACCTTTGGCTCCCCTAGAGGCCACTCCCACCACTTCAACCACTAGGCCTCACCATCCTTGCTTTATGAGTCCACTGAGATCAAGGAGGAATTCAGATTCCTCCTTTCCACGGGTATTACCTAGCATTTGTTAATACATGGGCTTTCATCTACCCTTGTGCTGTGCAGTCCCATGGGCTTGTTATATTCCTTGGAACTTCTTCCAAATCTTCTCTAGTCTTCACTAGATGAACTAATTTTGTGTCACCTTCAAATGATCACATCACTGTTTGGCCCCTGTTCTAAAGAGCTCCTAAAATGTTTCTTGTACATACCATTGGAGGCGAATGAGTCTTCGGTCCAGCTTCGCTTCCCTACTTGAATGCAGAAGCACACATGAGATTTCCCAGTTTTTCTAACCACTTGTAGTGTCTTTCCAGGATGTACAGCGTGGTGAGGTCAGATTCTGAAGACGTTTCATTGAAAGCTGAAAGTCAAAGGAAAGAGGTGAAAACCCTGATGGTGCTGATGTCATTGGTGCCTTGGGAAAATCCACTTCAGAATGATCCTTTGGCACATGGCATTATCTCACCAAGTACCTGGGGGCAGAACAACAAGTGTGCTACTCCCAAAACACCTTTGGGCAGAGAGGAGAACCCATTCAATACCTAACTGCTCCTGCCCCTACCAGAGCCAGTCGAGAAAGTGGATCTCTGTGTGGAGTCTTCCAGGCTCAATTTGGTGGTGGAGTGGAAATTGTTGAAATCTCTGTGAAAATCATCAAGAGCATCCCTGTCATGATGAAGACGTCATCAGTGTAGTATAGGTAAGGAAGAGGTGTTTTGGGATGACACTTGAGGAAATGTTGTTCTGAGTCATCCCTAAAAATGTTGGCATATTGTGGAGCCCTGCGGGTGCCGATAGCAGTGCCACTGACTTGGAGGTATAAATGATCCTCAAATCTGAAGTGGTTGTGGGTGAACACAAAGTCACAAAGTTCAGTCATAGGCTGTGTTGTGGCATCATGTGGGATGGTTCTTCTAATAGCTTGTAATCCCTCCTTGTTTGGGATGTTGGTGTAAAGAGCTTCTCCATCGTTAGTGGGCTGAAAAGTGTTTTCTGGAACCTCACCAATGGACTGTATTTTCCTCAGGAAGTCTGTGGTATCTCCAAGATATCTAAGGGTGTTGATAACATAGAGTCTGAAGAGGGAGTCCACATAGCCAGATAGGCCGGTGATAAGAGTGCCAATGCCTGAGATGAGGGGGCATCCAGGGTGTCTTTTTTTTATGGATTTTAGGTAGTAGATAGAACATCTCTGGCTGGTGTTCTGGTGGGGTTTCTGTCTTTGTGTTCCTGTGTTGTCCCAGGAAGTTTCCTGAGTAGGCATCATAATTCCTTTTGGTATTCTTCAGTGGGGTTAGAGGAAAGTGGTTTATAGAATGTCGTGTTGGAGAGTTGTTTACAAGCCTCCCAATCATAATTCAATTTATTCATGGTGACAACTGCACCTCCTTTGTCAGCCTCCTTAATGATAATGTGAGAGTTGTTTCTGAGGCTGCGGATGACGTTGCGTTCTGCAGGGCTGAGGTTATGATGTAAGGGATGTTGTTTGTCCATGATTTCAGCCTTAGCACAGTGGCAGAAACAATCAATGTAGAAGTCTAGTGACTTGTTTCGACCTCTGGAGGAGTCCACAAAGAATATTTTTTTCTTGTAGTCTTTGGATTACAAGCTATTAGAAGAACCATCCCAGATGATGCCACAGCACAGCTTGTGACTGAACTTTGTGACTTTGTGTTCACCCACAACCACTTCAGATTTGAGAATAATTTATACCTCCAGTCTGTGGCACTGCTATGGGCACCTGCGTGACCCCACAAAATGCCAACATCTTTATGGCCGACATGAGGAAACATTGCTCTAAGTCTCATCCCAAACCACCTCTTCTTCAGCTATGCTACATTGATGACATCTTCATCATCTGGACCCATGGTAGGGATGCTCTTAAAGATTTTCACACAGACTTCAACAATTTCCACTCCACCATCAAATTGAGCCTGGAACACTCCACACAGGAGATCCACTTTCTCGACACGTCAGTACAAATCAGGGATAGACACATCAACACCACCCTGTACCAAAAACCTACTGATCAGTATAATTACCTACATCCCTTGTGCTTCCATCCTAAACACACCCCACAATCCATTGTCTACAGCCATGCCCTAAGATCTAACCACATCTGCTCTGAGACAGACAGCTTGAGTATCTCTGTCAAGTATTCTTGAAACCACAGTACCCACCTGGGGAAGTAAGAACACAACTTGGCAGAGCTAGAGGGTTTCCCCGCAGTCATCTACTACAGGAGAGACCCAAGAAAGAAAACAACAAAACACCACTACTCACCACATATAACCCTCAAGTCAGACCTCTGCAACAGATCGTTAAGGACCTACAGCCTATTCTAAAAGATGATCATTCTCTCTCTGAAGCTTTGGGAGGCAGAACTCTCCTTGCCTCCAGACAGCCACCCAATCTTAAAGAGATACTCACCAGCAACTACAGATCTAACAAGAGAACCAGTAAAGCATGGAACACACCCCTGCAACAAAGCACGCTGCCAAGTCTGCCCACATATCTGCACAACAGATACCATCATAGGTCCTAATCAAGCCTGCTACTCCATCAAAGGCTCATTTACCTGCTCATCTACTAATGTGATCTGTGTCAGAAAATGCCCCAACACCTTATACATTGGACAAACAGGATGATCGCTGCGCAAAAGAATAAATGAAGAAAGAGCCGATGCCAGAAATCACAAAACAAAGAAACCAGTTGCTCAGCACTTCCATCTTTCTAATCCCTCAATAAATGATTTGTTTACGACAGTCATCAGAGGTGTGACTGGGACATCAAGACTTCAAAGAGAAACAGGAACTCAAATTAATATGCAAATTAAGTTGTGTGAAAGCAAGATTGAATTGAGACGATGGGTTCTTTTCCCATTACAAAAGGTCATTTGACTTCAGGCTTGCCAGGGTTTGACCCTAAGAAATGCTCTGATTTGCTGCTACTGTATGACCTGATCCTATGTTTTCCAGCCTCTTGCATTTTTTTTCATTCCATTCTGTAAGTTCACCTATCTTCAAAGTATCTGACAAAGTCGGATTTCCTCCCATGAAAGCTCATGCAAAAAATAAATCTGTAATTCTTTAAGTGCCACATGAGTCCATGTTTTTTTTGGTGGACATACTAAGACACTGCCATTGGGGGAATTGTTCTTTGGCTGTAACAGGTAATCAAGAACAGTGGAGGCATCAACCAGGAATCATTTAGTACCAGATGGACAAGGGATTAGGCTCCAACTCCTGACACCCTATTTGGAGCTGGGAAAATGTTTCCAGCATGCATGCCAGGATTTCCTATAAGCTGATACTCAATCTGGGGGTGAGTTCCCTGCCCTGCACTGCTTCCATTACAAGAGGGGCAGGTGAGGAATGCTATTAGCCATAGGTAAGAATAATAAAGTGCCTTTTCATTCCTCTCAGCCCTGCCTTTAGAGCCTTTCTGATTTTTATGCAGGGCGTCTCCCCCCCCCCATCTGTCTGTGGCTCCGTACATGCTGGGAGCTAGGGTTGGAATTCTCCCGCTCACACAGGCAGGTCACTGGTTGCTCGATGAGAGCTAGCTCGAGGATAAACAGGAGTGTAGCAGTGGCAGTGTGAACAGTGCTGAGTACACACCAGACTGGTAGTAAGTGCTGGATGTGTATTTTGGTTCTGCACAGTCGTGCCTCTGCCCTGCTGTCCTGCTACCATACTGGGCTGTATTTTTTTCTTGCACTAGCTCTGATCAAGTGAGCAGGAATCTGTGTATGGTAGCAGGGAAATTTTCACTCCAAGTTTCAGTGTCGACATGGCCATTGGTTTCTTCTCTCCATTTTGTAGATGGGGAAAGTAAGGGCCAGAGACTCCAACCGACTTGCTCAAGGTTGCCCAATCTCCTGTCTCTCCTTCTTCTGACCTAACAACAAGATCACCCCTTTTCCTTAAACACTTTTTTTCCTTACACAGAGTGAGACACGTTCAGTCTTGAATTCAGGGCCTACACTGCCTCCTTACACTACCCACAGGTACAGAAACAGAGAGGGTGAATTCCTTACCTCTATACAAGCAAGAGACACCATCCTCCGTCAGTGTTTCTGACAAGAAGGCACAAAAATGACGGATCGTCTTTCCTGGACATAAAAGGAAGCTCGTTACTTTTCCAATTCCTTCCTGAAAACTGATAAAGACTCAGCCATTCCCCCAAGACATTCATTGGGGAATTCAATGCATTTGCTAAATATCTTCCCAAAGAAGGGATGAATCAAGACATGCTGAGGTTCTACACAATGTCAAGTTTCAGAGGCTTCAAATCATAAACTAAATAAACAAACATAAAAATTGTATTCCATTGTAAGAGAAATGGTACTGAAATCAAATACATGATAATCCATTATATTTGCAACTACACATAGACAAAGAGGCTATGAAAAACTAAATAAAACATATCTTGCCAAAAGCCTTGTTTGCATTATCAGTTGCAATTATGATACATTATCTTAGTTCTCTCGGACGTATTTAGAGGCTCTTCATGATGTGAGGCTTAAACCATTCTTTACTTGGGTTGAGCCAAAACACAGCCCAGACCAAAGCATATTAGTTAAAGCATCAGACACCCAGAAGCCCCTGAAGGACTGATTCCCAAAGGAGATTGAATTCACCAGATGCTCCAAGGTGTCCCAGAGGTGCAGCTGAGGTGTTGTGGGGGTAGGGAATTGATAGGGTTGAGACAGCTAAATTGCTCCCTTTCTCTTGGAATACATGTTTCTTCTGACCCCTCACCTCCCTTTTTTCTTAGTCTGGTGCTGTGAGAGGGAGCAGAGCAGCAATGTGGAAAGGGAAGTTAAGGGACGCCTTTGAAAGAGCAAGTGAGTTTGCTGTGCTTACCAGTGAACATTGCTGCGGCATGTCTTATTGTTTGCTGAGAGCTTTGAAGGTACTCTAAGGCCTGGAAGAGGAATTTGGGGATGTGGTTGAGGTTGTTCTGCATCTAAGAAAAGAGAAGGAAGAAAGGCACTAGATAGATGATGCACTTGTCCTACAGCTCCGTGTCCAGGAAAGTATAAGCAGACAGGCAGGGCGTGAGAACAGCCACTAAGAGTCCATGGGCCGTCACAGCACCTCTCTGCAGTTACCATCATGTTCTCCACAATCTCAGCGTTCATTTGAAAAGAGAAATGTCTCTAGTCTCACAGGTGTGGAGAAGAATATCAGACGTGGGAAGTGAATGTAACTGATCAATGTAGAGATGAAGATGCAGAGAGCTTGGACTCAGTTCCTGTCTCCCATCCTGACCCAGATGTGACCTGACTAGAGGGGTCAGATCCAGCTGGGAGAAGAAACAGGCCTTGGCAGGCTTGTGTTGTGTTGGCTCTCCTGCCACCCACCTGGTCAACCTGCAGCATGGACATGCTCTCCTCCACCCTTCTGCCTGTCTGCGTTTGCTGCCAAGTGTACTTGGCAGTCACAGAGCTTCTTAGTCCACAGTGCACACAGTGCAGCAGGAGAAGCAGATGGCAGGAGTGCCCCTCCATGGGGCACACACCATCCTGTTTTAAATATTGTTACTTGTCAGCTCTGTGTTCTTGGAGAAGCAGGGCATAGTACCCAGTGTGAAAGCAGGCTCCAACAGGCAGAATCCGGTTTCAGCAAAGCACCTTTATTACAAGTGGCCACAGGGAGAGAGACTCACATGGACAGGGAGAACTCCATCTAGTTAGGAGCACTCTGGAGGCGGAAAGTTAACCATAGTTATAAGAGTAGAAATCAGCAAAACAGGGGGATGTTTCCAATTGGCACAGTTACAGTTCCTTTTACATGATTGGTTATTGACCACATCCTAGATTACAAAGAGCAGGATAGAACAATAAGTTCAGAACAAACAGGTAAACACACATGTGCTCTAGCAGATTGCAGCTATAGTTAAATTTTGTAGATATGATGCCTCTGGGTGTAGTTTTTACTGAACAGAAACAGATAAGGGCTATTATCATTGTCTGAGTTGCTAGAACTCACAGTGCTTCTAGCGGGACTGAGGGAGAAATATTTATCCCTCGGGAGCCTAACTCCAAGGCAAGAACAGCACTGAACTCGAGGGCTGGTGAAGCAGGGAAACACTGTGTGGTGGGGGAACTCTTTCCCTCACCTTAATGAAACAAGACCTGCACACACCCAGCTCAGCAGTTATCAGACCAATTCTGGTCACAGAACCATCACTGACATCCAGAAGACTGAGTCTCCCTGACAGCATTGTGAGCTCCCTGGAGCCACCACCACCCCCAGTCAGCAATGAGCAGTTCCTATTGTTCACCTGAACACAGCAGGGGTTAGGGAGTCAGAGACAATTTGAGGTGGTGACACTTTTTGCTTAGGACTCTAAGAGTCAGAATGTGACAAAAGCCAGGAAGTGCCAAGAAGTCATCGTCATTCCCAGGATAACTTAAGTGCAGTTACATCAGCATCAAAGAATTTTCTCCAGGAAATTCTATCGTCTAGTTGTGTTTGGTCCCACGAGGACAGCAAACCTTTAGGGTCTGCAAGCTGAGAAGCTCGTGACAGCAGGGACTCTGACAGCAGTAAGTGAAGAGAGAGATGGAGAAAATCCCCTTGGGGCTCTGTTTATGGAATTGGAAAGAGCTCCCTCAAAATACCCTCACTACTGTGAAGGCAGAAAGAATTGACTTACCAAGCACCTGAAGACATATTTCAGGCACTGGGAGGAGCCATCCCAGGCCATGCTGCGGAACAGGGTCTTCCAATCAGCCCACCCAAAAAATAGTGCACACCGAAAGAGTGTCAGTTTACATCTCTGCAAAAAAAGGGGAATTCAAGAGTTCTCAGTCAGCAAAGGATAGTCTTGGGGACATGTCACCTTACTGGGGTTCTTGCTATTTGTTCTCCACAGTTCAGGACTGTGCTTAGGAAGTGGAACTGAGATTTGGCAGTCGAGAGCCATAAGATATCTCCGCAGCTGAGTCCTTGTGTTCAAAGAGACAGCCTGAGAAATGTGGGCCAGATTTGGATCCCAGTGTCTGAAGTAAAGGACCCACCCATCATGCTTCCCTTCACATCCCAGTTTCCCTAGCAAAGAAGGCAAGCTGTATGTGAATGCGGGAAAACTAAGAGCTTGAAACATTGAGGAGCTCCTGGAACGAAGGCAGGGCAGCTCTTCTCTCTAGAGCACCTAAGAAAAGACTGCAGTCCCCGTGTGTGGACATCAGCTCCTTAGACTGAAGGAGCACTTGCAGATCCAAGCAGCCTTTGGTTTTGCTGCCTCTTACTGTGATCTTTGGATGAAGCAGACCAAAAGGCTGAGCCTGTCACGGAAAGAGATGGTGAGGACTCTTTCCTACAAGGAGGCTTTTCTTCACAATTGTCCTATTTCGGGTGTGAATGACTATGGCGCTAGACTCCAGTGTGGAGAGAAGCAGAGAGGAGAAGGCCGTGGATGTGACAAGGGGCTCTTGAGATTCATACAGTGGGTGCCGGGGGGACTCAGATTCTCTGCTTTTTGTGAAGTAACTAATCTAACCCTTACCATGATCACTCTTTCATCCCTGTCTTCTAGGTGGAGCAGCAGGGGGAGCAGGCAGTTGACGACCTCCTCCTGCACGGTGGGTTTCTCTGGGTCTTTCAGCCTACTCAAGAGGTTGCCGAGCAGCGAAATAGCAGCTAAGCGGACATTGTCTCTCTCCTGGTAATGACACATAACGTGTGGTGAAGCCCAGGTAGGAGCCAGGCAGCGTCAAAGAGTAAGACGATCAATAGTCATCATTCACCCACAGCTTCAGTTTCCCAATTTGTGAAGTGACTTGGAGTGTGAGGGACTTGAGACAACCAGAACAGCCCAGATCATCTTGTGTGGAAGGTCTATGCTCTCAGCAAAAATGGTCATTGTGTGCTTAGCCCCAGGCACCCTGCCCCTTACAGGAGGTTGCAGCGGGGCTGGGAGCATGTAGTAGTCGCAGAGGTTTGCTGAGAAGGGCTGGAACTAGAATGGGGCTTAATAGGAGGTCCCCCACCCCAGCAAGGTCATTCCTTTGAAGGTCTGTGGGAGACTTCAAAGGAGGGGAGGCCAGGAGATGACATGTGAGATTCAAGGCATCAGAGAGAGGGGGAGAGGGTGAATGTGGGTAACACAGGTTTTCAACCCTTACATCATCAAAGAAGGGGCGAAGTCTGGTCACCATATCCTTGGACAGGGAGCCAATCCCCTTGCCGTTGAGGAGGTAGATGATGTCCGCAGCTTTATTCATGGCCTCCATGACCCTGATCTCCATGTTGTCACCGAAAATGCCCATGACTTCTGGTAACTGGGCCTGTAACAACTGCATCTGTGTGAAGGAAAAAAGGCTTTTTATCCTGGGAGACACCATGGGATATGTGCTGGGCCAAGCCATGCTGCCTGTTGCAAAGCATAGACAGGTCAACCCCATAACAGTGGAGGAAGTCATTTTTCTTTCACTCTTACATGTGCTTTGCACCCACCATTCCTTGACCAGAGGTTTCATTGAGTCCTGCTTGGCAATGCTCCAGACCCCAGTAAGCAGGCTGCTCTGAGCCAGTCGGACTCCTCTGATTCTGTTCTTGCCAGCTGGGGTTTGTGTCTCTGCCTCTGCTGGCTCCTCATTGCCCTCCCTGTGCAAAAACTTCTGTCTCCTTCTCCTTATTTCAGGCCCCAAAGTGCTCTGCCCACCCTACATCTCTGAATTTGACTCCTGACACTGGGCCCTTCCACCTCTACTCAATCATTTACACTTGTCTGGACACCTTTCTTCCCCTGCCACTCTCATCTATGACTCCTCTCACTCTGGTTCCTCTGTGCTGAACATCTTCTGAATCCCTGTTGTACATTGTCCCCACCTACAAACCTGCTTTTGCAGGCTCTCTTCAAAAAGTATGTTTTTTCACACCAGTCAAAAAACAAAAAAGGCTAATTTATATGAAATGGAGACCTCAAGTTGCCCAGTCGCTGTATTCAAGCAACTGTGCCGGCTTCTGTCTGTAACCTTTCTTTTGCTTTCCCCATTTCCCCTAGGTTACCCTCATCCTTTCCCTGTTCTCTACAACTACGGGTCAGCTCTTGGGAGCATGGATGGCCTCATGTCTCAGTTCACTCAGCAAAGCACCACCAACACTTGAGAGTTGTGTGCTAAAGACGACAGCTCGCTTGGGGCTCTCCCTCTCATTGCTGGGCTATTCTGTAGACATTCTCTTTCTTGCATTACTGGCTAATCCATTCCTCTCACCTTCTCTGGCTGGATCACAGGAGTGCTAAGACCTCTCAGGCTGAGCTGATGTATAATGGGATTTGGGTCTTTCGTCCAATCCAGGAGCTGGAGCTGGAGCTCAGATTTTCTCAGGCTGGTGGCGATGGAAGGACTCTGGAGAAACTGCAAAGAGCCAAATCACCATCAGATTAAGCAGCAGAGGTCTTCCTATAAGGCCTGTTCCCTGGACACTCATCTTTCCCAATGGCCAGTTGCTCATCTAGGATATCTCTAGTATCTATGGAGCCATTTTACTGTTTCAGTTGGTTCATTGCCAGAGGTTAGATTAATGCACAAGTAATAAATACAGCCCGAGAGCAACTGGACTCTGCTGCTATCCTTGAATCTCATGGAACTAATTTGGTGAGGAAGAAATGAGGTAGGGAAGCATGGCCTTGGGGAGCTGGAGAAACATACCCTCTTGACACATAATTGTATATCGCACATCCTGACTGGCGTTCTCCCACTGTCCCTCCCTCCAACTCTTTGCCATTGACCACAGCAATCTATTTGCAATGAAGCTAGACGGCTGTAAAGCTGCTGAGATCCTGACCATGTGCTCTATCTCCCCCCAGACTGCTGTGGGACTGAGAGGCTCTCCCGAAGCCCACTTATGCCAATCAAGTGATGAATCTCACCTCAATGAAGAAAACCATAGCAATATTTCTCAGTGTGTCCTCCTCCTGACTCTTGAGGATTGTGACTGCCTCTTTGAAAACTGCAGGAAGCTGAGGGTTATCAAACTCCGTCATGGCTCTGGAAGATGAGAGAGAAAATGTCTTCTGCTTAGAAAGGGGAAGAGTTAATTTCTCTCTATCTGGTGGGCTGAGACGCCTGGCTGGAAGATGGGAATGTTTCATGCTGAAATCCCATGGAAAATGGCACACTGGAATCCCAGCAAGAGAGGCCCAATGCAGAGGAAGTGTTAGGTTCCTACCTTGCAAGCAGACCAACTCCCTGTGAGTAGTGACATCGGGAGGATATCATGTCCCAACCCTGCTGAAAGTGGATGGTGGCAAACTCCTTCCAGTATCTTGGCATGGAAAAAAGAGTCTTCACAGCCTCCACTGAAATGCTAAAGAACAGCAAATAGCAGTGTCAGGATAGGTCAGCCTCAGGGATGGCACAGTGAGCAAAATGTGTATGATCCCTGAGGGGTGGTCCCCTCTAGAAGATGTTGATCTTAGCCTCCCCTGAGGGTAGATCTGGTGACAGAGGATGGGGCGTCCCTGCCAATGGGCCTTGTGTGGACTACAGTTGATTTGACTTTTGAATCAACTGGCAACACAGGTGCTTCTTAAGGTGCTTTGTGTCTTTCCTCCATCAGGTGAAGTACCTGAGTATTTTTGGCATCAAATAAGAGATCTTAAGCAGGGGCTTGTGTGGCCAGTTCCTCAGCTGGTTTAGGAAAGCCAAAACTCTGGCATTTTAATGCAGTGAAGGTTCCCCTTGGTCCACTGGTGTTCCCAAGGATTTGGATCCCCTTGAACTGTGCCCACATAAGCAATTGAATTTGTCTGTCTTCCTCCTGTGTATGTGTGAGGCTGGACATCCTGAATGTCTTGCTCCAGGCTGGCTGCTGGGGTTGCTCTGTGGGCCCGCTCCTTGAGGGTGTTAGCCAGAGCTGAGGCATTGTGCAGCAAAGAACAAATTGTTTTGCATGGGCTAATAAAATCATTGACATTTCTTTGGCAGGTGACACACATGGATGCTCAAAGGTGTTTGTTGCCTGTTTTGGTTGTGAAAATCCCTGCCCTGTGGCCTGAGTCAGATGGGTGAGTGTGAGTCACAAGAATCCATGGCCATCCAGGGTTTTTCTTTAGGAAAGACCCTGCCTGTAAGTGAGCCTGGTCTCACTCCAGTATAGGAAGAAATGATGGCCATGAAGAGCCCCACATAATAGTAGGTGAAGAAATCAGTTTTGTTCCTTTGTGTCCTTACCTGAGAGGGCCAAGGCAGCTGGATTCTTCCTCCTCGGGGATAGATTTCTTTCTCGTCTCGGGGGTCTCTGGCAAGTGCAGCGTCAACACGTAATGCAGGTGTCTGAGTATGAGGAGGAGCATCTGGGGATACATTTCCAGGATGGCTTCTCGGTATTCCCATAAGAAAAGGAGCTCGTAAATATTGTTCATTGCCTGGAGGAGGTAACAAATGAGAGAGTTTTTACACTGAAATATTCAAATCTGCCCTCCTCCCCTGTTATCTTTCTCTATTATCGTCTCACCATTTCCTCTCCATCTAATTAAGAAAGTCACTGAGGGAGAGGGAAACATTTTGGAAGCTCCTGAATGTTCACCCATTCCCAGAAGAGAAGCAGCATCAACCCCTGCTTCACTATGCCAAATGCATAGCTCCACCTGTACAAGTGGCATAAAGTCAGCTCTATGCAGCTAGGTCTACAATGTGTCTGCAGAGACACCGCGTCTCTTTCATCCACTTCTTTCAGGAGCCTTCCCACCATCCCCCTGCTGACAGTCTAATGGACACAGGTGCCTCAGGTAAAGGCACTCTATGCTGACAGAAAGAGCAAAGGACAGACAGACGCAAATGCTGAAATTACTGTGGTGGCTGTATGCTGACATAGGTTAGGTCAACTGACTTTTGTAGTGTAGA
>VOCP01029030.1:0-13159 GCA_007922195.1 Podocnemis expansa | reverse complement strand
TTACTCATCACCTGCAGGGTGCCGAACCAAGGGAACCCACAAACCACACAGAGAGGAATGGGAACCAGTTCTAGCCATGCAAACGGACAGGCTAAGAAAAGTTAAGAGGGGTCATGGATATGTCATTGGATAGCATATGGGACGGATCAAGATCCCCTATGCTGGTGGCTGGAAATGTTATCTAAATACATTGCATGATGGGTTTAAAAATAAGTAGTGCTACAATTAATGAAAGTGCAGCAGAAACTTATGGTAGCTAAGTAACAAAATGCTAAATACTAAGTTAAGCCACCAAGTCATTTTTTACAATAGTAGCAATTAAAGGGGACCAACGTCTAATACTTTTGGATACCTGGAATAGTGGAATCAAAAATCGTTCCCTGATTTAAATGTGATTTACCCTGCCATAATAAGGGTATCTGTAAGCAAGTACCATTAGCATTTGAAATTTAACTTAACCTGTTTGCAAAATGTCATCCTACAGGTAGTATAACTGCCAGGATGGAGGAATCCAAACCTGACATGGCCGCAGCCTGGAGCCAAACACATTCCCCAATGAGCAACTGTGTGAAAATAAGTGCAGCTAACATTCTTTATTAGCACTCCGATCCACTAATTAGCCATTGGAAACAATTATTTTAACCCTTGGGAACTGCACCAAGACCTTTGGTTAAACTGGTGGGGAGTGTAGGGACTATTCTGTGGCAAAGGGCCAAACACAGTCTAACCAATCATTTTGTAACCTTTCTTCTAATGCCTGCCAGGAGGCGTCACCTTCTAAATTAAAGGGTACCACTGCGGTGAAGCAATAGGAGGGTATTGGCTTGTCAAATCTCCCTGGTAAATGGCCCTCAGGGAATGTATACTAGCCCAATGTACACTCACTATCAAAGGAATAGCTAAAGGAGATCGGACCCCTGTCATCCTTTTGTAGGTGGGTTTTTTGGGAGGGTGCCAGTGGAGTGGCTCTTAGAACTGGTATGGCAGGTTGGAGTGAAGGCTGGACCAAAACAACATCTAGCTGTGCTTGGACCTAAAATATACTATCCAATCCATGTTGTTATGAGAAACTTCCCATTTAGGGTGCCTAGGTGGGCCAATCAGTACCAGATACCACAACTCAGTGGTTGAAAAGGTTTTTATTCTTTTACAAGAATGGGAAAGTTACAGAGTCCCAGCAGAGCCAGTAAGCTTCCCGCCCCCCTGGTGTCAAAGTTATAGCTTATATACTGTGTCACAAACAACCTGCATCACCATACATATGTTACAAGATAACCACAAGGCTTTCCCTTCAGTAGTTCTTTGTTTATCCTTCATGGGCATATTCTTGCCTACTTATCTCTCTAACAACTGCTCTTTGTACTGCTGGCAAGTAAGCAGTTTTTCTGTTATCTGGTTATCCTGCAATGGTTTGGGTTTTTTTTGGTTTGGTTTGGTTTAGGATTTTTGCATTTTACACTGTTAGTTTTTTATTCCCAATCTATGTTAGTCTAATTTCACTAAGATGCACACAGACCTTTATAAAATTCCCATAACAACGTATGAGACAAAAATGGACAGGACAAAGTAACACATGGGAAGGATGGCCACAAGAACTACCACCCCTGCAGTTCATAAAGCAGTGCTCCCTCAGAATTGGGTGGTGCAGGGAAATGAAATTTGCTGGGAGGGATTGACAGTGCTCAATGGCCAGATTATATATGGTGGGAGACGTGTAGAGCAGGTGGGGGTTAGACTGGGAAACTTTTCTTTTTCAAAAGGGATAGCCGTGTTAGTCTAGTCCAGTAAAAAAAACAACAAGCAGTTGTGTGGCACTTTAAGACTAACAGATTTATTTTTTGCATGAGCTTTTGTGGGAGAAGATCCCACTTCCTCAGATGCTTTCTTTGCAACTGAGAAGCTGTACCCATCAAATCCATATATCAGACACTCATATGACAGGACACCCAACCATTCCAAGGAACTGGGTCAAGGCTCTACTAGAACTTTCTTGAATAAATTTGGACCACTTGATGCAGCTGTTACAACAATTCCAGGCTCTTACAACAACTCCAGTGCAAAACACTTCATTTTGGAAGCTGAGGCCATCCGGACAACAGACACATTCCAGCTGGCAGCTAAATTACCTTGCTGATGGTGCCTGGATTTACGAACCATCTTCCCTTCAAACAGCCTTAAGAGACTCTCATTAGCTCCTCAGGCACATCAGTCATGCTGTAGAAGTATTAATCATACTAGCTGTTTAATTAATTGTATTTCTGGTAGGCTTAAAATTGCGTCCGGCCCTAGCCTATCCCTAAAATCCCTAGCTGTTACCTGACTCGTATTGCCTCATGGGCAAACCTGCCTTCTCCCTCTCCCTGTAGTATGATCGGAGGCCTATGGCATTAAACGTTATGGCGCCAGGACCTCCTGGATCAATGTTCCTCTGGTCAGTGTGCAGAAAGGAAGAGTGCTTGCCCCTTTCTTTCAAGGAGAGCAGAAGACTGCAGGGGAATAAAAAATTAATTCTAAAGAACAGGCCAGATTTCAGCCACAGGATACCATGGTAACAGAGTTACTTCTCAGGCAAGTATTATATCTATGCATCTTTGAAAGTAGTCCTGCCCCCTTCCCTCCCTGTCAAGTTGATTTATAATCTAAAATGCTTAAATTTGGCCATGGAGTTGCGTAGGTAAACTTAAGGCAGGTTAAGTTGATCTAAGGATCCAGGGTGGGCATGCACAATGGTTTTCATCTCTCTTCCGCTCCTTGCTGTGTACTTACAATGCCTCAGTTTCCTTGCTCCTCATGCCAGGAGAGATGGTTTCTCAGAGACAACAAATATATATACCATACTCAAAACCTTTCTGGAAAAGAAAACTGCTACTTAGCACTCTTTGCAATCCCTTGCTTCAACCCATGAGCAACTCTTCTCTCAGCAGCCCTTGGAGACAGCATTGGTGACCTAAGTGAAAGCCCAACATGAGCTCTGGTTTGAAACAGCAGAGGACAGAATTCACTCCTGGGCAGACGGGTATCACAGAGACCCATGTTTCAATTAAGTTTCTGAAAAGACTAGGTTCAAAGTGGGACTAAAACTGTCTATGGGCACCATACCATCCACTGCCAAAAGGCCAAATTCATGACAGCCTGATGTACTACTAATGGATGTTGCTCTCAATGACCTTGACATTCATCACCTTTGCAGAATAAAAAAATTGAGGGGAATGACACAAGGAATGAAGTTGGCCCATACTTCTTTTAAGATGAAAGAAGCCTGAAGAGTGCAATCTGTACTTCATGCCATCTGATGCTAACACTAAAGCAATAATCCCACACCCTGAAAATAATAGCTGCATTCAAAGGCAGATTTACAGGGGAATTACATTTGTTTGGTAGCCAATTAGAATCTCTTTCACAAGTGGCATGCCAGTACCTCCAGGCAGTCCTACGAATGGTATAAAAGAGCTCACGACTCAGGGCTCTTCTAAACACTTCTCCAGACTTCGGCCACTGGTGAACTGGGTAAGTCTAATTTGACTCGATTTCTTTCAAACCCAGTGATGTCACAGAAGGCTCCATTGTGACTGAAACTGAATGTTGCAAGTACTTGTGACCTTATTGGTGATGAGTGAGTTCTTCCATAATTATCTTGTGTAACTTTTCAGTTGAAAGTGCTACTGTATTCAGGATTTGATGCTATAGATGAAGCTTAGGAACAATGTATGGAAGTGGGGAAAATATTTCTGATGAATTAAAAATAGAATTAGGACATTTAAAACTTTCCAGTAGCTTTAGAAAATTCCTTAGCCATTTCTCACTTAGCTAGATTAGGAAGATTCTCCTCCTTATTAGTTATCAAAGGGCCAATCGACGGGTCTTCTACTTCAGCAGAAGCAGCTGTTACTGCTAACTAATGGAGAGAGAAGGCTGGATCAAGATGACAACTGATGTAATCCAGTCTAGCAATTCCTATGTTCCTTTGAGCAAAAATGCACATTCGAGAGCTTCTCCTCACATGCTGTTATGTAGGTTCCCCCAGCAAAGTTAATAAAACTAAATTTATTTTACCCCTGCTGAGGATTTTGTTTGTGATGATTTATTATGAGAAAAGCCAACTTTCTCTTTATTTCTCAAAGGAAAAGAGGTGACTACCATGGTGCCAGCTATATTCTCTTTCAGAAACATCTGAAATGAACTGAGCACCTCAAGTGTCCATCACAGAAAGGGATACAAAGATTCCAGAGAGAGAGTCACTGAGAGATGTTCAAAGGGTGTCGTTGAGAGGGAAGATTAGTGTACCTAGACAAGAGGTGCAGAAAGAAGAATTCAGAACAAATACATGGGCAGGAGCAGAAAGAATACGACCAATCTTTTTTCCTCTCTCAGGCCCCATGCAAATCTTCATAGAATAGGAACTGAGCTTTGAAGACTTTATTCCACTGGGACAACTAACTTATTTTGACTCTCTTCCCCGTTGTGCATTTCAGGCATACCTTCATCACAGAAGGATGACTTTCTCCAGCCTCTGCTATCCAGAATGCGGGGTGGCCCGGCCCGCTCCCGTTAGCGGCACCTGTAATGATCCATGCGTTAGGCAGTGCCCTGACTCCGAAGTGGTGATCCAGCCCTCCCCGGTTGCGGTGACCCTCCCAGGACCAGTCATGAGCACTTTCCCTCAGCACAGTGGAGTGGGAGCTGTAGGAGCACCTGTGGTCGGACCCGGCTTTGGGGGCTCATTCGGTTTGGGAGGCTATGGTGGCTATGGAGGCTTTTACGGAGGCCTGAACGGAGGCCTCTATGGAGGACTGTATGGTTTGGGGGGGTTAGGTGGTTATGGAGGCCGTTACGGTTATGGGGGATATTGCGGGTACCCAGGCTCTTTTGGCTATGGGGGAACATATGGTACTGGGCTATCCTGCCATAGGTACCTCAGTGGAAGCTGTAGGCCATGTTAAACCCAGTAGGAACATTTGTGGGAAGAAAGAACCCAAAAATGAAAAATGACATATGGATTCCCACCAGCCCTTCTGGGTCTGGCTTTCAGAAGTGCTGTGCAATCATGGCTCCCCTTGAACTCTGTGTGAGCTGTGTGTGCTCAGCCCTTGGTCTGACAGCCAGTATCTCTCCTCTTACACTTTGCTATGCTTTCTGCCTGTGATTCCCAGAATGTGCTGATTCTCATAGTCACCCCTGGACCCATTGTGATTTACACTCAGGGTCTTTACACTGACTCTGCAGTGGGAGAAAACTGAGATCCTCAGTTAAGCCTCCATTAAATTTCTTATCACATTAAGTCCCTAGGGACTTAGCTTGTCTGAAATTTCCTCCATTCATATGAGGGTTTATTGCAACTTTCATTGAAACACTGGTAATACGTTCTTACACCTATGTAGCATTTTTTTTCTGTAACTGTGTACTGTCAATTTCATTTCCATTAAAAACTGTACTGCACCATAATATTGGTCTTTTGATTCCCTGTGCTCCTACCTTGTGTGAGAACGGCACTGGACAAAATTAATCCCTGCAGACCCACACCATCAGGCATGGCTGTCTTACAAATTATAAAGCCCTGGAGTGACAGGAGAATGAGCCTCTTGCTATGGTTCTTAGAACTCCATAGGACCTCCTCGCAAGCTTCTTCTTCTTCCATGTGTTACCTGTTTTCACTTGGAGTCTTGTACATTTTACGTTAAGAGTGGAAGCTTTTCATTCAGCTCCACAAAGAACAGTAGGAGCATAATCACCTGTGTGAGCTTTTTCAAGATATCAACCTCAGTTTCATCAGTGCCCCTGTGCCTCAGAAGTTTAATGCTCAGAACATTGGATTCAGGACAGACTGCTGAGAAGTAGGGCTGGCATACCCCACACTGGACTTTATTCTCTTAGTGGATAATTTCAAGCCACTAAGAAAGTAAACGGTCTCCCAACATTCATTAAGAAAAGAAAATACACTCTCTTTAGACATATAAACTCTTATTTCTCCATATAAAGATTTCTACTAATCCCAAGAGATCAGCCACAGACTCAGGACAATATCTTACCCAGTTCTTATTCAACGATCATTCTGCTGCTCATTCTGTAAGAAATGAAACGTGAAGTTTTATTAATAAAAGAAAAGAAGGAGTTTAAATGGATCATATGTACACAATATTTTCCATATTCTTAGATCAGGTTAGTAGCTGGGATGTGCTAGACTGCCACCTAGCAAAATTTCCATGGTAACTTCGAAAAGATTGGAGGGAGCTCTGTCCAGACTTCAATCTGCTCCTTTTGTTGATAAATCCACAGCCCAGAAAATCATGTTAGGAATGAATCAAAGTGCCATTCCAGGAGTCTTTTATCCTCTTTTCCACATACCAGGAAATCTTCTGATTCAAAAGAGAGTTCACGGCCTCTTCTTGAGGAAAAATACTGGGGCCTGGGTCACATGAATAGATGACTTTTCCTTCCATGGCTTCCTGACTCACAGGGCATAACCTTGGGCCCCTTCAGGTCTGAGGCATTCTGTCAATCTCTTGTTTTCTGACGTTCACCTTGATGTGCCTCCCCATAGTTCTAAGTAAACAGGTATGATTATAACTCTGTTGGTGGAAGGGCTGACGCTTGTAAAATCATAGAAGATTTGAACAGGAAGGGTCCTCAGGAGATGATTTAGGGCAACTAGCTGGAGAGAACGACGCCTTCCTAAATCCTTTCAGGCAGGGCTTTGTCAAGGGAGACATTAAAAACCTTTAAGGAGAGAGAGTCTCCCACGTCTCTAGGTATCCCAATCCAAAGCTTCATCACCCTTCTAATAAAAAAGTTTATCCTAATAGCTGACTTCCTTGTGCTGTTTCCCAATTTGAACCATTCTGTATCCAATCTCTATCCTCCAGCATGTCTACCACTCCCTCAGCTTAGCAACATCTGCCAATTGACTGCGGGTGCAATCCACCATCTTCTCAAAATCATTCAAGAAGATGTTGAACAACACTGGCCCCAGCATTGTCCCCTCAGGCACCCTGCTCAGTGCCATCTGCGGTCTATTCATTGAGCCATTGAGACTCATGGTCTAGTCAGCCAATTTCTAGTTCATTCATTCAACCCTTACTTCAACTTGCTGATTATAATACCACCAAAAGGGAAGTGTGACCTAATCCTACCACTTACACGTCCGTGTATTTATTTCCTCCCATTCTGTAAGCTCCTCCATCTTCAAGGCATTTGACAAAGTTGGATTTTCTCCCACAAAAACTCATGTGATAAATAAATTTCTTAGGCATTAAAACTATCATCAGATTCCTTGTTTATATTATTGCTAATGACTGAGAATTGTTCTGATGTAAACATTTCAAAGAACCTCAGGACTACTCAAGTTTTATATTGTCAGAGAAGTTCACTGCTACAGTAGTGTTAACTCTTTAATGGCGTTACAGGTTTCAAGAATGACAATTTAAAAATGCAAATCAAGGCCTTAGCTCTCATTCTGGAGCTAGGTTCATGATTCTTATCCTCTGAAATTGGCTTTTTGTGATTTTCATGCAATGCTCTTTTGGATTTCCCTGCTATATCTGTTTTAAATGTTAAGGGTAGATATAAGGGTGATATCAGTGTGAAACATCAGCTACAGAGTCTCTGTTTATACTCAACCAAGAGAAGTGCTTCCTGTGAGTGACTTCAGCTAATAAAGAAAAGGAAGCAGAAAAGATTGAGAAAATGAAAAAGAACTTATTAAATGGTTAGTTTGGTGCTGATTGAAACTGGATCAATTTCGAGTCTGACCAGCTTGCAGTATTCTTGAGTACCCTTCTAGATCAGAAACATTTTCAGCCATGATCATGTCAAATTTTGTAGTGGCAAATACATCCCCAAGTGTATTTCTTATAAGCTGAGCAGAATAAAAACCTGCATTCCTTCACTTCTAAGGCACAAAAGGTCTATAAAGTTGTCAAGGCTGTTTCCCCACTCTGGCACTCTGAGTGCAGAAGGTGGGAGCCTGCAACAGGCCTTAAAACCCACTGGCCTTAAAACCTGGTCTTAAAACTCTCCAAGGCCTCCAATTCCTGGCCTTGGAGTCACTGTTCCCTCTAAGGTGCGCGGCTGCGCGGCCACACATATAAGAAACCCCTCCCGGCGCAGGGGTTTCCAGTCCCCGCGCACGGGGAGGGGCAGGACTGGCTGGGACAGCCCGACAGAGCGGCTGAGGCTCAGCCAAGAAGCGGAGGAGTGGTGTATCACTTTAAGACTGCTCCTCTTTACCCTGCCCTCCTCCCTGCTCCAGGCATTCCAGCTGCAGCGCTACACGTGGTTTCGCTTTGTTGCTTTGGCTCCTCACCCCGGGCTTCTTTCCAGGTTCCAGCTCAGGTCCTCTCCCCTTTCCCTGCACTTGATTTTGGGGGAGGTTTGATCTTATTTTTTGGTGGGGTTGGGGCTTTTCTTCACCTTGATGGATCTCTGAAGTGCCCAGAGAGAAACCTGTGACTCCTTCTTTGCTTCCTGCTTTGCTTAGTTTCTGGGGAGGGTTCTTTCTCTAAGGGCTAGGCTAAGCCAGATCTTTATTCCTGCTAATGAACTTTGGCTTTTGACAACAAATCTTTTGTTTAGAGGGCCAACAAAGTTCACTTTTGGTTGTGAGGAGCTTTGAATCTGTAAGATTTTCCTTTTCCCAGTGTGATTTTTTTTTCAGTTTGTTTCTCCTTTCCAAGAAGAGATTAGTCCACTATAGATGTGTCCTTAAATTTTAGTAAGATACACAGATATGAAAGTATTATCCATTCTAAAGTAGCTGCTGGGCTGGGCCTGATCCTATGCTTTAAATGAAGTCAGTGGGAAATTTGATGGAGTAAGGATTGCAATATTTGTCCCTTTGTTAGTTTATCAAATCATAGAAAACAAGCAGCTTGCTTTTGCCTATATACTCTATGGTTATTTTTATTTTGTTATATTTAGGAAAAAACTGATCATTGCATTCAAGAATAGGTTACTTCATACTCCCCCCCCCCGCCGCATTTGATGTGTATTTCACATAAAAGCAAACAAAATGTCAATGGTCATAAAATAGATATATATCCATCTGTGGTTTATGGCAGACATAGTAGGATATGATGTTTCCAGACATTTGCATTTTAGGTAAAAGGTTATGTTTCAGGTAGGTCTGTACATAAAAACCAGCAGATCTCATTTTTTCTCATTTCTCCTTTCCTGAGTGTATAAAATCTAAAGAGCTTGTCTGTGATTTTTTAAAAATACTGCACAGTGAGGCTCAAAACTGAGGCTAGACAGGGATTTCTGTACACTCCGCCTGTACCCCCCAGTTGTTGGCTAGTAACAGTGTTAGAGCAAATGAGTGAGCACCTCCTATACCCCCCCCCCCAAACATCCCCCTGCACCACACCCCTAATTTCAAGTCATGGGGAGAATACTGCTGACAGAGATTACTTTTCCTTTAGAAGCCAACAACTCAAATTCTGTTAGGCTTCATGTAGTCAAGGGCCCATCCCTCTGTGTGTCAAACAATGAGTGAATTCTGTGAAGGAACTTAGTGTGTTAAAACTGATTTTAATCTTGTCCATAATTACTACATTAAATTTATTAGAGGTGTGCTTCCGTTTGCAACTCACAGTGTAAAAACATCAGTCTGGATAGAAGTTCTGCAGTGTGATTCTCCTTGCACCTTGATATAAACATTCAATACTTAGTTTTGTGACTCCTTAAAGTGGTTGGCTTTACAGTTACTTTAATGTGAAGAGGAAAAATACTTAAGCCATTCATTTGATATTCTTGAGCCTCTGTTCTTGCAATTAATTTCATGCTGTAACTAGGGGCTAGACAGATTTCCCTGGAGTTGGGTGATCAATGGGGCAAGCATTTGGGGGGGAGCATTGGCTGGGTGGATGAAGGGGGCCCAGGTGGAGTCCCAGATGCATATGTGTCCTCCAACATCCTCCTTTTTGTACTCCCCTGTCGTCCTTTCCATGCTTTGGTACCCGGTAACCCTAGTCTGGCAAAGTGGTTGAGGATTGGATAAGGGGTGGGGGGGACAGGCCTTAACCATGGCCAAGGATCAACTGGCGGAGGGGGCAGGGTGGGAGAGCAGCTGAAGATGGGCAGGGGGACAGGCCTGAAGCCCCACTGAGGATTGGCTGGTGGGCCCCCCCCCTGCTAGCTATCCAAGGGCTCCTTTTTACCTTCATGTCCTTCCTCCCTCAGGCATTCTAAAAACAGGTGATTGTCCAGCCTTTTACTTCTGATAAGTAGACTGGGGGGGCACAGTGCTGGAACCCACGATCCTGATGTTAAGAGTTTGCTGCACAGATGCACACACGGAATAAAGAGCAGTTTATGGGGGGGCGGGATCAAGGGGCAGTGGAGTACACAGTTATCCTTTACACCTAGAAGTTTTTATATATGGAATGCCTGTAGCTCAGTTGGTAGAATAACAGATTTGTAATCACAGGGTCAAGCCCTGGGTTGGTTTTTTTTTACCTTTTGGCCTGTTGCTCCTTAGGGAAGGGTTAAACTGGGGAAAAAATATATAGCAAACACTAATAAAATGAAGGAATAAAGTATACTGTGATCAAGATTAGTAATAGTGACCAATTAAGTAAAACAAGTAAAGGGTCACATTTGAACTGGCTAGGAACAATTTAGGACCATTTTTTTTAAATTGTAAAATGGGCTGCTGTGCAAAATGAAAAATGAGAGGCAAGTTAATTGCTTTAATTTTAACTTTTTTATGTGTTTATACATTTTGGAAAGCCGACAAAGGCAGACAAACAGGATTGAAGAACTGATGAGACAAAATGTTAAATAAGCATAGAATACATTCAAATTATTAATAAAAACAATTTAAATAACATTAATTTTTCATTGTTCTATATTTTTCAATAATTTCCATCATGTGAAGTTGCACAAAAATTTTATTCAGAAAAAGTTTTGCACACGGGTTGAAAATTTTGCACACAAGCCGTCAAACCTTAGAGGGAACATTGCTTGGAGTGTTATCGCTGCCACCACCCAAATGCAGAAACCTCTTGAAACCCAGGAAGGCGCACTTGGAATTCCTCCCTGTGAGTTTCCCTCAATCACATTTATTCCTCTCTCAGGAGTATGAGGTATGAGCTGGACCTGGGCAGAATCCCCTTTAGTAGCTGGCTGTGCAGTCTGAGGCACATGCACACAAACTCCTTACCTTTCAGGACACAGAACCAGAGGTTACTTTAAAAGCATAAAATCTTTAATTGAAAAGAAGAGATAAGAAACGAAGCGGGTTGCTTCTCTGGGATTTAACTTGGACTGTTACAGGGTAGGGCGAGGGGATACACGTGCTCAGCACAGCGAAATCCAAAAACAAGCCAATAACAAAGAAACACCCTGATTGCATCTAAGTAAACTTTCCCTGTTCTGCTCACACTTGGTCAGTAACAAACTTGAGCTGATCTTCGGTAAGGATCTCACAGGGCCCTTCCTCTGGCCTCCTCCTAATCCTCCAAGGAGAGCACTGCATCCAAACAGGAACAGGCAAGGCTGCTGCTTCAATTCAAAAACCTGTGCTTTGTTCCCATTGGCTCCCCGGGACTCACTGACCGGGGTGTTAACCCCTTCCTTCCCAAGGTTACTACAAAAGTCTGCAGAGCTGCATTTATAGATCTTCACTCAACATCTGCCCTTTTAGCTTTACAAAGGAAGCTTGTTGAAGAAAGGGAAATGCAAAACTCTTTTGATTGAAAATCAAACAGCCCCAAATTCTGAGGCCAGGAATCAACACTTGCCCTGCCTATTGAGATGACATCAGAAATCTTAATATGCATTGAAAAATCAATCTATTCCAGTAGTTCTCAAATGAAGCCAGCAGCAAATTCACTTTTTTTTGGAACCAGGACAACCTCCAAAGAATGGGTGCAGAGTTGTGGAGACACAATAGTACAGAGTTCATGCAGAGGAATAGCTGTTACCAAGAGGAGTGAGATGTGCCATACTGGTGTTAATGTTTACACTGTGATGACTCCTTGGGGGCCCAATCAAGTCATTAGTATTACTCTAGGAATACAATTGGCCATAATTTTTACTGATTAAAGAGACTTGCAGGCTGTAATATGCACTTCATTGCATTTAGAGATAGGGACTAGCTAATCATCCAAAAACAGAGAAGAAAAAAAATAACACAAAGTAGAGAAATTATCAAAGGTTATGTCTACATCTATTTTTTTAGTTTGGACTTGTTAGTCCAAATTAAAAAAAAGTTTGAGGTTACTCTGTACTATCCTCAGGCTAATTTTTTACTTCAAACCAGGATGTATGGCTAGTTCAAACTAATGGCTTAGTTGGCACTTTTTTAGTTCCAGCTAAGCCTTAGTCCCTCTCTACATTGCACCTATTTCAAACTTAAAGTTTGAACTAAGCGCTTAGTCCAAACTAACCAGATGAACTTATTAGTTCGGACTAAGATGTGGTTACTTCGAAATAAGAAATGTTTTAGTTTCAACTAGGCAACCCTAGTGTCGATGTGGGCTAAATTAATCCAAACTAAGCTTGCGAGTACGAAGTAATTGGCAACTGCAGACACAGTCGTAGTCTGATTTGTAAGGAATTAGGCCTTCAGGAGTAAAAGCAGAATGTAGGCCTGTTTTAAAGGTAATAGCATTGTTACTGTAAAATCTCAGATTTTTGGTTCTAATGAAAGGATTTCTGGAAAAAAAAGAAAAGAAAAAAAAATCAGCTATCCTCACTATCATTGCAATCAACCCTGCCCCCATAAGGACTCAAGATGACAGAGGCTGCAATGCAAAGAAAACTGTAAAAACATTGTATTTGTTTCATCTGTGAGTAATAGATCATCACATCAAACATGGAAACAAGATGACACAGCAATTTTCATAAACTTGCGTGTAGTTTGGACCCTAAAAAAAGGGTGAAGAAAACAAGGGACTTTGGGTTCATTCTACGAGTCCAAGGAGCAACACATGGTGACCGACTGAAACCTGCTCCACTCTCGAGCTCATCCATCTGGCCAGTGGTTTGATTTAAACAGTGCTAAGGCTGGCAACTATCTCTTTCCTGCAGAACTCAGTGCCTTATTGAACTGAATAAGATCTTGTTGTTTATTTACTGAGTACAAGAGGAGTAAAGGGCCTCTCAAGTCCTTTTAGGCAGTCTAAGAATCTGTCAAAAAACACTCATGATTCAGGAATCTTCT
>ML682193.1:272650-284010 GCA_007922195.1 Podocnemis expansa | reverse complement strand
TTTATACTAAGTCTTATCAGTCTTTCCAGAGATGAGACACATCCTGGCAATGATGACTTGTTTGTTTATAATCTGAATCCTGCACCAGTTACCCAAAATATTGCGTTGTTTGTCTGACTCATGGTTTTATCCGTGGATCAATGCCTGTCCTGCATGCCTTCCCTTTTTCTCATTACTCCATGGAAGTGTCAATTCCAGCCACACCCGGTGTGACATGTAGGCTGGCATGGGAAAAAGATACATGATTTTCATGTTGGCTTGCGAGGTCTGATTGCCCTGGCCACTGATTCAAAACCCAGAATTTTTGTAGAGATCAGAGAATTCTGTGTTGGGCAGCAGCATAAGAAAAATACACAGAGAGTTATAGAAAGAGGGAAGCATTTTAACAGTTTGTTTATATATAAAAATGAAACAAAAACTTGGTGGTTACAGCTCTCTCTGTGAGTATGTAGCGTTGTGGGCTTGTAATAGAATATGAAGAATGTTAGCAGAGTCTATTATATGTGCTTAATTTTGCTATGCGATATAAATCTAGGAAAAGCTATGTTACTAGAAGTATATTCCGAAGAAGGGTGTGTTGAGGCACGATATGCGGGGAATTATACACAGGAATTAAGAGTCAGATATTTATAGGTTCATAATGAAGTTCCATTTATAGTGGGTCTAAAAAGGGTTATTAAAGTGTAAATAGCTGTAACTGGGGTTGGTCTTAAATTGGGAGGATCTTTATGGAAAATTTGAAGGTGCCCTTCCATTGTGGAATGTCCATCTATTTGTGTCTTGAAATGCCGCTGTAGTGCTTCATAGGGTTTTGTCTGGGATGGCATGGACACCCGTTGTCTTTGACTTCCTGGTCAGATTCCAACAGTGATGATGCACCCAGGTCTCCCTTGTTGATGAGAAGAAGTGATGTGTCATGGTAGTTACATAGCCACTGTGCATCTCGGGAGATAACATCCGCCAAAGGAATGTGTCCGATGATGTAAGAGTGGGAAACCATGGTGCCATGTCATCCCCATACCATGGCCAGTCAACTGGCAAAGCTAATGTGGAAGATAAAATTGCAAAGACTGTAGTAAGGACAGCTTTGAAAGACAAGGAACTATATTGTAAATGATTCTTGAATGATGAAACGCCCTCCAGGGGTCTTATTTGCAACGCAAGACAAAGAAGTATGTGAAGAAACAGGTGTTCCTTGGGGCCTGTCAGCCACCATTATGAGAAGCAGTAGTGAGGGAAGATGAATGAGAGAACAAAACCAGAGAGTTACACAAAGGTTTAAGTTACACAAAGAGTTACACAAAGGATTAAGGGGATGAAAGTTTTGGAGCTGAGTTTCCAAAATATCTCTGGGCATGTGGAGCTCTACGTCTTTTCCAGGAGCATGGTCTATCTACTACCCTTGAGTTTTTTGTTCCGAGCCATCTGTATTATGGTTCTAACTGCCAGAATTTAAATGGGTGACGTCCTTTCTGTGAAACCCTCATAAGTTGTTTAAGTAACTGTTCGGTCCTTAGTGCTATCTGATCTCCATCCTCTAGTCTCTGGAGCCCTCTATTCCTCTCAAACTGCTCCATCTGAAAGCCGCTTCCTCTATTGCCTCTCCACCTCCTAACACTCGATCCCGATAAGTTTGACGAGTTTGAACTCTTAGGTGAAGTTAATTTCTTGTGTCATGAGACTGCCCTTTATTCATTTCTGGATGAAAATTCTGCTAAAATGCCATTGATTTTTTTATTTTTCCTTTGAAAATATCTGATTGATTTCCTGTCTTTCTTCTTTTTTATAGTAAGGGTTCGAGCCTAGAAGGGGTACCTTGCAAAGGAAGGAAAAGCATATTGAGCATTTGCTCCTTGCAGAGATTCATGAAAAGGATCCTAATTGAAGATAGCTAAAGCTTTGGGAGTGAAATCATGGCTTTCTGAACTGATTAGAACTAGCGTCTTTGATTGTAGTGGTGTAGGGATTACACTTTGGATTATCTTGTTCATGATTCAGGGAAAGAATGGAATCTCTTTTTTGAAGCCCAGTTTCTGATGAAGGCTTGTATTCTTGTGGTGGACAAAATAGTTATTGTTCTAGATAGCTAGGGGAAATGAATGTAATATCCCTGCATTTCTGAATTTAAATTTTCCATTTGCTGTTAGCAGCATTAAAGAGAGTAGGTTGTTGACTTGGTTACACCACTGGTTGATTTGTTAGTTCAGTGGTGTCTTATGGTTCTTTCTGGGCGAGACAGAGAAGGATTTCCCAATAACAGATGAATTTGCTATGTGGTGACAGGAGAGGTGAGATTAAAAAACAGCAGGACAATGAGACTCTCATGAACTCTAATGTATTGTCTTACATGCAGGACTGGAGACTGACATTAAGAAACTGAAGGATAATAATATTCCAGAGTCAAGGTTCAAATTATATTTTTCACTTATGCTGATGACAGCATCAGAAATAAGATGCTAGTTAGAAAGTGAAGAGAGAATTTGCAGAGGTCAATAGATAAAGGAGGAGAAGCAAAGCTTTGTAATTCAAGGCAATATCATGAGAACATGTGGTGAGCTGGGAATGAGTCTGACATCCTGGGCATTCTGTCTCATTTCATTCTGTGTCCAGCTGCTTCAGCTTCTGGCATGGCATGTGGCAGATCTGCTGCTGCTGTTGCTTCTGCTGTGGTTTACCCTGGCAAGACACTCCACTGTGGCAAGATGACCCACCACTGTGGCAAGAAGAACCTCCACTGTAGGAAGAAGAACCTCCTCTGTGATAAGTGGATCCACCACTGACATGGCACGAGGATCCACTACTGTGGCAGCCCCCACTGCTGTAGCAGAGATCTTGTTTATGGCACTGATCTTTCTCTTGATGGGAGCACTTCTTTGTAGTGTGGGTAACCCTGAAAGAAAGTGACAGATATCCCTCAGTTCATGCCAACACAAGCGGAACCTTTGTGGAGATCCTACTTCTGTCCTGTGCAGACTGCACAGAAACTTCCCTTATGAAAATTTGAATGGAGAAAGAAAACGTCTTTTCAAAGACGTCTTTCAAATCTCAAACAAACAAACAAACAAACAAAAACCAAAGAGAAGTTACCTAGGAGGCTCCCATCCATCCTCTTCTCTGATAGACAGATCAACAGATATTGCATTGGCCTGACAAATATGCTTGTCCTTCTTTGTTCTATAGCATCATAAGGCTATTTGCTATCCCCATTATGGTATTAGAATATTAAACAGATTCTCTACAGAAAATATCCCAGACTGGATGTTAAAAGGCTGAAGTAATCTGTGAAAACTTGTTGTGCACAATTAGAGTCCCAGTCCAGATCTCATCCACTGCTGTTGCCTATCAGCACAGGTCAATTAAAATTTATTTTATTTTTTTTTCAAATTACTATTTGTATTTAAGATACATTCTGGATTACTCCTGAGATTACCTGTCATGATTGAAGCCTTTATTGTGCTGGGTGTTGTAAAAAACTAGAAAATTAGAATAGTTCCTACCCTGAGTGGGATGCAACCTAAGCAGGAGAGAAGATATCAGGTGACTATCACAGATGAGGCTCATAAGATAACAGTGCAGGAAAATACTCAGTCATGAAGATCAGGGCTGGTCCAAACATATAGGTGAACTAGGTGGCCACCTAGGATGCCAGGCTTTAAGGGGTGACAAATTACATGGAAGTAAATTTTTCTCTCTAATATACATATGTTAATGTTATCTCTTATAAATGAAAGCATCACCTCAGAAGGGAGCCTCGAAGTCATAGTTTGCCTAGGGCATCAAAACCTTTGGGCTGGCCCTGATTCAGATTCCCAGTGGAAACTACAAATGACCTTATGTTCCATCAATAGGAGAGAAGAATCAGCGTAATCAGACTTACCGAAGCCACAAACAGGAACATGCACCGAGATTTGAAGTGAAGGGAGTGAGGAGCATTGGGGTGCTGATCTTTTATACCACGTCTTAGCTATCTTTCCAGACATGAGACAAACCTGGCAATGGTGACTTGTTTGTTTATAATCTGAAGCCTGCACCAATTACCCCAAATATTGCATTGTTGGTTTGACTCATGGTTTTATCAGTAGATCAGTGTCTATCCTGCATGCCTTCTCTTTTTCTCATTACTCCATGTAATTGTTAATGAGAGCCACACATAGGCTGTATTCACACACAGATGGTTATTTTGAAACAAGTTGTGTCGAAACAACTTGTTTTGAAATAATGCCTTATTTCGAAATAACTTATTTCGAATTAACAAATAGTTATTTCGAAATAAGGAAAAAGGTGGGAAACTAAATAGCAGGTTCACACTGTGAACCTGCTATTTCGCTTCCTCAGGGGGCTGCGGGCACCGGCGGGGTTCAGCGCTGCCCAGCGCTGCTCCCCGCTGGTGCCTGCAGGGTCGCGCTGCGGGCACCCGTGGGGTTCAGTGCTGGGCTGCGCTGAACCCCGCCGGTGCCTGCAGTCCCCCTTTGCAGGCACTGGCAGGGTTCGGCGCTGGGCAGGGTTCAGTGCTGGGCTGCGCTGAACCCTGCTGGTGCCTGCAGCCCCCTTTTGCAGGCGCTGGCCAGGGGACACCCCTCAGCACCCTGGCTAGGGTGCTGAGTGTTCCCTGGCCAGGGTGCTGAGAGGGCAGCCCTTGACCTGTCGTTTCGGAACACCTTGTTCCGAAACAACATGTTCACACGAGTTGTTTTGAAACAAGGGTTTCGAAACAAGGTTGTTTCACCCCAAAATGGGGTTTAACTTGTTTCGAAACAACGGCCTTGTTTCGAAACAACTGTGCGTCGTGTGAACATGTTTCTTTTTGTTTCAAAACAACGAGGTTGTTCCAAAACAAAAGTGCTGTGTGAATACAGCCATAGTGTTTTATGTAGCAGGGATGGGGAATAACAGCTGTGATTTTCATGTTGGGCTTGCAAAGACTCATAGCTCTGGTTATTGTTTCAAAGCACAGAGGTGAAACAATAATGTTATGGGCAGCAGTATAAATTCAAAAATTGAAAGAAATGTTGAAAGCAAGGGAAGCAGCTTAAGAACTTGTTAATAAAATAGACTAAAAAGAGTTGGTGTAATGTTATATCTCTTAGGGTATGTCCACACATAGAGGCTTATTTTGAAATAAGTGAATTAGAAATAAGTTGTTTCAAAATAAAATCACTATTTCTAATTCACTTACATTGAAATAAGCAAAAACCACCAAACTGAAATAGCAAGTCCTAACACAGGACTTGCTATTTTTATTCAGCAGAGGGGCACCATGGGAGGTGTGGCAACATGGCCCCCTGGCAGGGCCATGTTGCCACCCAATCCCCTGCCTGGCTCTCACCTGGAGACCCAGGCAGGGGAAAACAGCCCCCAGGGCAGGGATCCCTCTGCCCTAACTCCCCGCTGTGGTGAAATTGACCAGAGGCTGGAGAGCCTGCAAGGGGCTGGGGGAACCATGCACCCTGGAAGGAAGGTCAAGTGTTATATTGATATGTGTGACATATCGATATAACACAGCCAGATGGGGTTATTTCGAAACCACAGTTTCAAAATAACCCTCATTTTGATACAAACTAGGTTTTACTGCATCAAAATGATTTTCCTCATTTCTAAATAAAGGAGCTCCTTATTTCGAAATGAGGAAACGTCATCTGGACCTGTCAACTTTTATTTCGAAACAACAGTCATTGTTTCGAAACAAAATTCTCGTGTGGACATGGCCTTAGGCTCTAGAGCAGGGGTGCCCAAAGTTTTCATATATGGGGGCTGCAGAGCCTGATTTGTGTATGCCTGTTGGCTGCAAATTCCCAAAACAGGTTCTTTATGCACCACCAGCCAGATCCAGTTCCCTGTGCCCCGCTGCCAGCTTCCTGAACATCCCTGACCCCTTCCCTAACCCACCTGCAGTGTGCCGCTGGCTTTTGCCACTCCCCAACCCCCTTCTCCATCCCCCTCAACCCTGATGCTGGCTCCTCCAGGCTGACCCGCCCCCCCCCCCACCGGCCTCCCTTATGTGACCAGTCTGGAGGACATGCCACTTGCTGAGGTTCTCATCCTGACTATGGTTTGAGTATGCTCAATGCATGCTCAGAGCATGCAATTTCAGAATTCTCAGCCTGGGCTGGGGCTGCTGCCTGCCACAGTGCCAGATTTTATCTATTTCTGGCACTCCGGATTAAAATTTTGTATTTCTATACTTTTTTCCCTAGAAACTCATCATGGGGCTGCAGAAAAGCCCTTTGTGAGATGAGTCAGTTAAGGGCATTTAATAAAATGTTAAGAATGTAAGCAGTGACTTTATTTAGTGTTTAATTTTGCCATGTACAATAATTCTGACTAAAGGGATGTCACAATATGTAACTTCCTAAAAGAGATGTGTTTTAATGTGATAATATGTTTATGTAGGGAATGATATCTAGGAATTAACACCCAAGTATTCATAGGTTTGTAACATGTTCAATTTATAATTAATTAATAAGAGGTTATTGATGTGTGGATAGCTGCAACGAGGACTGATCAGGAAATGGGAGGGGTTTTTTTAATAGAAAACTTGAAGGTTTCTTTGCAGTATTGAAAGCCAACATATTTGTGTCCTGAAACACTGCTGCAGTGATTCATAGGATTACCTCTAAGCTGCTGTGAGCACATATTGTTTTCTGTAAGCCTGACTTCTTGGCGAGATACCATCTCCGATGATGCACTCTGGTCTCCCCTGTTGGTGAGAAGAATTGATGTGCCATGGTAGTCACATGGTTGCAGTGGTGCTTGGGAGATTATGTTTGAGAAGGAAGTCTGGCTTATTGACCTAAAAATAGGAGACCATCCTGTAATGGCATCCCATTTCCATACCAATTAATTGGCAAAGCTGATGTGGTAGATAAAATTGCTAAGATTGGACTAAAGGGTATTGCTAAACCCAGGGAAATACATGGCAAACCATTCCTGAACGATGACACTCCCCCACCAAAGGTCTTTGTAGTGTCCCAGCAGAAAGATGGGTGTCAAGGACAAGAAATGCTCGGCGCTTGTCATCCCACTGTTTTGAGAAGCAGCAGCGAGATAAGGAATATGAGAACAAAAGGAAGAGGGACACACCTTGTAGGACAGCCAGGCTAAAGAGTTGCCAGCACTACAGCTCGGAGGCTCTATCAGGATCAAACAATTTCCTCAGGACATGTGAGCCAGCTCTAGGTCCTGAACTGAGAGATCTTTATAGAGTGGATGGGCATACATTTCACTGAAAAAGTGAATGTGTTCACCCATTGTTAACATAACACACACACACAAACATGACAAATGGTAAAATAAGCATTTGTCTGTAACTTGCTTAGCAGGATTTGGAAGGAACACTGGCAGAGCAATGAGCCATATACCTGAACAGTAGAGCCCTGCAAATCTGCAGATATCCATGGATATCTGCATCCACAGATACAATGTGTATATCTGCAGACCATTTCTTGTGGATGCAGATTGGATACAGGTCCACATGTTTTTATCTTCACGGAGCTAGAGCCCTGCAAATATGTGGATATCTACGGATATCTGCATTATATCCACATCCACGGGTACAACACGGATATCCACAGACCATTTCTTGTGGATGCAGATTGGATATGGATCCACTTATTTGTATGTGCAGGCCTCTACTGAACAGTCTTTGAACTCAGCACGATGGCTGAAAAACCATGTTCCTTTAGGGAATGAAAGTGACTTTGTTTGATAACAAAACATGAAACAACATCTGTAAGACACTAGAGGCCTATATGTCATTTGCCAAACCAATGAAGTAAGAGTTAACAAAAACAAAACCAACCAGCCAACCAAGGAAAAAAATGCATTGGTGATAAGTTTTAATTTTGATAGTCAAGACCAGATGCCCTCTGAGACTACAGGGCACTGCCACTTGAAGGACCACAGTAATGTTTTGTGATGTGTGATGGCACCCAGTCCAGACCCCTTGGGCTGTGGGGATGGATAGCCACAAAGACCCACCCTACCCACAGTCCAACTGCTATTCCAGTTGTTTCTCAATGCTGCTCCAAGCCCAGCCCCAGCTGACTCCAGCCCCAAGTCCTATCTCAGCTCAAACTTCATTGCTCAGCCAACAGTGCAGTGATCGGAAGTTTGGGTGGGGAAGTAATATATAGATTCTACTGGTAAGGGAGAATGTAAGAGGAAATATTGGGCACCCCTGATCTAGGCTTTATGGGGTCACATTAGAATGTGAGTTATGTGAACAGGAAACTATTTCCATGTTCAAGTTTGCTATTTCTCATAAATGTGGCAAAAGAGAAATAACATTTAGTTACTTCCCCAAAAGGGTGTTATAGTGTGAGAGGATGATTCTGTATAGTGCCCATAGGTGGTAATGTAGGCCTAGATTTTTTATATGGTGAGGTGATGAACTCTATTAGGTGCCTAAATCCATTTAGGGATCTAACTCTAGCCATAGAGAACTCTTCTTTCTGGAGATGTTTTCCAAATATGGCCTGAAAGTTGCCCGCCTTGGTTCTCACCTCCTATACTCCAACACTGAAACTAGTGAGAGAAAGTTGCTAGCTCAAATAATATAGGAGCTAAAAAACCAGAGAGACCAGTCTGTCTAAACTGCCTCACATAAAGTCCTTGTCCCCCACTTGACGCACTGATCTGGAAAACACTGCCCTCAAAAGTGTTCACTACTTTGAATGTACTGGGTAAAATTAATTCTGCTGTAACAACACTGATGCTTCTTCATTTCTGGGTCAAAACTCTGCGTAGAGAGGGCTGGTTTTGTTTTTTATTTTTGAAAATACTTGATTAATTTTCTCTTTATTTTCCTTTGGGTTTTGATTTTGTGATGGTGAGGATTTGAGCATAGAATTGGTATGTACCAAATGGTGGGAAAGCACAGAGCTGCTATTACTTCTTCCAAAGTCTCCCCAAAGAGACATTGTACTGAGGCCCCTTTAAGAAAGGAAAAGACTAGGTGGTGAAATTGTGACTTTATAAACCAAAATTTTGCCACTGATTCTAGCAGGATCAGGATAAGACCTAGATTATCTTTGTGCCCATAATTCAGAAGAATTTGCTGTGTGGTGACAGGGGACGGGAGATTAAAGAAACAGCAGAACAGTGAGACTCTCAAGAACTCTACATTTTATTGTCTTACATGCAGAACTGGAGGGTGAAATGAGAAACTGAGGGGTAAAAATATTCTGGAGTCAAGGTTCAAAGCACATTTCTCGCTTAGGCTGATAACATAAGGCTAGTAGGTGAAGGGAAGAGAGAATTTGCAAAGGCTAATAGTTAAAGGAGGGCAGGCAAAGATTTATAAATTCAAGGCAAGATTATGAGAACATGCAGTGAGCTGGGAATGTGTGTGACATTCTGTGAGTTTTTCCTTAATCCATGCCATGTTGAGTTACTTTAGCTTCTGGCATGCCACGCAGCAGATCTGCTGCTGCTGCTTCTGCTGTGGTTTCCCATGGCAAGACCCTCCACTGTGACAAGAAGATCCTCTGCCATGGCATGAAGAACCTCCACTGTGGCAGGATGACCCACTGCTGTGACAAGAGGATCCTCCACTGCCATGGCAAGAGGATCCACTGCTGTGGCAGCTTCCACTGCTATGGCAGTGATCTTGTTTGTGGCACTGGTCTTTCTCCTGACGGGAGCACATCTTTCTGTAGCGTGGGTAACCCTGAAAGAAAGAGACAGGCGTCCCTCAGCATGTGTCAATACAAGAGGGACCTCTGAGGAGATCTTTTTTCCATTCAATGCAGAATACACAGGAAGTTCCCTTAGAAAGTGTGCAGTGGAGAAATCAGAGCTCTTTTCAGTCTGAAAGATCTAAACTCCAAAAAGATAATAAGAAGTTTTCTAGGAGGTTCCTATCCATCCTGGCCCATGGTAGACAGATGAACAGATATTGCATGGCCAAGAGAAATATGCTTCTCTTTCTTTGTTCTATAGTAGCATAATGCTATCTGTGATCCCCATTTTGACATCAGAATATTAAACTGATTCTTTATAATATATGGTCCAAATTGTAGGGGAAAAGGCTGAAGTGATCAGTGAGAAATTCGTGTACACAATTCAAATCCCAATCCAGATCTAATCCAAAACTGGTGTCTATCAGCACAAGTCCATTAAAATTTATTCCCTTATAGTTTTTGAAGTTACTATTTGTATTTATGGTACATCCAGGATTCTTGCTGAGATACCTTGTCATGACAGAAGTCTTCATTGTGCTGTGTTTTATAGAAAATAAAAGACTAAGATGGTCCCTACTCTGAGTGGTGTGCAACCTAAGTAGGAAGGACAATATCAGGTGGCTATCACAAATGAGCACCATAAGATAATAATGCAGCAAAACTCACAGGCATGAAGTTTCCCTCCTGAAGCCACAAATGACCTTATCTTCCATTAATAGGAAAAGAGAATCAGAATAACCAGACTTACCCAAGTCACCAACAGGAATGTGCACAGAGAGTTGAAGTAAAGTGAATGAGGAGAACTGAGATGCTGGATCTTTTATACCACATCTTATCTTTCTGGACACGAGACACAACCTGGCAATGGTGATGTGTTTGTTTATTATCTGAAGCCTGCACCAATTACCCAAAATATTGCATTGTTGGTTTGACCCATAGTTTTATCAGTAGATCAATATCTGTTCTGCATGCCTTCCCTTTTTTCTCATTACTTCATTGAATTGTTGTAGTGAGGATCCTGCAGAAGACATTGTAACACGAAAGCATAGGTAGGCCCAGGGTGTGGGCAGAGCCGAAAACTAAGGTACTGTTATGAGAATGTGAACTGCTGAACCTGTGTTGTTCTCCAGCTTGCTTATCAAAGTATGTACCCATTTTGCTTCCAAAACATGTTTTTACCTTGCTTCCCCTAACTTGTTTAGCTTTTGCTTGCCAAAGTATGTTTTGAACTATTGAACCCATTTTGCATGCCAACATGCATTGCTATGATGACCATATGTTACCCTGATTGAAGGGGTATGAATATGGGGAGGGTTGGAAAGAGGATGAGAGTCTTTCTGGGTCTTAGATGCCACGAGTTGGAGTCTCCTGGGTCATGGGGCCTCTCACCTCCCAGGTAATGCCTCTCCTCTGGTGCTTTGCTGTGGCGAATGAATAAAGAAAACCTATTTAGCTGCTTTATCCCAACTCAGGTGTTGTCATCTCTCTGGATTTTGGGGACCTGATTAATACACCTGTTAATTAGAGTCACATGTGTTGTGACATGTAGCAGGCATGGGGAAAAAGAAGTGTGATTTTCATGTTGGGCTTGCAAAGGCTCATAGGCTGTGTTCACACAGCACTTTTGTTTCGGAACAAAAAAAAACATGTTCACACGACGCACAGTTGTTTCGAAACAAG
>ML682193.1:191676-267650 GCA_007922195.1 Podocnemis expansa | reverse complement strand
GGGGGTGGATTTTGGGAACAGGAGTGGGTTTTGGGGGCCCTGGGTGGATTTTGGAGACAGAGAAATGTATATTGGGGGCAGTAGCTGGGGTGCTTGAAGGGGTCCTGGACATGCAGGAAGGAGGCCCACCCATGTGGGAAGGGGGCCCACCCATGCACGAAGAGGGCCTGTCTGATTAGGAGGGTTCCAAGGCCCACCAAGCTATACTCTAACCCCTGACTGACTCAATATATATCTAATCAAATTGCAGTTAACTTTGATTTGATGAATACAAGCCATCTTGCAAGTTTGATATTTAAAACCCTATAGTTGATACTCATACCCTGGTTTCCCAGCTTGGTCAAGACTGATGTCTGAGGCCTTGATTCTACAGGAAGGCTGCTCAGGAAAGAGTTTAGTAACTTTAGCTGATATCTCTAGATTTATGGAAGTAACTTAAAATAACTAGCTAATCAGAGAAGTAAAATAAAGTTGGTCTGTGTGTTCTCCTAGGGTATGTCCACACAGGCTTCTTATTTCTCTATCACCCAAATATAGGGAGATCATGCCGGAAATTGTATCTATGTCATTGGTCAAGTGGTTTGTGTGCATGATTGATGTATGAGTCATGTGTGATTGATGCATGCCCACCCTTCAGAATGTTTCATTATTATTTATGGATATCTTTGTGGGTTTTGTGATGTTCTAACAAACATCAAGGGGTCCAAACTGGAAAATCATGAGTTGTCTTTCTGTCTACTGACTTAAGTGTCATGATCAAAATATATATATATATATATAGCTTCTTTGATCTATGCATCACTGAACCATGAAGAACAAACAGACTCACCTATCTAACTTTTAATCTAATATTACCAAGTTCCCTATTTATGCCTATCCCCTTTTGCTGTTCATACAAGCTGTATAATTTCTTATACAGGTCTGTAAGGTATCTTGCATTGCAGCAAGCAATATAAAAGTTATGCTAACTTATGAACTTATGCTAAATATAAAAGCATCTGTAAATGTAATAGCAGCATTTCTTAAACCTGTAAAGAATATATATATGTGATCTACAGATGAATACATGCATGCATGGAAAGATAGGTTAAGTCAAGGGCTACAGGTGCCTGTCTTGTCTCTCTCCTCTTATCACCCAAAGCTGAAGCTCGTGAGAGAGAGCCACTAGCTAAAGGAATATAGGAGCTAAAAAACAAGACAGAGGGGTCCGTCCAAAATGCCCCACCTAACACCCTGACATGCTGATCTGGAAGGCTATGTCCACACGCAGGGCCCTGTTTTGAAATAAGTTATTATTTTGAAATGACTTAATTTGAAATAACCAAAAACCAATTCAAAACAAGGGAAAAGCCCCAATTGAAATAGCATGTCCAAACACAGGACTTGTTATTTTGCTTTAGGGGAAGGGCACCATAGGAGGTGCGTTATCATGGCCGCCTCCCCGGGCCATGTTGGCGGCCATGTTGCCAGCCAATCCTATAAAAGCTGGCACTGACCTCACTTCCCTGTCCATTCTGGTTAGCAGTGCACTGTGAAATGCAGACATGGACTCTGCCTGGCTGTCTAGCCAGCGCCATGCAACAAATAGACCGTCTGCCCGCCTGCAGAGTGTCCTGCTGATGTGGGACACTCTGCTTGCAGACTCTGATGGTGCCCAGCCTGTGCCCTAGGCTATCATCCATATGGCCTGCAGAGCAGAGCTAGTTCCCTTGCCCCCTTCTGTGCCTCAGCAGGTCTGGCCCCGGGAGACCAGCCCAGACTGGTGGGAGTGGGTGGTGCTCTGAACCTGGGGGGGACGACCAGTGGCAGAGGAATTTCCGCATGAGCAAGGCCAGCTTTAACCTCCTGGTCACAGAACTCACCCTGCTGCTGCGCCAAAGGGACTCCACCATCAGGCCTTGTATCCCTGTGGACAAAAGAGTGGCCATCGCTCTGTGAAAGATGGCCACTTTGGAGTCGCACAGGTCTGTGGTGCACCTGTATGGAATTGGGAGGTCCACCACTGGCAACATTTTGTTGGCGGTCACCAGGGCCAACAACAGGATCCTGCTGCGATGCCTGGTCACCCAAGGGGAGCTGCAGGACATCATTACCAGCATAGCCACACATCCTTGTGCGAGCCCTGGAGAACAGAGCTGCGGTGTACAGAAACCAGAAGGGGTATTATTCTATTATCCTGAAGGCTCTTGTGGACCACTGGGGCATTTTTCAAAATTGTTATGTGGGATGGCCAGGAAAGGCCCATGATGCCAGGGTCCTCTGTAGCTCTGCCCTGTACCAGGGCATGGAGGCAGGCACCATCTTCCCCGCTCATTACATCAGTGTTGGAGGAGTAGAGGTGCCTGTCCTCATTGTGGCAGATGCAGCCTATCCCTTCTGCCCATGGCTCATGCGGCCGTACGCAGGGCCCCTCGATCCCCGCTGGCAGCTTTTCAACCGCCAGCTGAGCTGTTGCCTCCAGGTGGTCGAGCGGGCATTTGGCTGCCTCAAGGCACGCTGGAGGTGCCTGCTTATGTGCCTCCACCTTGTGGAGATGACAATCCCAGAGGTCATCAGTGCGTGTGTGTCCGTGTACAACTTTTTTGAGCTGTGGGGTGAGACTGTTGCTGCTGCCTGGGAAGCTGAGGCACAACTCCTCACTGGGGACTACAAGCAATCCAGATCTATGTGTCCAGGGATGCACTGATGAACACATTTGCCATGGAGGAACTCTGAGGGTCAGGCCTGCCCTGCCCCACACCACCCTCTCCCCCATTCTCCCACAGCCAGCCCCCACTCATCCACCCGCACTGTGTACTACCCCCAATAAAACCACTCACAACCAAATATATGTGTGTAAAACTATTTATTTAACAAAACAGGGGTTGGGGTAGGGAAGGGCTGGGGAGGGTTAGGGGATGGGGAAATGTAGAGGGAGTCTGGGGGGAAAGCCAGCAACTTGGAAGGGGGAGACTGGGGAAGGGGGTGGGGGAGTCTGGGTGGCAGGGGAGTCCTTAGGCGGGGCCTGTGGGGGGGTCTGGGGGGGGTGTTCCCCACCCCTGCCCACGGCTGCCCTGGGTCCGGGGTCACCTCCAGGGTAGGCCAGTTGGAGGACCCCCTGCAGCAGCTGGAGGGGCCATGCGCTCCACCAGCTGGCGGACGCTGCCTGCAATGGCTTCGACCACGGTGGGCAGGTGGTCACAGAGGCGGTCGAAGGCCTGCACCTGCCACTTGACGGCCTGCACCTGCTGCTTGATGGCCTGTTCCTGCCGCTCCAGTGCAGTGACCACATGGTCATCCACAGCTGCCGCCTGCTGCAGCAGGCAGAGGGCAGAGTCATGGCGCCTGGCTTGGTCTTGGCGCTATGCCTGGGTCGACGCCTCCGTCCACTGCCCCAGCTCGTTCAGGCTCTTGAGAATTTCCCCGTGTGTCCAGGGGGCCCTCCTCTGTGGTCTTGGGCTATCACATCGGCTAGGTGGTGCTGCACAACGGGCAGCTGGGTGACCTGCTGGAGGGAAGCGGAAAACACAGTTGGCCCCTGCTGCCTGCTGAGCCTTGTCTGTGTGCAGCCTGTCTGCAGCACACACCTTTGCCCTGACTGTCAGCAGGACTCAGGATCCTGTGGGACATTGCCCTGGGGTAGGGCTACCAGATCTTGAAGCCTGGAAAGGAGGACAGGGAAGTATGAAAAGGAGGACATTGGAGGACACGTGGGAAAAAATGTAGTATGAATGTAATATTCTTTGGTTTTTAGGGGGCCCTGGAACACTTTCCCTTAAAAATAAGTATTCTATGGCATTCCAGGATACTTCAACCCGTATAGTAAAAAGCCTGTCAAAATCCTATATTTTAAAATGCCTGTCAGACAGAGAATGTGAGGATAAAAAGAACACAAAAGTAAAAAGGAGACCATGTTCTCCTTTTGCCTGACATCTGGTAACTGTACCCTGGAGGCACGCATGCTAGTGGTGCCCACAATGGTGAGCTCGACTCACCCACACCTTGCTCTAGGGAGTCTCCCAAGGCCACTTGCCAGTTGCGAGGCCTTCATGCTCTCCATCCTGCCCAAGATGCAGCTGCATCTTTGACACCCAGCTCCTGATAACCACGCCCAGGCACACAGGGGCCTGTGACCCCAGAGGTCCAGCGTGATGTTCCCATGTCCGTCTCGGACTCCCCAGGGGCCGGGATGGTCTCAAGCCCCTGCTCCTCCACACTGCTCTCCTCCTCCTGTGTGGCAGGGAACAGCTCGGGGGTCCCTGGTGCGGCCTATGCTGCTGGTGGTGGTGCGGCAGGAGGCTGCCTGATGTCCAAGGACACCTCAGACTTGGTGTCTGCTGCCTCAGGGCTGGAGGACGAGCTGCGGTGCCGGCCGGTGTCGACGGCCTCAGCTGGCAGGCCACTGGGCTCCAGCCCTAGGAAGGCATGGAGCTCATCATAGAAAGGGCAGGTAGCACTGCTACCTGCCCTCTGGAGCTCCCATGCCTCCCTGGTCTGTGCATGGTCCTGCCTGAGGGCCTTTATATTGGAGCGCACCTGCTCCGTGGTGCACTTGTGGGCCTCAGCGGACAACTCTGCGGCAATGTCCGCATATATGTCCCGGTTCCGATGGCTAGCCCAGAACCGGGACAGGATGTCCTCCCTCCTCCAGATGCTGAGGAGGCACTGGACCTCCTTAGCAGTCCAGATGGGGGCATGGTGTCGCCCCCTTGGGGCACTGGTGCCACATGCTGCCATGCCTGCACAGGGCTCTGGGCACACTGGCAGGCATGGGCGCGGGACAGGACTTCCTGCTTCCTTGGGTGCTGTGCACCCTAGGAAGAAGGTTAGGACCATTATTTCAAAACAAGCGTTGTTTCAAAATAACATGTCCGATTGATGGTTATTTTGAAATAACGTCCCAACGACGTTATTTCGAAACAACTGGTTTCGAAATAACTGTCGTTTTGAAATGAAAGTGGTTTAAGCCGTTTCGGAATGACGGCTCTTGTTTCGAAATGACGGGCTTCGTTGTTTCAAAATAAGAAAACATCATGTGGACATAAAGTTTTTTATTTTGAAACTACCAGTGTTGTTTTGAAATAAAAGACTTGTGTGGACATACCCGAAGACACTGCACTCAAAAGTCTTCACTAGTTTGAACGTAGTGAGTAAAATTGATTCTGCTGTAACAACACTGATGCTTCTTCATTTCTGTGCCAAAACTCTGCTTAGAGAGGACAGGTTTTATTTTCTCATTTTTGAAAATACTTGATTGATTTTTTTTTTCCCCTTTGGGTTTCTAATTTGGGATAGTGAGAGTTTGAGCTTAGCATTGGTAAGTACCAAATGGAGGAAAGACACAGAGTCACTATTTACTCCTTCCAAAAGACTCCCTAAGGAGGCATAGAAATGAGGCCCCTTTAGGAAAGGAAAACATCTTGGGGTGAAACGGTTGCCTTTGGAAGGAAAATTTTGCCATTGATTTTCTTAGCGTGAGTTTAGACACTAGAGTATCTTTATCACCATTATTCAGGGGAAAATGGAATCTCGTTTTTGAAGCACAGTTTTTGTAGAAGGCCTGTAATATTGTGGTGGACAAAAACAGGTATTCTATATACTCAGAGGAAATGAATTCAATATCCCTGCATGTCAGAATTTCAGTTTTCCATTTATATGGATCTGTGGTAAACAGAGCTAAATGTGGAATCTGGCGACACCTCCAGTTGATTTGTCAGTTCAGTGATGCCTCAAAGCTATTGCTTGTACAGACGGAGAAGGATTTCTCAGTGGCTGATGAATTTGCTATGTGGTGACAGGAGGGGGTGGGTGGATTAAAGAAACAGCGGACAGTGAGACTCTCATGAACTCTACATTTATTGTCTTACATGCAGAACTGGAGACCAAATAAGAAACTGTGTGATAGAAATATTCCAGAGACACGGTTCAAATCATATTTCTAACTTAAGCTAACTTAAACATTAGAAAAAAAATATGCCAGTTAGCGAAGGGAAGAGAGAATTTGCAAAGGTCAATAGATAAAGGAAGCAAAGCAAAGCTTTGTAATTCAAGGCAATATTATAAGAACACACAGTGAGCTGAGAATGAGTGTGAAATTTTGAGCATTTTGTCTTGTTTCATGCTGTGTCCAGTTACTTCAGCTTCTGGCATGGCACCTGGCAGATCTTCTGCTGTTGCTGCTGCTGCTGCTGCTGTGGTTTCCCATGGCAAGACACTCCACTGTGACAAGAAGATCCTCCACCATGGCATGAAGAACCTCCACTGTGGCAGGATGACCCACTGCTGTGACAAGAGGATCCCCCACTGCCATGGCAAGAGGATCCACCACTGTGGCAGCCTCCACTGCTATGGCAGTGATCTTGTTTGTGGCACTGGTCTTTCTCCTGACGGGAGCACATCTTTCAGTTGTGTGGGTAACTCTGAAAGAAAGAGACAGACATCTCTCAGTGCATGCCAACACAAGAGGAACCTTTGTGGAGATCTTTCTTCTGTTCAGTGCAGAATATGCAGGAATTTGCGTTAGAAAATGTTTATTGGAGAAATCAGAACTTTTTTTGGTCTGCAAGTTCTAAACCCCAAAAAGGTGATGAGAAGTTTTCTAGGAGGCTCCCATCCATCCCATCCATCCTGTCCCCTAACAAACAGATAAACAGATAGTGTATAGCTCAGAGAAATATGCTTCTCTTTCTTTGTTCTATAGTACCAAAATGCTGTCTGTGATCCTGATTTTCACATTAGAATATTAAACAGATTCTCTAAAATATATGGGGCAGATTGGAAGTGAAAAGGATGAAGTGAGCAATGAGAAACTGATGTGCAAAATTAGAGTCCCAGTCCAGATCTCATCCAAAATTGGTGTCTATCAACAAAAGTCTATTAACATTTATTCCTTATACTTTTTTCAAGATATCATTTGTATTTACAATACATCTCGGATTATTATTGAGATCACCTGTCATGACTGAAGTCTTTATTGTGCTGAGTGATGTACAAAAATAGAAGACTAGAAAGGTCCCTATCCCGAGTGGCATGTAGTCTAAGTAGGAGAGAAGATATTGGGTGGCTGTCACAGATTAGGACTTTAAGGCTATGTCTGCATTAGCAAGATTAATTTGGACTTGCTTAGTCTGAACTAAGCAGTGACTGATTAGTGTTAACTAACTGTGGCTTTTTAGTTTGAACTAACTTTTTAGTTTGAACTAAAAAACGCAGTTAGTTCTAACTAACCGCTTAGTTCAAATTTATTTAGTTCAAACTAGAATGGCTACATCGTGCTAGTTTGAACTAAAGTTAGAACTAAATTTGAACTAAGTGCTTAGTTCAAACTAAGCATTTGAACTAACTAGCTTTGAACTAAGCTTTGCTTAATTGAAGCTTTGCTTAATATTTTATTTTTTAGTTCAAACTAGGCAAAGCCTAGTATAGACAGGGACCAAATTAGTCTTGATTAAGCCTCCTTAATCCAGACTAATTTGGTAGTGTAGACATAGCCTAAAAGAACAAGGCAGCAAAACTCACCACCAAGATTCCCAGTTGAAATTACAAATGACCTTATCTTCCATTAATAGGAGAAAAGAATCAGCATAATCAGACTTACCTGTCACCAACAGGAATGTCCACAGAGATTTGAAGTGAAGTGAGTGAGGAGCACTGGGGTGCTGGATCTTTTATACCAGATTTTATCTATCTTTCCGGACACGAGACACAACCTGGAAATGGTGACTTGTTTGTTTATAATCTGAAGCCTGTACCAATTACCCAGAATATTTCATTTTGGTTTGACTCATGGTTTTATCAGTAGATCAATGTCTGTCCTGCATGCCATTCCTTTTTCTTCATTACTCCATGGATTGTTAATTCCAGCCACACCTGGTGTGACGCAGAGGAGGCAGGTTTAGAGAAAAATTGATGGGAATTTCATGTTGGGCTTGTAAAAACTAATAGTTCTGGTTATTGATTCAAAACACAGAGGTGAAACAAATCTGTGATGGGTGTCAGTATAAAACCACAGATTGAGAGAAAGGTGTAAAGAGAGGGAAACAGCTTAAGAGCTTGTTTATATAAAATAGACTAAAAAGAGTTGGCATTACATTCTTTCTGTTAGGATCTAGAGTCACTTCCGGGCATATAATAGAATTTTATGAACGTAAGCAGTGAATTGATTTAGTATTTAATTTTGCCATGTGAAATAATTCTGACAAAAGGGATGTTGCAACAAGTAACTTCCCAAAAGGAATGTGTTTTAAAGTGATAATGTATTTATGTAGGGAATGATATCTAGGAATTAACATGCAGATAGTTATAAGTTCAGAACATGTTTAATTTATAACAGGTGTAACCCTTCTGACAGGGGTCCTATATCTAGAGGTTTCCCAGTAGTGTAACACCACCAGCTGGCTCGAGCCCCCGTCCAGATTTCTGGGGAATCCTGCACTGTTCCCTGGGCATCCCAAAGGGGTAATCCTTCCCCACTCCCAAGCATGAGTCAGAGTGTAGTAAATAGAACTTTTAATAGAAGTAAAACAGAATGCAAAAGGCCAAATGACAGAAATCAGCCTTAATGTAGAAAATCAGTACAGAGTGAAGTTCCCAACAACCCACACCACATAACAGAACGTACAAGACTTAATGCAAAACCTACTAACATGATCCCACATATCATAACAGCAAATGTAAACCCATTAGCAAAATCAGCACTGATCTGGAGAATCAGTGCTAAATAGGCTTCTGACCCACCCTAGGTTATGTAGGGAGTGTCTTTCATGCCAACTGTCTGCCGGCGCCAACCACTCGTCACTCACTTCATCCTGTAGTACTGTTCCTTGGCTCTGCCCGCTGTCTGCCAGCTCTGCCCACTGGTCACTCACACTGCCAAGCTCACTGCTGGCTGCTCTGACCATCTGCTGTCCACCAGCTCTGCCCACCGGTCACTCATGCCGCCCAGCTTACCGCTTTCACTGTCTGCCAGCTCCGCCCCCTGCTTACTCCATTGCTGCTCCTCTTTAGTAATATCAGCACGGGGGGAGGTCTCTCCCTCTAGTGATTTCAGCTCTTAGATCTCAAGTAGCTGCAAACAGCTACAGTGGGGATTTGTTAACGCGCGGGTGTCAGGGGACAAGCTGCCGCAACCGCCCCTTAAACGGATTGCGTGTAAATGGGACCATGGCAATAAATAAATGAATAAAAAATTACAGTGCAGCACTAATAAGGCTCACTCCAGCTGTTTCCATGCCCAGGCCAACTTCTGCTGTTAGATAGCAATGGGACTCTTTAGGTTGGTAGCTCACTCCCAGGGCTGGTGCAAGCTGGTAAGCTGGGTAAGCATTGACGGGGGCGCCGATGCTTGCGGGGTGCCAAAATGGGGAGCACACCATTACGGTGCACCCTGACTTCACTTGTCTCTGCCAGCATCTGCTGCACTTGCAGGGGGGTGCCAGAGATGCTAGCGCCGTTACTGCCACTCCACATGTCTTCCTGCGCAGGCCAACTTCCGCTTTTACATACCATGTGTTACTGAGTCCCATGCATTAATTTGGTGGCTTTGGGGGACATGACCGTAACGCGTATTAACCAGATCTGCGTGCAAACCGGTCACGTGTTAACAGGCCCCCCCTGTACTTCCATAACAAAGAAGAGGCCTCCAAGAAGCCCAGCCAGATCTATCATTTGACAGGAGGGCTGGGGTGAGACAGGAATGCCTCCAGCATTTTGCACCAAAAGGAACTAATGCAAAACCCCACCCCTCTTACTTTTTTTCAGGCTGAAATAGCCAGTGGCCTTTCTTACAATCCTTTTTTTAACTAACGGATGCTTTTACTCTTTAACTAACCCAGACAGATTTGGAACAAGTGGAGAATAGCATATCACAACAGACGGTATTTTATGTTTCTCTTTAGTAGAATTACAGATATTGACAGATTTGTGATCAGATTAACCCCAAATACCATTACCCACTATGCTTGGCACCCAGTATACAAATACCTAATTGTGCTCTTTGTGTTCATGCTAATACAGGACCCATGCAGATTAGTTGCTCCCCTTCAGAAGCTGTTAGGCACAGCTTCTAAGCCTGCCTTGCATAGTTTATATGAGGTTATTAAAGCCCAGATAGTTGTAACTAGAATTGATCAGGAAACAAGAAGTTTATTTGATAGAAAACTTGATGATTTCCTATTGAAAACTAATATATTTGTGTTTTGAAATGCTCCTGCAGTGCTTCATAGTGTTACAAGTGGGCTGCCTTGGGCACCCATTGTCTTCTGTAAATCTGACTTGGTCAGATGCCATCTCCGATGATGCACTCTGGTCTTGTCTGTTGGTGAGATGAATTGATGTGTCACTGCAGTCACATGACCATGGTGCTACTTGGAAGATTATGTTTGACAAGGGAGCCTCACTTATTGACCTAGAAATAGGAGAGAGACCTGTAATGTCATTGCATACCCAGGCTGTCAACCAGCAAAGCTAATGTGGGAGGTAGAATTGCTAAGACTGTACTAAGGAGTATTGCAAAACTCTGGGAAATACATGGCATACCATTCCTGAATGATGGCACTCCCCAACAAAGGTCTTATTAGTGACCTAGAAAAAAGACTGATATCAAGAAATAGCAGATGCTTGGTGCCTGTCATTCCACCTTTCTGAGAATCAGAAGTGAAAGAAAGAATATGAGAACAAATGGAAGAGAGACACACCTTGTAGGATGTCTAGGCTAAAGAGTTGCCAGCACTGCAGCTTGGAGGCTCTGTCAGGATCAAACAATTTGCCCATGATATGGAAGCCAGCACTAGGTCCTGAAATGTGAGAATTTTGTGGAGTGGATGGGCATATATTTCACTGAAAAATCAAATACACTTACCCATTATGAATATGAGACATACACGCAAATTGTAAAATAAACATTTGTCTGTAACTTGCTTAGGAAGATTCAGAAGGAGCAGATGCTGACCAATGACCCATAGATATCATAACAGTCTTTCAAATCAGCACACCAGCTGAGAAAACAGGTTTTTTTAAGGAATGCAAGTGACTTTGATACAAAAACATGAAACAACAGCCCTAAGACACCAGAAGCCTATATGTCACTTTCCAAACCAGTGAAGTAAGGGTTAATGAATACAAAAGACACCAACCAACCAACTAAGTTAAAAAAGTGTTGGTGTTATGTTATTATGATGTTAAAGAGCAGATGCCACCTTAGACTGTGGAGCATCCGTGCTGCCAGGTTCAGATGAATGTTTGGCGGACATATGGTGGTTCCTAGTTCAGAGCTGATGGAATGTGGGGATAGGTGGCCATGCAGACCCGCTCTGCCCACAGCCCATCTGCATTCCTACTTGCAGCTCTACTCTGCCCCTGGCCCAGCTCCAAGTGTGGTGGAGACACATGGACAGATTGTATTACTGGTAAGGGGGAGTGCAACAGGAAAAATTGTGCACACCTGATCTAGATTTTATGGGGTCACGCTAGAACATGAGTTATGTGAACAGGGAGTTATTTTCACGTTCAATATTGCCATTTTTTATTAATGTGGCAAAAGAGAAACAATGCTAAATTACTTCCCCAAAAAGGGTGCTATAGTGTGAGAGGATGGTTCGGAATAGTCCTAATAGGTGGTAATGTAGGCCTAGTTTTTAAATGTATTTTGGTGACCAACTCTGTTAGATGCCTATATACCTTTAGGGATTTAAGTCTGGCTGTGGAGAGCTCTTCGTTCAGGAAGTGTTTGCTAAGAGAGAAGCCTGTACCATGAGGAAGGCATATGGCCTGAAAGATGCCTGTCTTGTCTCTCTTCCTCTTTGCTCCAACACCAAAGCTAGTGAGAGAGAGCTGCTAGCTCAAAGAATATTGCAGCTAAAAAACCAGACAGACGGGTCCATTCAAACTGCCCCACCTAAAACCTTTTCTTCCACTGACATTCTGATCCAGAACACACCGCCCTCAAAGCCCTTCACTAGTTTGAACCTACTGGGTTAAATTAATTCTGGTATAATGACACTGACGCTTCTTCATTTTTGTTTGAAAACTCTGCTTAGAGGGTGCTGGTTTTGTTTTTGAAAATACTTGGTTAATTTTCTCTTTATTTTCCTTTGGGTTTCCATTTTGGGATGGTAGAGTTCAAGCCTCGAACTGGTATGAAACAAATGGAGGAAAAGCACAGACCTGCTGTTTACTCTTTACAAACCTCTCCCCAGAGAGGCATACAAATGAGGCCCCATTAGGAAAGGAAAATATTTGGGGGTGAAACTGTTGCTTCCTGAACCAGAATTTTGCCATTGATTCTAGTAGTATCAGGATTAGACCCTGCATTATCGTTGTGAAAAAGATAATCCAGGGTCTAATCCTGATTGTTCTAGAACTGAGGGGAGGATGTTGGAATTTACAGGTGGTGTGTGAGGGCTACTGAGGTGTGAGATCGTGTTGGTGAAGAAGGGCCATACGGCACCATAGTAAAAACTGAAAAGTATTTCATGAACAACCATTTTATTAGATTATCACACAAAGTTGGCTACTCAATCCCTCTTTGAAGCACTATATCTATATCTATATCTATAAAATTGTGACTGGTATGGAGAAAGCGAATAAGGAAATGCTGTTTAATATTTCATGTAACACAAGAATTAGGTGTCCTCCAAGGAAATTAATAGGCAGTAGGTTTAAAACAAGCAAAAGGAAGTGTTTCTTCTCATAACACACAGTCAACCTATTTAACTCTTTGCCAGAGGATGTTGTGAAAGCTAAGACTATAATGGGGCTCAAAAAACAATTAGATAAGTTTATGGAGAATAGGTCCATCAATGGTATTAACTGGGATAGGCAGGGATGGATGCAACACTATGCTCTGAAATGTTCCTAGTCTCCTTTTGCCAGAAGGTGGGACTAGATATTAAAGGATGGATAGCCCCATGAATGTCTGTTCAGTTCATTCCCTCTGAAGCACCTGGCACTGGCCGCTGTCAGAAGATAGGTTATTGGGCTAGGTGGCCATTGGTCAGATCCAGTATGGCCATTCCAATACTCTTATGTAAAAATTAATTAAAACATAAAACTATTTCAATATAAAAAAATCCAAGATAACAACCTCTCACGCCAGGTGCATCACTGGGGCGGGGAGGGACCCGGGGCACGGGCCCAGCCCCTGCCCGCAGCCAGAAGGCCACGCCCCCTGGCCTGGGATAGGGGCAGGGGGAGGCCACGCCACCGCTGGCAGCTAGGCCGTGGTGTGGCGTGGCGCAGCCCGGCCCGGCCTGAAGCAGCCGCTGGAGGCTGGGCCTGCAGCCACAGCCCCGGATACCAGGCCAGGGACGCGGCCACCAGTGGTCAGGCCCCGGATCCCCAGCGGGGGACGGGGCCACTGCAGCTGCGGGCGGCCAGCCGGGCCCCGGATCCCCGGGTGGGGATCCAGGGCCTGGCCGCCGGTGGCCGCGGCGACCCCATCCCCAGCTGGGGACCCGGGGCTTGGCTGCTGGCGGCTGTGGCCACGGTGGCCCCATCTCCGGCCTGGGATCTGGGGCTGCAGCCGCAGGCCCGGCCTCCAGCGGCTGCTTCAGGCCGAGCCGGGCTGCGCCATGCTGCGGCCTAGCTGCTGGTGGTGGCATGGCCTCCCCCTGGCCCTATCCCTGGCCAGGGGGCAGGGCCTGCCAGGTGGCCAGCTAGGCCCCGGATCCCTGGCCGTAGACACGACTGCTGCGGCCGTGGCCCACCGGGGATCGGGCCCCAGATCCCCAGCCCAATTGGGCCGGAGATCCAGAGCACTGGTGTTGGGACCTGGGGCATGTGCCCCGGGGTGCCCAACACCAGTGACGCCACTGTCTCACGCTAGTGATGATGTGAGATAATGAAGTTGGGAAATAAAGCATTTTAAAAATCTTGGCCTATTAGGTAATATTTATATGTTTTCCTGTCACAAATATAGCATTCTGGAGCAAAGTCACTAAAACACAGTGATATTATAAATTTGTTAGTCTTTAAAAGTGCTACTAGACTCCTTGTTTGTTCAACAAACAAATGTTCCTTTAATGTGCCCCTCTCTTTTCTACACCTCACTCACCTTGTTGTCCTCCTTGTCAGTACTGGAGGGACACCCACAGTTCAGAGGTGCTTTCACAAGAGTTCATCTTCCAGAGAAAAGGGGACAAAGTAGTACTTTGTTCATTCCTCCATCTGTTGGTCACGTTTTTCACTACTTCACTCAATCACAGTGGTTCCCAACCTGTGGTCTGGGGACCCCCAGGGGTCTGCGGACATGTTGCAGGGGGTCTGCGGAGTCTCTCCCTACTGGGGCCAGAATCCAGCTACAGCCTTGATGCCCCCTGTCAGGGCTGCCTCTCCCTGCCCATGGTCAGATTCTGGCAGGGGAATGGGGCTCCCCGGCAGGGGCAAGGACAGGGGGCCATAGCTGCCGCGGCTTGGCTCCCCAGCAGCCCGGGCAGTGGTGGTGGCGGCAGCACTGCTCACTGGCTGTCCCAGCGGTGCAGGCCAGATTACATAATCAGCCAAGGGGTCCGCAAGATTTTTTTTTGTTAAAATGTGGTCCCTAGCCTGAAAAAGGTTGCCACTGCTCAATCACCTTCGTTGTGGATATAGTCTCTTTCTCCACACTTTGTGTGATTTGGCTTCTGTGATTTTAGGTCTCAGTGGCGGAACTTATGCTGATGCAGGCTGGAAGTCTTTAAAAAAACAACAAGCAGTTGTGTGGCACTTTAAGACTAACAGATTTATTGTTATTTATTGTTAGTCTTAAAGTGCCACACAACTGCTTGTTGTTTTTTTACTGGACTAGACTAACACGGCTATCCCTTTGGAAACTGGAAGTCTTTAGTCTTCCCAAATGTGGTTACTTTCCCACACTCCAGGTCTAAGCACTAGCACTTAAAGCTGATTATCTGTGATTTCAGGTATAAGGGTCACTTAAAATAACAAAAGACTCTGTACAGAGCCCGATTAAGAATGACAAGCACTATTTGACCAGCCCAGTACTTGACTGCTTGTAAGGGAGAGCTCATAACACCAAGCCAACATCTGTCCCCTTCCCGCCATCCCAGCTGAGAAACAATCTGATATGGCATCTGAACCTCCTTAAATTTTGTTAGTCTTTTAAGAGGCCACCAGACTCTTTGTTTGCTTTCTTTACCTAGTGAGTTCAGTTCAGTCATTTCCAACCAATGACTAAACTGATATAACACTATGTTAGTAGCTGACAACTTTGGGGTGGGGGGGTGGTTGGGAAATTCTGGGGGGGGGCAGGGGAGTGTAGGGGTGGTGTTAGGGAAATCCCTCTGATATTGTCCCCATTTCAGGGAGAAAATCAAATCTCTTTTTGAAGCACAGTTTTTGTAGAAGACCTATAATATTGTGGTGGACAAAAGACTCATTATTCTAGATACCCAGAGGAAATCAATATCCTTGCACGTCTGAATTTGAATTTTCCATTTATAAGTGTCTGTTGTAAACAGAGCTGAATGTGGAACCTGGTGATACCATCAGTTGGTTTGTCAGTTCAGTGATGCCTCACAGCTGTTGCTTGTACAGATGGAGAAGGATTTTCCAGTGGCAGATGAATTTGCCATGTGGTGACCAGGGCGGGGGGATTATAGAAACAGCAGGACAATGGGACTCTCATGAACTCTACATTTATTATCTCTTGCACACAACTAGAGATCAAATTTAAGAAAGCAAGGGATATATATATCCAGCATCAAGGTTCAAGTAATATTTTTCACTTATGCTGATAACACCACCAGAAATAACATGCCAGCTGGCCAATCGTTAAAGGAGGGCAAGCAGAGATTTATAAATTAAAGGCAATATCATGAGAACATGCAGTGAGCTGGCACTGAGTATGACATTTTGTGCATTTTTGCTCTATCCATGCCATGTTCAGTTACTTCAGCTTCTGGCATGGTATGTGGCAGATCTGCTGCTGCTGCTGCTGCTGCTGCTGTGGTTTCCCATGGCAAGACACTCCACCATGGCAAGATGACCCTCCACTGTGGCAAGAAGAACCTCCACTGTGGCAGGATGACCCTCCACTGTGACAAGAGGATCCGCCACTGCCATGGCATGAGGATCCACTACTGTGGCAGCCCCCGCTGCTGTGGCAGTGTTCTTGTTTGTGGCACTGGTCTTTCTCCTGACGGGAGCACATCTTTCAGTAGTGTGCGTAACCCTGAAAGAAAGAGACAGACACCCCTCAGTTTGTGTCAACATACGAGGAACCTTAGTGGAAATCCCTCTTCCATCCAATGCAAAATGCACAGGAAGTTCCCTCATGAAGGTTTCAATGGCGAAATCAAAAGGCTTTTCAGCCTTGAAGTTCTGATTCTCATTAAAGTGATGAGACATCTTGGAGACTGCCATCTGTCCCATCCCTTGGTCGACAGGTGAACAGATACTGTATGGACCATATAGCTATTTGTCTCTCTTTGTTCTATAGCACCATAATACTATCTGCTATTCCCATTTTGTCATCCAAATAGTTAATATACTCCTTGTAATGAATGGCCCAGATTGGAAGTCAAAAGGCTGAAGTGATCAGTGAGAAGTTGTGTGCACAATTAGATTCCAGAGCTGGATTCAGTACATCACATTCTTAATTGGTGTCTATCAGAGAGGTCCATTAAAATCTATCCTCTTCTATTTTTTCTAGCTGTATCTATGATTTGTCCTGGATTATCACTCAGTTCCTCTATCATTTTGACAGGTGCTTTACAAACACCGAAGTAAAGGCGGTCACTACCCTGAACATCACACAATTTAAATAGGAAAGAAGAAACAGGAGACAGCTATTAATAGATGTGGAGCATAAGGAAAAATGCAACAAACCTGGATGTGATGAATATTCCCATCTAAAACTACAAATGACCTTTTTTCCCATTTATGGGAAAAGAGAATCAGCATAATTGGACTTACCCTAGTCATTAACAGGTGCGTGTGACGAGAATTGAAATGAAGTGAGTGACAGACATTGGGAGTCCAGATCTTTTATAATATGTTCTATCTCTCTCTCGGCATGAGACACCACCTGGCAATGGTGAGTTGTTTGTTTATCATCTCAAGCCTACATTAATTACCTAAAATATTGCATGACTAGCTTGACTCATGGTTTTATCAGTTGGTCGTTAACTCTCACATGCCCTCTATTTTGCTCTGTGAAAATGTAAATTCCAGCCACACCTTCTGAGGCACAGGGGGAGGCCTGAGGAATAAAGGAGGTATTTTTTCATTTTGTTGATATGTTTGTCCCAGACCCTGCATTTTAGGAAAGTTTGAACACTATAGTGATGGGCATTAGTTGAAATTCCTTAGATAGACAGAAGGAGATAGAGAGATGGGCAGAACAACTTAAATGTCTGTTAAAAGATAGGAACAAACACACCAAAGAGTTGGTATTAGTTTGTAACAATGATGATGAAGAGTTTAGTGTTGCATAGGAGAATGTTAAATACATAAGCAGGTAATGGTACTTGCATGTCATATTGCAATCTCACATAAATGTGACTAAAAGGACGTTATGAGAAATAATTTCCCAATAGGTGGTGTCACAGGATGACAGCATTTTTATGTAGGGTAATATCTAGGAATGTAGAACTAGATTTTTAGATGTATTTAAAATATTCTTTAGGAACTTTGGTCCCCCAAACCCTTTAAAAATCTGGGCTTCAGAGAACTTTCCCCTCTGGAAGTGCTTGATACAAAAGTTTACCCATCTTTGGAGCATCTGACGAAGTGGTATTTTCTGCCACAAAAGCTCATGCGAAAACAAATCTGTTAGTCTTAAAGTGCCACACGACTCCTTGTTGTTCTTCTTGATAAGAAAGACACAGCGTGCCAATTTTGTTTTATTTCCTTACCATCTCAATCCTGCGCTACTTACTCATGTTATTAGCATGCTGTTTTGAACCTTGGTTTTGTCAGGAGATCAATATCTCTACTCTATTCCATCCATTTTTCTCATTGGTCCATGAAAATGTTACTGACAGTCACATCTTGTGTGACTTGAAGAGAGGAATGGGGTGAAATGGAGATGCTTTTTCATTTTGAATTTACAAAGGCTCGGTCTATACTTAAAAATTAGATCATTCTCTCTAAATTGTTACTTAGGGTTTTGAAATATTTCCCTCACTGAGCTCCATCATTAGGTCAGTTTAATCCCTGGAATAAACATGGCTAAATTGATGGGAGGATTATTCTGTTTTAGCTGCTGCCTCTCCAAGAGGTGGATTACCTACATCCATGGAAAAACCACTTTTGTCACTATCAGAAGCATCTATGCTGTGGTAGCATCATGGCACAGTTGCTGTACCATAATGAGAAATTGCAGCAGCTGATGCAGAGGCATACCCTAGGTCTTACTGCTCTGGTTACTGATCCATACTGACAAACTGGAAGTGTGTAACCGCAACCCACTATTCAATAGGTAGGTTTCACGTTCCCCTCTATCTCATTCACGGAGCATATTCAACCTTGATGCTATAGACAGGGGTTAAAGTAAGGTGGAACATCCTGGAACGCCATGCTGGGGCCCACTATTTAAAATAATGGTCCCTGGAACAGTGTTCTGGCTCCATTTTCTATTTTTAGGGGACCCCCAGAACACTGGGTCCCTAAAAATAGAATATTTGGGGGAGTCCAGCATTCTGGGAGGCCCCTTAAGAATGGAAAATGGAGCAGCTCTGTTGCCCAGTTCTGGCACAGCAGGCATGGAGACATGCCTATCCTGCTGCGAAGTCCCAGCTGCCCTCTACCCCCCCATGTATGCACAGGCTGCACTCCAAGGTGGAAACCTCAGACACAGCCTGAGTAAGGGGCCAGCTTGCTTCTCTCTTGCCCCCATCCCCACCCCAGCCCTTGGGAGTCTGCGCAGGTGAGTAAGCACATCATGGGTCCCGGCCTCCCCTCGGGCAGCTCAGCGTGCGAGGGTGGAGCAGGAGGAAGGGGTTGGGATGGGAGGCTGGGGAGGTGTGGAGGGGTTAGGGGGCTGAAGGGAGGAGACGTGAAGATGCAGGAACTGGGGATAGGGGGTTAGGAGGGCTGGAGGGGGGACGTGGGGGCAGGGAGCTTAGGGAATGGGAATTGGGGCTGAGGAGGATGTGGGGAAAGAGGAGTCTGGTGGGGGCAGGCATTTTGGGGGCAGTAGTTGGGGTAGGGGCAGGCATTTTGGAGGCAGTAACTGGGTAGGGGGACAGAAGGTGGGGCAGGTGTTTGGGTGCAGTATATGGGGTGGGGGCAGGTATGTGGGGGGCAGGCTCTTGGGGGGCAGTAGCTCGGGTAGGTGAAGGGGGCCCAGATGTGCATGAAGGGGGCCAGGATGTGCACGAAGGGGGGCCAGAAATTTAGGAGGGTTCTGGGGCCTGCCAAATTGTACTTTAACCCCTGGCTATGGCTATTGGGTCTGTTTCTTTTTGAATCTGTGGAGGATTCTTCTAGCTCTGGATGTGCTTTGCTATGTCTTTCTTTACAGCAAAGACCATTGTTCTCCCTGGGATTCTTTTTAGCTGGGCTAGGTAGCCAATGATCTGACTAAAAAGCAGTTGGCTGGCCTGACTTTGTAGTGCAAGTGGTAAGGTTTAAGAGATCTCAGAATGCAAGAAAGCATGGAAGTCAAAGTGATAATCTTGAGAGACGATGGAGTAACATCTAGGACTTCTGAAAGATTTTATATATCCATAGAACATATATGACACTTTCCAAAGGGGTAGCTGTGTCAGTCTAGTTCAGCAAAACAAACAAGTGGCATGTATAAAAAGTAACAAATTTATTTATCACACAAGCTTTCGTGGGAGAAAATCCCACTTCGTCTGATGCTTGAAGATGGAGAACTACAGGTGAATAGGGGGAAAATAAATGCAGGTAACTGTAAGTCATAGGATAAAGTCAGACTGTTACAGCAAATCAAAACAGTTGTTTAGATTCAGAGGCTATGTCTACACTGCTTAGCATTTTTGAAAAAACTTGTTTTGAAAAAATTATTTCAAAATATATTCAAAATAATTATCTCAAAATAACTTTTTTCAAAATGCTATTTCAGGAGAATGGTCCAGACTCCTTGTCCCGAAATACTGCGGCTTTTTTCCCCCCAAAGTGGAAGTCTACACAGGGCTTTCAAGGCAATGGAAATGATAGGCAGGCTTTTTCAAAAAAGCCTTTGCTGTGTCCCGCAGTGGCTTTTTTTTTTAAAAAAGCTCTCTCGAAAAAGGCTTTTTTTTTTTTTTTGAAAATGTAATGAGGTTTAGCATTGCCAAAAAAGCGCACCGGTATTTCAAGATACTGGTGCACTTTTTTGAAAAAGCTAAACCTGACGGCCTTTTTTGGAAAAAAAAGCCTTTTTCAAGATAGCTTTTTCAAAAAAAGCCATTGCTGGATGCAGCAAAGGCTTTTTATGAAAAAGTCTGCTTATCTTTTCCATTGCCTTGCTTTTTTTCAGAAAAGAAAGTCCTGTGTAGACTTCCACTTTGGGGAAAAAAGAGCCGCAGTATTTCGGGACAAGGAGTGGTCCCTGGACCATTCTCCTGAAATAGCATTTTTGAAAAAAGTTATTTTGAGATAATTATGTTGAATATATTTTGAAATAATTCTTTCAAAAAAAGTTTTTCAAAAATGCTAAGCAATGTAGATACAGCCAGAGTGGAGAACAGTATATTAGAGGGCAGTGAGGTAAAGAGAAAGCAAAATTACTTGTTGTAGTGACAAAAAAAGTCAAAATCCCTATTTAATCCTAAAGCAATTGTGTCAAATCTGCATATGGTTTCCAATTCTAAGTACAACACAGACATTGCTTATGCAAATTTCCTCAGATTACCCTCCATTTGTCTTTGTCTCCATTCTTTGATCTTTGTAAAGCGATCTGTCCTTACTTGCTCAGTTTTTAGGACCCATCCAACCACCACTGGGTAACGATTTTCAGTTGTGGGTAGCAACAAGCTGCCTTCAGGTGTAAAATCTTCCATATTGCCCTGTCCCTGACCTTTCTTATCCTATACCAGGACATTTATTAATTGAATCACTGGAATTTATTGATGACTGCTGTAGGGGAAAATCTAACTCTGGCCCTCAACTTCAGAAAGAGGCACACCAGAGCCTTCCCAATGAAGTAGACCCGTTCCCAGCCGAGACTCCAATAGGCAGAGAATGAGGTGTGGTTCAAAGTTTATTATTCAGCTGAATAATAAAAGGAACTGCAGCAGAGGGAAGCAAAGAGAAGCTAGCCTCTCTGAGCAAGAACCCCCAGTATAGGGGCTACAGCTCATACATACTTTCTAACATGCAAAATACAATATACATAATACAACAAGCTCGTGCATAATACACCAAGTTACATCATGCCTAAAATCCATACATGGTATTGCTACTTTTAATATGCAGGTTACATAATTAGATTATACTTAATAGGCCGCATATAGTTAGCCCGCCTCTGTTGTTGTTTACAGCTTATTTGGGTAACAGTTACTGTCCTTGACCAATGAGAGTGGCCAGACTCCTGTGACCCCTCAGCTACCTAGCCCCCGCCAACCTGTTTACCAGACTAGGGTGATAGCTTCCCATCAGGGTCCAGACAGGAGGGATTGTCTTATAATCAACCTTTGTGGATTACCTCTTGTATCTATAGGAGCAGTCTACCTTCTTATCAATCTAAACCCCTAGCTCTCCTGACTTATGCCTTAATAAACTTGTCTAAGCAAACACAGAGCCTCGGACACAGAACTTCCAGACCAAACTTACTCCATCTTTAAACTTCCTTTACACTGCCAACAGGGAACCTGAACATTAAGTTTTAAACAAGCAGCTGTTTAACAAAGGCCCAGCAGTTCTGAACCCCACCTTAAGGAAGGAGCATAAATAGTATAAACGTCTGAATAATCAACTAAATTGAAATTTGGCCAGAACAATCTAGTGCACACTCCAGAGTGCCCAATGAACCTCCAACATCGCTTAGTGAAAGGCAACTAGTGCTTTTGGTTGCTTCAGTTTTAGGGGGCTTTCTCTGAGACACTTTAAAGAAGCTAAATTTTCCAAGGGAGGCAGCCCAGCCGCTTGCTAAAAAACAAGGTTTCTTTCAGGTGTTTCAAATTGAGCACCCCAAGATGATGGCATCCCAAATCATTGCAAGATGGAAAGGTAATGCAATGGGAAAGGTCTTTTAGGACCTTTCAGTCTTTTCCTATCTGTGGAATAGATCAGATATGTGATTTTGCTGATAGAGGGTTTGGTAAAGAGTCAGTTTGTTCAGGCAGCATGAGGGTGAGTAGGTGAAAGAAAGGAAGAATTAAAGCTGTAAGTGTGGGCAGATGATAGATTTTGAGAATGTGAGTAGCAGGGCATGTGAGCTGTGTTAGTCATCAAGGGTGTGTTGAGGGAGGAATGTCAGCCAAATTAATCTCTGTTGTACCTCCATTGAAGCCAATGGGTTAAATTTTCCTGCTGGTATAAACTTGTTCATCTCTAGCATTCTGTGTACATCATCAGAGAATTTGGCCCAATGTTGTTAAATTAGGAATTAATCTGACCTGGCAGGTTTAACCTAATGAAGGGAATGGGGGCTGGTCTGATGGGCACTGGAGTAAGGTGCTTCTAGTGTTGGCAGTTTTGATAAACTATGGAAGGACAGAATCCAGAAGGCAAGAGATCATGAGCTAGAGCGTGAAGATAGCACCAAATATGTACCAGTTTGCTGAGTGACCAATGAGAATTTTCTGCAGATGATCCAATATTTTAACCCAATCCTTTTTGTTTGCTGTGGAGTTGAAGCACAATCCAAATGGACAGGAACATAAATCAGGTCAGAGACGGTCCATTTCTATGGTAGGAGATTCATCCATCTCCACGAGCTTAGGGGATTTGCTAGCTTGCTAATGACTCTTGTAAGTATCCTTACTATTGTGTATTGGCCCTAGATTAAAGCAAATACTACAAATAATATTCTGTGAATTCTCATGTCAGTTCGTGTCTCTATGGCTCAATTCCCATCTACAAAAGAGGGATAATATGATACTTCCTTTGTCCCAGCCTTGGTCTGTCTTGTCTATTTCAATGGTAAGTTCTTTGAGCCGTGGCATGTCTGTTTACATAAGTATATCCAGTGCCTAGCACAGTGGAGCCTGATCATATTTGGGATTTCTAGTTACTATTTCAATATAAATAAAAACTGAGCTTAACTGGAAAATCACAGAATCTATGTCCACACTGCAGAGCATTTTTGAAAAAAGTTTTTATCTAAACAATTATTTTGAAATAAATTCAAAATAATTATTTCAAATTAACTTTTTTTTTTAATCCCCAAAAAAGGCAACATTTTTTTCAAAAAAGAGATTCCACACTGGACTCTTTTTTGAAAAAAAGAAAGCCAATGGAACAGACAGGCAGGCTTTTTTGAAAACCCTTTTTTTTGTAAAGAAACTGGGTTTAGCACTTTCAAAAAAGCATTCCAATATTTCAAAATACTGGAGCATTTTTTTCCCCCGAATAAGCTTTTTCAAAAAAAGAGTGCTTTTTTGAAAAACGACTAGGTTTAACTTTTTTGAAAAAGCACTCTGGCATTTTGAAATACCAGAGCACTTTTTTTGAAACACCAAAACGGCTCCCCAGACAGAGAAAAGACTTTTCGGGATAAGGCTCCTTATGCTGAACAACCTTTGCAGTGTAGACACACCCAATAAGTGAGATTCAAAAATTATGCCATTAGATTATTTCTATCAGTGAGAAAGAGAAAATCAGGATCTGCCTGTAGATATTTCACAACCAGCTGAAGAGTCAAAATTTATTTGAATAAATTACTTGTGTTGAATTCATCACTCAGGTCTAATTATATCCTCTGGATGATGAGAAATGTTTATTACATCTACCAATGTAAATATAAAAAGCATGAGGATAATAAGCCATCTATATAAAAATCTCAAGCCAATCTCAAGATTAAACCTGAAACATCTTTTAATTTACTGAAAGAAAGGTATTTCAATAATATTCAGGTGAGCAAAGATAAAAAATAGCTGTATTTGAGAACACATCAGCTGATTGGTTTCAGTATTTGCTGTGTACAAATATGGCTGTGTTCACACAGCACTCTTATTTCGAAACAACAGAGGTTGTTTTGAAATAAGAAATACCCTGTTCACACGACGCACGGTTGTTTTGAAACAACGGCACCCGTTGTTTTGAAACAACACTGTTGTTTCGAAACAAACCCCATTTGGGGGCGAAACAATGCAGTCTGAACATGTTGTTTCGAAACAACAGTGACTTGTTTCAAAATAACTGTTGCCTGAAACTGCTATTTCACTTTGAGCTTTTTTCCTTAATTCAAATTAACAAACTGTTAATTCGAATTAAGTTATTTCAAAATAAGGCATTATTTTGATACAAGTTGTTTCGACACAACTTATATCGAAATAATGCCTGTTTGTGAACACAGCCTATGTGCCTAGTTTCTCCAGGCTGGTTCTACTGGACATGGCATAGGATTTTTTGTTTGCTGGGCAAACCATGTTGTTGGATAGAGTAATCCTAATACATAGCTGTATATTCAGTGGAGTTACTGATGGTAAAGAACTGTGCTATTAGGCATTGGACTGTGGATCAGAGAGTCTGGCTCTATTCGTACTCCCTTGCTGAAGAGCTACTTGTTTTACCAGTTATGGAATCCTTTTTTCAGACCTTTTTCTCACAAGTATTTTTTCCTAGTTTTCAGCATTTTGGTGTCCTTAAAAGGAGGACATGTGCCAACTAGATCTTCAATTAGTGTCATATGGCCCTAGTGGATGTCAGTGAAGTTACCCCGATTTACCCCAGCTGAGGATCTGGACCAATGTCTCTGAAGTCTAGATTATTCAGCAGGTTCTCCTCTCCTCCAAAGAATGTTCCTGTTCCATGTTGAAAGAACTTTTATAGAATATTTTCTGTTCCATGCCTCTCTGGCTATGTGCACACAAGGAGGGCTTGTTTTGAAATAACTCTTTATTTCGAAACACCTTATTTCAAAGGACAAAAACAGTGTCCTTGAAATAAGGGAGCGAAATAGCAGGTCCCTGGGTGCCTGCAGCCCTGTGCAGGCACCCGTGGAGTGCAGCGCAGCCAGGTGCTGCACCCCGCGGGTGTCCGCTGTCCACTGCAGACAACCGCAGGGTGCAGCACCCCTCTGCGCTGCACCCTGCGGGTGCCTGCAGTCCCCTCCGCCGGCCAGCAGACACCCCTCAGCACCGTGGCCAGGGTGCTAAGGGTTCCCTGGCCAGGGTACTAAGGGGGCATCCCTTCCTCCCAGGGTGCTTAGCGAGGTTTTAGCCATTCCGAAAGAATGGTGGCCATTTCGAAACAAGTGGTCTGCTTGTTTTGAAATGGCTGTGCGTCGTGTGGCCATGGCAGTTCTTATTTCGAAACAACCTCTGCTGTTTCGAAATAAAAAGTGTGTGTGAACATACCCTCTGAAAAGATGCAGTTATGTCTGTATAGACTGTGGGCCTCCGACAGCTTCCACTGATAGGAATGCAAAACCTGCCATTTTCTTCAGTGAACTTTGGTTTAAGTCCTAAGGCAGTAGTAGAGATTTCTAAATCTGACTTCAATGATCACTGGAAAAGACTGGCCAAAAGAGGGAAAAAGAGGAAGTGCATTTTTACCAGGACTGGGGTATAAATTTATGACATGATGGGTTGAGTATTACATTCTTGATCTATCTATCTGTCTATAATGGATTCTTCATAGGTCATTTTAATTCCTGGGTTTCCTATGGAATGCATATGCAAATCAGTTAGCATTCCTTTTATTGAGCAATTACATTTTCTTTCTGGATATTAAAATAGCATGGTTGACAAAGAACTTTTTGCAGCCAGATCCTCACATAGTACCCAACTGGCATGGCTGCTGCATTCAACTGCATGAAGCAATGCTGGTTTAGAAACTAGGCCTTTGATTTCTAAGTGGACTGGTGCACTGTAACTATTATTTTTCTTTGTAGAACAGGGCAAGAATTATTGAAAAAAGAAGAGTTATGGTAGAAATAACTGAGGAGAGAAACACCAAAACAATGGAACTCTCATGAACTGTAAGTTTTATTGTCTTCACATCTATAACTGGAGAGTGAAGCAGTGAGTAGAATTATCTCAGAAGAAAATATTTTGTGTTGCATAGCTCAAAAATATAAATGATAGACCAGAAACAGCCCTTAATGATGACTTCATAGTTATACATTGGATTACCTCTTCAAAGTGCATTACAAGCATTGACTAATTATAATCAACAAAAGAACAGAGAAAGTGGGATTTGTGGATGAAACAAGACATGCTGAGCTTTATAAATTAAAAACAACATCATGAGAGCAGAAAGGTTTTCTTGTATTCATTGCCATTTCTTGTAGCTTTACTTCAGCTGCCATGTTGGAACTTTGCAGACTTGATTTTGCTGCTGTTGGCTTTGAAGGCATTTTGCCCTGGTATTCAGCACTTTTGCACGGGAGGATAGCACTTTTGCACGGGAGGACAGCACTTCTGCACTGGAGGACAGCATTTCTGCACTGGAGGACAGCACTTCTGCACAGGAGGACAGCACTTCTGCACTGGAGGACAGCACTTTTGTACAGGAGGACAGCACTTTTGTACGGGAGGACAGCACTTCTGCACTGGAGGACAGCACTTTTGTACGGGAGGACAGCACTTCTGCACGGGAGGACAGCACTTCTGCACGGGAGGACAGCACTTCTGTATGGGAGGACAGCACTGTTGCACATATTGTTTTGGCTTCACATAAATTGGTGTGCTATCATGGCAGGAAGATCCAGAACCATGGCATGAATATCTAGAATCGTGGCATGATGGTTCAGAACACACTGAACATCCATAGTTATGGCATCCTCCGTGGGACCCATAGGAGTATGATGGCCTTCTGACACAGCAATGACCTCCATATCCATGGCATGACCCTGACGACCCATGGCAATTCTCAGAACAACCTGATCGTCGATACTCATAGCATCTGTAGTCATGGCCTCCCCTAGGCCCTGTACCACTGCTGCAGCAGGTGTCATAAGCATAGGTAAGTGGGGTGCGCCGAGTATCCAGCCAGGAACCTGCAGGGTCATACCAGGTGGAGTTCCTGTTGAAGTAAGACTCCCGTCCAGAAGAGTAAATCATTCTGCAGCCTATGTGAAGCTGAAAGAAACAGATAGCGTGGGACAAGCTCTCAAATTTCCTTTTAGTTTCTTCATCTAGACATCTCTGTGAAATTGCTTTTATAACCCCCACATAGGCCAGCGGTTCTTAACCTGAAAGCCTTTAACCTAAGGTGATATCAATACCCATCTGGGGAATGGCCAGTTTGTTGTAAGATGCCCTCTGGAGGTTTACTCAGAAATGGATTTCCCTAGCCTTATGCATCTGGTGCTTATCAGGACTCAGAATTAGCCACAGGGCATTGCACCTGTTGTCATCCATGTAAACTCTTGCCTCTCAATTCCCCATCCTTCAGCTCTTAATTTATCCTTAGAACACAGCACAACACATTCTGAACACTTTCTTATAGGCAGAAATTGCCCTTTGCATTTTCACAGGAACCCAGTTACACAAGAAAAAATTGTCTCTAGAATTCCAGTCCAGACAGAAGGAATTTTAGACTTTGATCTGGAAAAAAACAATACGTTAAAGATATGTTTAATGAAGAACAAAGAGGAGCAGTATAGTTTGACTTACCCTATTGACCAACAAAGACAGTTGGGAAGATGTGAAGCTGAGTATGTCTGGAGCACTGGAATGGGAGAGCTTTTATATGGGTTGGAGTCCTCTTTTGAATGAGACACTCTGTGGGAATGAGGACTTAATTGTTTACAATCAAAATACCCTTTGTCTGTTTGCTGTGCTCAATGTCTGCCACTTCCTAGATGACTGACTATTTCTGATCAGCATCTCTACAATAATTGTGAATAAAGTGTGGCAGATCAAAGCACTCATCTAATTAAGCCACAAATCAGTTGTGTGAGGTAGATTAGAAGGTATTTCTTTCTCCATTTTACAACCTGATAGACTAAGGCATGGAAGTGAATCAGGGGAAGAGACAGTCATAGAAATCTAGCATCCTATGTTCCCTGTGCTATGCCAAGCATACTACCCCACGTTTCTGACTTCTCCTATGTCACTTGATAATTTGGAGATAATTTGGAGATAAAGTGCACATGAATGGCAAATGAGGACAGAAGAGGCTGACTTGTCCAGGTGACCAACTGAAATTTCTAGTGCCAAATCCCATGATCAATTCTCTAGACTAGTGGTTTTTCATATTTTTCATTTATGAACCCCTAAATAATTTTGAGTGCAGAGGCAGCCTCATTCAGAAATCTTAAACATAGTCTGTGGACCTCCAGGAGTTCACAAACCACAGGTAGAAAACCACTGTTCCATGGTAATGGCAACCTTTTGCAGACCCCTTAGAGGTAGTCTGGGGATCCTCACAGATCTACAGACCACAGGTTGAACACCACTGCTCCAGACCATTCTGCCTTTTATATGTTTTTTTAGATGTAATGGGAAGCTCAAACCCACTGAATAGGAATTTTCAGGGGAGATGGATCAAAACTGAGGTGGATTTTACTTCCAGTTTTGCAGAAACTTTTTAGTGAAGTTTTTCTTTTGCTGATTTCTGAGTACCATTTACTGTACTGAGTTCCATGGTCATGGCCTGGATCGTTCAGAAATTTACAATTTTAGTTCTTCCACAGGGATAGTGACATTCATTCACGGTCACCTAATCCCACCCCCTGAATATTTTGAAATTAATTGGACTGATTTTTCTCTTTTGCTGACTTTAGTGTTGAATAAAACAAATAAGGCTAACATATTGTTTTATGGCACCTTGTCGTTGAAGGCACTGATTTATAAGCAAGGTGCTTATAAACATTGCAATAATGTGTTAACATAGGCCACGGGTTTATCCTCTATAGACCAGATCAAAACAGATTTTTGGTTACTGAAATCATTTTCATAGAATCCCATCCCTGACCCATTTGATTGTTGTTATTGTTGTTAGATCTGCTCAAAAGTTATTTTGAGCAGAATTTAGCTTTTTGCTGTATTTATTCCAGTGAAATCAGTTGAGTTACATTGATTAATGCTAGCAAAGGACCTAGTTTGTCCATGCACCTGGAGCATGATCTAAAGTTCTTTTAAATCAACAAAAAGAGAGTTCTATTTATTTTAACGATATTTTGATCAGATCCTTGGTGCTCAAGTATATATGAGAATAGATAGAATGCAGTTATTAAAACTGGGATTTTTTAAAACTCTACAGAATTTTCCAAAGGTAGAGCCAAGTTGATTTTTTAAAAAAATCAAAACTATTTTCCAGTGAAAAATGTCTTTTTGATGAACATTTTGCAAAAATTTCCATTTTTGTCAAACACTTTTGATTGGTCATTGAAAGCAATGAAAACAAAATGTTTTTGTTTTCTGTTCCTGGGATCAAAAAAAATTCAGTTTGTGGGTTTTTGGTTTTTGATAAAAATCCAAACATTTTCAATGAAAATGAAAAATGTTCATTAAAAGGTATCATGGGGAAAAACTGTCTCAGATAATGAGATCCAGACTATGAAGAACCATCAGTGACATTTTCAGGCTCCTTCACCTGACAATCATGAAGGCTGTATATTACATGACTCACATAGTGTACCCATTCTTGATGATAATGTACAGCACTTCAGAACACGTCACCTTTCTAAACTGCCAAGCCGAATATTAGCTATTTAGCATATGCAATACATCACATAGAGTAAGTCCACCCTGCACTGAACAGATACATGACGTACCACCGTGAAACACATATGTTGACACAGTAATCAGATGTGTAGCTATGGCACATGTAGATGAACCCATGCTCAGTTCAAGCTAGTTAGTTCCAATAACCATACCACTATGCTATGGCAGCACAGGTAAGCCACTCAGGCACATACCTACAATTCCCAGGTTGACATGCACAACTCATGCTGCCATAGCTTCATAGAATCATAGGGTTAGAAGGAACTGTAAGGATTCTCTAAACTCCTGCCAAGATGTAGGATTTGGTGTGTCTAGATGGCTATCTGCTATAATAATAGCTATCATTGGCTATGTCTACACTACAGGGCTCAGGTAAGCCGGCTTAATAAAGTCTGCTTAAAGTAGACTTTATTAAGCCAGCTTAGCACGTCCACACTCAAAATACCAGGAGACTGCCCACATCCACACTGGCAGCTGCTAGGTTGCCCTAGGAGTGGTGCATTGTGGGTACCTGGGCCACAATGCACCAGAGCAAAGGTGCCCCTCTCTTCCGGCCACTCCTTCACTACAGGAAGTGAGTGACCACACCACCCTCCATACTGTGTGTGGCAACAGGGAGCCCAGGGAGCCTGATGTAGCCCAGTGATGTGCCAGTGCAGCACTCCACACCCTCCCTGTGTTGCCCAGACTCCTCTGGCTCTGGAACAGGTGCTGCAGGGCAACTGCCAGCGCAGGGGCAGGGTGTAGCAGTAGTTAAGACTTAAACACCAGGAAACAGCACATAGAGGAAGATGAAGTCAAATCACCAGTTATAATGGGAAAAAAAAATCCATAGTCAGGATTTAATCCTGCTTTCACACAATCTAATCTAAAGGAAATAGCAACTTTCTTTCTTTCTTTCCATGCGCTATTTCCCAGTGTTTGAATCTTAACAACTTCTTTGATTTGCTGTTAGATTGTGACCTGATCCTATGTCTTGCACTCCCCTGCATTTATTTCCAACCATTCTGTAAATTCCCCCATCTTCAAACTATTTGATGAAGTGGAATTTTTCTCCCATGAAAGCTCATCCAATAAATAAATTTGTTAGTCTTAAACAGTGCCTCTGGACTCCTTGTTTGTTTTACAACAATATCAGGGGGGTCCTTTGAGAAGGGTGGACACACAGGGTTGGTCAGAGAGGGGGAGAGACAGGCAGGGTCAGGCTGAAAAGGGCAAGGAGGAGACAGGGACTTGGGCAGAGAAGGGTGAGACACTGATTGGGTTGAAAAGGGCAAGGGGGGAGACACACAAGTTTGGGCAGAGATGGGGGAGACACCAAGGATTGGGCAGAGAAAGGCAAGTGGGGGGGACACACAGGTTTGTGCAGAGAAGGGGAAAACACATGGGTTTAGGCAGAGAAGGAGTGAGACAGGCAGGGTCAGGCTGAGAATGGGGGAGACATGCAGGGCAGGCAAAGAATGGGGGAGACATGTGGGGTCGGGGTAAGAACAGGGGAGACATGCAGAGCAGGCAAAGAACAGAGGAGACATACAGAGGGGGCTGAGAATAGGGGAAATGCTGGGTCGGGCTGTGATGCCTGGTCCGGCTCGGAACAGGGGAGATCAGTCAGGGAACATGGGGAGTTTGGCTGTGCTCCACACAGCTGAGAATGCCCCCAGCTGTGTTGTGCCTTCTAGCCAGCCTCCATCCCCATGTTTTCTGTGTTTGGGAGGCCAATTAAGTTGACTTAAGGCAACTTCCCCTCCACATTGCCTTAAGTTAGGCATCTCAAACATGTGGCCCGTGGGCTGCATGCGGCCCGCAGAGCTGCCTCCTGTGGCCCCTGATAACCCCCCAAATCCTGGGGCTCCCACCTTTCTAACCCTGGGGTTTTCTGCAGATGGAGACCAACCGGCCTCATCTCCCCCCTGCGTTATCAGCCACTGAGAAGGGGGAGCTGAACTGCTGCCTGGGAGCTGTCCTATTCATATGCAGCAGTTGATTGCCCTGCTCACATGCAGCTCGTGATCAGGAACTGCCCTATTCACGTGCAACAGCTGAAGCAGGCTGAGCTGTCCAGAGAAGGCTCAGGTGGTGGTGGGGCTTAAAGGAGGGCGGCTTAAGCCTGTGCGGAGGGTTCACAGGGGGCTCCATTCTTGAGGAGTACCAGAAAGCCCCACCACTAGCCACAGCACGACCCCCAGGGCTTTCCCCACTGCTGGTCCCAGCACAGTCAAGGGGTATTTCCCCCCAGGAGGGAGGGGTTTTTTATTTCACCCACCCCAGTGCTGCTAAATTCCGGCAGGCAGGGGATGTTTTCTCATTTGCCAGCCTCACTCAGCCAAACTCAAGCGGGCAGGTGGGTGGGAGTTGTTTCCCCTTCTGCCAACCCCAGAGCAGCTACATTTGGGTGGGCGGGGAGTGTTTTCCCCTATGCCAGCTCCACCGCAGCCAAATTTGAGTGGGCAGGCGGGCAGGGGGTGTTGCCCCCTCTGCCGACCCCAGCACAGCTAACTTTAGGTGGATGAGGGGTGTTTCCTGCTCTGCCAACCCCAGGGTGGCCAAATTTGAGCAGGGTGTTTCCCCCACCCCTGGTCCCAGCACTGCCCCCAGGGCCAGGCAGGGGGCTGCTTATTTACAGTCCTGTGGAAGGCTCTGACCAACCTGTTTGCAGCTTGTCCTGGGATGTGGCTGCTCTCCTCCCCTCCTGGCTTGGGGATATATGCAGCCCCCTCTTTTTAAAACAAAAAAACCCAAAAATCTTCTAAAACAATTACATTTTATTTAAAAAACTAAAACCTTTACAAAAACTTAATTTCAATTAAATTTAATTCAATTTAATAAATCAAACTGCAATTAATTAATTTCAATTATCATCAATTTGAATTCAATAAATTAAATTTTAATTTAATTTTAATTAAATTAACTGGTGGTCCTTCAGGGTTTGAAAAGTATATTTTTTGCCCTCAAACCAAAAAAGATTGGGAACCACCGATTTATAATGTAAAATTTTGTGTGTTTGTTTACTCTTTGTCTTTTTGATGATTTTGCCATCTTGAATGGAAGTAATTCTAAAAGGAAACGTGTGTTTTGGCTTTGGAAAGACTGACAAAATTAGCACAGATTTCAAGTTATAGTTTCAAAAAATTTAATAAATTGACTTTTATTAGCATACTATATTACGCTTCATTTTTTACTGTACTTCCGTATCATTGTATGAAAAGGTTTCAGTGGTGCGACCCTTGGGCCAATATCCTAGTCCTCATGTGGCCCTCGCGGTGATTTGAGTTTGAGACCCCACCTTATGTCGACTTGATAAAGTTGACTTAACTGTAGAGTCGACTTTATACGCAGAAGTAAGAAAGTTGACTTTATCTGATGCTAAAGTCGACTTTATTGCCCTGCAATGTAGACAGGCTTTGTTTAAGTCGACTTAAGGACTTTTAAGTTGACTTAAACACACAGTGTAGACATACCCATTGCTCTTGTTGCTGATGTGTCTATGTATGCTGCAGTGTAATGAGGTACAAACTAGAGTTGGCTGGACGATCATGTTCAAGGGTCTTAGGGGTCAAGCAAAGCCTTGGAAATGGGCTTGTAGCAGGAAGATGTGCCAGGCAATTAGGAATTTGCTAGCTCTCCCAGTTGTAGTAGGAAGCTTAAAAATATGGTCTCTGAATCTTAAACCAGGAGGCAGGTAAAAGAACCCAAGACTCATTATTTTTTAAATTCTGTGGTATTTTAGGAGTGTATGGGAGCTTGGCTCATGATTTTTGTTTAGCATGAGCAATACCTCTGATTGTAATCTACAGTTCTGAATGCAGGTCCTCATTAAGACAATACAGGGCTGTCTAAGGCAGTATTGATGTGTTTAATTTTGACTCCTGAGTCGGGATGTGTTCAATAGAATTGCTTCTGGAGTTTACAAGGAAAGAGTGAAATGCAAACACATTGTCCCTGTTATGAATCATAAATTTTGCTGTCTCCCAGGTGCAACTGGAGATTAAAGAAGGAAACCAAGGCATGTCTAAGATGCATTTTATATAATAGTTAAAATATTCCATGACCCAAGAATATAAATTGGGCTTAAAGTAGCACTTCACATTTGTACAGAGGATAACAATCTTCACAGTGGCTATGTCACACACAAGCCCTTGTTTCGAAATAAAGGCCTTATTTTGAAATACCTTATTTCGAAATAACAAAAAGCTATTTCGAAATAAGGAAAAAAGAGGGAATGGAAATAGCATGTCCACTGTGACATGCTATTTCGAAATAGGGGAGGGGAGGGGCAGGGAGGCCTGTGCTGAGCCAGGGATGCCCTGCCCCCAGGATTCCCCTGCCCCCCCCATGGCTCCTGCCGGGGGCGGGGGGGGGGCTTCCCCTGCTCCCCCGCTGCTTTGGCTGAAGGCGAGGGGGCTTCCCCGGCGCCCCCCCCACTTCTGCCGTGGGCCGGGCTGGGGCCACCTCCCATCCGGGGTTCCCCAGTGCCCCCCCTGCGGGTGGGGTTGGCACCAGGGAATCCTGGGCGGGAGGCGGCTCCAGCCCCGCCTGTGGTAGAAGCGGCGGAGGTGCAGGGAGGGCCCCCCCACCCCTGGCAGGAGTGGCGGAGGGGCAGGAGTGGGGGCACCAGGGCACCCTGGGGGCAGGGCGCCCCGGCCTTGGGGGTAGCCCCAGTGGCAGGGTGAGCCGCCCCTGGAGCGGCCACCCCGCAAGGGCTGCAGTCCCCCTGACCAGGCTGCAGGGCTGGCAGCTCCCCCGCAGCCTGGGCGGGGGGGCAGAGTCCTGGGGGTGCCCCAGCTGGCTTCCCCCTGCTTCCCCTTGCTGGGGGGTAGGGGGGGCGAAGGGGGCTGAGGCACCCATCCCCCCCCTGCTTCCAGCAAGGGGAAGTGGGGGGAAGTCGGCTGGGCCACCCTCTGACCCCCTGCACTCCACTCAGCACCATGGCCATGGTGCTGATCTCTGGCCAGGGTGGGGGGGATGGGACCCTCCACCCAGGGTGCTATGCACCCTGTGAGGAATGTCCATGTTATTTCAAAACAATCCTTGTTTTGAAATAACATGTCCAAACGGCTTATTTTGAAACAACTGGCTTTGAAATAACTCTCCTTTCGAAAGTAAAGTGGTTTAAGCTGTTTTGAAAGGAGGGCTCTTGTTTCGAAATGAGGAGCTCCCTCCTTCCAAAACAAGAAAACATCATGTGGACATAGGGGCTTTTATTTTGAAACAACCAGTGTTGTTTTGAAATAAAAGCCCTGTGTGAACATACCCAGTATGTTGTAGACATTAAAGTCAACTGGAGGGAAAAGAGGTAATATCTGTAATAGGTGAAAAAAACAAGATACAGAAAGCTTTGTAAAGTGATGGCAACATCATGAGAACAAGTAACCAACTGGCACATTTATGTTTTGGGGCTATTTTCATCAGTTCGTTGTCATTTCACTGACTACAGTATTATTACATTGGTGGACAGTACAGCTGTTCTGAATAATGCAGTTGCACTTGTCTTTTTAGCTTCATTGTAATGGAAGCTGTGTGGTTCACTCTGGCTGGCTCCTTGGGCACCATGGTACTGTGATGCAGAATGCTGACATGATGATGCCTTTCTGCACAGAGGGATTCTACATGTCATGACCCTGAAGCTCCATGGGAGGGTGAATCTTTCAAGGACTGGAAGCAGCCTGAAAGCATTGTAACAACAACAATGACATGGAACTTTTTTCATCAGGAGCTCTCCAAGTGCTTGGTAGAGGAAGTCAGTGGTCATTACTCGTTAAGTTGCCCATTGCAAGGCACATTTCCAGATCTTGCAGCTCTTTTCTGTACCTTCTTCAATTTCTCAAAACCCTTTTAGAATTGTGAGCACCAGAACTGGGCTTCAGATTCCCCTGGGGCGTTACCAGTGCAATACACAGAAGTCATAAACACCCTTTCACTCCTGCCTGGTGCTCCCGTTTACGCACTGTGCCTTCACAGCTAGTCACTTTTGGCAGTGTTGGCTTAGTGCTTATTGAGCAAAGTCCAAATGTAGGTTCTTATTGTGGTATCACACAGACAGAATAGTAACTTCTGTTTAATAAAAACATCAAGCTCTTTTTGTTAGCAGATCTTCAAGTGGTTGGCAGAGGAGGTCATTTATTTCTAGCTCCATTTTTACGCACGGGGAACAAGATCAGGCAACAGGTCAGTGGCAGAGTCAAGAAGAGAAGGCAGGACACTGGAGTACCGCTCCAGTGCTCTGTCAGCTAGAATACACTATTTACTGAACCTTACTTATTTATTAAATAAAGACTCCCATTAATGTCAATGAGCTGTGTGTTAGACGCTAAAGCAGTGGTGCATACTTCTAATTTCATACACGTGCATTCGAAGAGGCTGGCACATAAGGGGAAATAAGGAACTGCATTAGTCATACATGCAAGGCTTGTTGTTCAGAAGTGTCACATTGTTATTATTTACTACAAGTATTAGTGTTTGTATTATATTAGATAGGGTCTTGGGCTAAATACTAGATGTGGTAATATGATGGCTTGTAGTAAAGTCTGATTAAGAGTTGTAGGACTCAAAGTGGAATTACCACTGTTTTGTAATTTGTAAAATCTTCCAGATCAGTGAACTACTGAAAAGCAGGACAACTGCTGCAGGATGGTAAAATCCAACTATGCAGGAAAAACTGAAGTCCACTGAATTGAGCAAGGGTTTGGTCTCAGGAATGCTTAGTTCTAACTTTGGCTCTGCCACTGACTCTGGGGGGTAACGTAGAGCAATTCAGACCATATAAAGGGTCTCTGGCCCCAGTGCTCCTAACTCACTGAGCTTGATGTCTCCTCAGCTATCCTTGACTATACTCAACTTCATTCCTACTCTTCATGGAAAATAACTTGAATGTATTTTCTGGTGTTCAGTCTCCCCAATTTACTGCACATATCAAAATAGAAACCATGAAGAAAGGTTAATGTTTTGCAAATCTCCTGACAAACATTTTTTTAAATGTAGAATTCAAAATATCGTGGTTTTGGGGTTTTTTTTTTAAATGAAATATTCTAGTTTTCCCTTTCAAAATAACTTTTTTTGGTTCAGATCTTTAATCTGATTAAAATTTTCATTTGCAGCTGAGATTTTTCTGGTTTTTGTCTGAAATATTTCAGTTTTCAGTATTTCACTGAAAAGTCAGAAAATAGGGATAAATATTTAAAATACCCATGTTTTTCTCAATTTTCTACCAAGGAAAACCTCTCTATTTTCCAGTCAGCTCTACTCATCATGTAATCTAAATGAAGAGAAGAAATAATTGTGTAATAATGTAAGAAATTTTCCCATCTCACATCTCAGAGGTTTCTTTTCTTTTCTTTTCTTTTTCCAGCTTCTTGTAAGTTGTAGGATGATTAATCCTTCTGGAAGAGAATCCTACTTCAACAGTGACTCCACCTGGTATGACTCTCAAGGTTCCTTTCTGGATACTCAGTGTGTTAAAACAAACAAGGAGCCTGGTGGCACTTTTAAAGACTAACAAATTTATTTATTGCATGAGCTTTTGTGGGAGAGAATCCCACTTCATTAGGAGCTTGGTGATTGAATGCACCTATGCTTGTGACATGAGCTGCTGCAGTGTTAGAGGGCCAAGAAGGGGAGGCTATAATTACCAATGCTATGAGTATTGATGATTGGGCTGTTCTGAGAACTGCCATGGGCTGTTGGCATTGTACCATGGATAGAGAAGCCACTGCTATGTGAGGATGCCATTGTACTACATGACTATGGGTGGTTAATTTTTTCTGAGCCGTCATGCCATGGTTCTGGATCTTTGTGCCACCCTACCCACAGATACCACAGTAAGCCACAATCCTGCTGTTATATAAGGCAATGACAGAACATTTAGATATGTTGCCCAGTATAGCAATAGTGTTAATCAGTACAACAGTGCTGTTCTATCCCACAGGAGAAAAAGGAGTTCTATTAAATCTAGCGCAGCAGCTGATATAATCATCTATTGAAACAATTCATTAAGTGTAAAGCTGCCAATTCACCTTTTGTTCTTGTGATCCTTGTTTGTTTTGCCATAAGTTTGTAACACATTTCATACCTTGTTTCTTTTGCAAATTCCAAGCCTCTCTCCTGTTTTCTCACTGCCTTTAATCCTTAACAGGCCAGGCCCACTGTAGAAGTGTGAAGTGTTCCTATTAAGCTTTACTGCTGATGTGTCATTTATGTTTCTGTGATATGGCATATTTTCTGTTGGGGATGATTTCATCTGCTTTTCTGCTTCCGTTATGCACTTGGAGGCAATAAAACTTACAATTCCTGAGACTTCAGCTGTCTTGGTGTTTTCTTATGCTATGTCCAGGGTATGTCTTTATTACTGATTTTTTTTTTTTATTCCAAACATTTCTTCACATTATGGACCTCCTTTTGTGAAGTTCCTAGCTACAGTGTACCAACTGGCTTAGAAATCAGAAGGAAATATAGATTGTATTAACTATTCATGGCTCTGGAAACCAACCAACCAACCAACCAAACGGAAAAGCAGTGATGAAATCGGCAAGTATAAAAATTATTTTCTCTTTTCACCAAAATAATTCATACTTTATAACCAAATTGCAAGAAACTTTAAAAGATAATGGTTGGTGTAATTACTGATTCTGAAATTTGACCAGGACACCTGGGATACCTTTTTCAGAAGCTGCAATGGGTAATGCCATTAGAGTTTGAACTATGAAGGTCCAATAGTGAAAAAATTCAGAATCTTCAGTTCATATTTGCACGTTACAATGTGCAATGCATTCTTTGCAAACTGAGAATTACATAACAATCATCCAGAAATTCATACGCAGGATTTTGAATTACATACACCACATTGTGAAACACTCTTTCATTATAATGATAAGTAATAATAAAAATATTTTTTCTCTCCTTTCAAGGTCCCAGTACAAACTTTTGTTAATTAAATGACTAACACAGCACACACACTATTCAATACACTATATTATCTATCACTGACAGGAAACATACCTGTCACATTGTAGTGAAACCCATCCATTGTATGCTACGGAGCGAAACAAGCACATTGCCTCTGAAAGCCTTTGAGCAGTTCCATACCATGAGGGTAAACACAGATGATGATGATGATGATGATAATAATAATAATAAATCTCTATTATTGTAGTTCCTAAGGCTGTGTCTGCACTGGGAATTTAGTTTAAATTAAGGTGAATTAATTCAAACAAAATTAGTGTACGTGCACACTGGCTTTCATCAGTTCGAACTAAGGAAAGCTTACTTCGAAATCGTAAAACCTGCCTTTAATTTGAACTAACCCAATATAGATGCATTAGTTTGAACTAACCTTTAGTTCAAATTAAATGCGGCTCACACTTCTTCCTCTCAGGGTGCATGGCACCAGGGAGAAAGTGCCTTCCTCTTTTTATGGGACTGGGTGGTAGGAGAGGGGTGGGAGAAGGGGTAGAGTTAGGAGGCGCTGTGCTTTGGCCAGGCCCAGCTAGAAAGACTTGTGAAAGGCTCAGATGGGCCATATGCGGCCCGTGGGCCATAGTCTGCCCACCCCTGTCTTCGAAGCTCAGTGTACATGAGCCTTATTTCTAGAGTCAATGATCTGTTGGATTCCCCACCAAGATAGATTCCCAGGCAAAGTAATACATTGCTAATGTAGAAGAAAGTTATGGCTTGGACTAAATGCTGTTACAGTCCTGGGCCAGCTGCCAGGTACAGGCAGGCAGGCAGACAGCATGGGTAGGCAGGGCCTACCTGGAATCTCTTCTTTGCCCTCACAATATGTGTGCCAACACAGCTGAGCTGGTATAGTGTGGGTGCCATAATTTGGTATTCCCTCTATTAAGAGCAAGAGCTGTGGGAACTGCAGTGGTGCTAATCTGTAGTCAGCACGGTTCCTAAAGTCACAGTCTAGACCTCAAGCCTTTCTATACACAAACCTACTCCAGTTTAATTAATCTGGTGCAGACCCTACATGGACTCTTATTTCAATGTAGGAGTAGTTTATTTTACTCTCCTTTAACTGGCTCCTTACTGATTTAAGATAAATTAAAATACACTTTGTTTGAACTGAATCTGAACAGGTGCAGAATGTTGTGTGGATGCTGTTACTGTGGGTTGAAATAGCTTTATTTTGGACAAGTTTCACTTGGTTAAACCATTTTTACTTAGACTGGCTGAAAATATTTAGACAAAATGGTTTTCCATTGAAAATTGCAGCAGCATCAAAACCAAAAGGTAGTATAGGAACCAAATTGAGTGGAATTTCTCAAAAGGCAAATGTTAAAAGATTTTGTTTTGGCAATGTCAAAATGTGTTGTTTGAATAGCGTCCTTTCAGTTCATTTTTTTTGAATATGTTATATGTGTATATGCTAATTAATATTCGTTATAATCATAGAATATAAAAGTCAAAACAAAATGAGTCAAAAAGGACACAAAATGTTCTCATGATCCTGAATCAATTTATTTCATTCACTTCCTCTCAGCTCAAGCTGGACTTTGCTGAAGAATGGACATTGCAGTCCCCAAATATCTGTACATCCTGTTCTGACTGGGAGTGTCCCAGTTTGATTTGAAGCCCTGTGCCAGATATCCCAACTTTTTGCAAAACTAGGCATTTGTCCCATTTGCTTTTACCAACTGATCATCAGAGCTGTTGGGGCCCTAATTCAAACTCTTCTTTGGTTTCTGCCTTGTCTTGAGTAAGCTTGGTTTCCATGGAAACAGCAGGGCTAGCTAGGCCATGGACCCACAACTAGTGAGCCCTACCAGGAAACCCAACTGGCAAGAGCCTAACTGGATCTGACAGCATCTGAGTGTGGCATGGTGTTCCCCACCCTGCCCAGCTACCCCAGCCTTGTGTCCCTTGCCCCTGAGCTGTGCATGAAGTCCCCATTTTGGCTTTGTTCCCCTCACCTTTGATCAGTCTCCAGAGTCCCCACCTTGGTCTCACATCCTCCCTCTTCTCTGAATTTGGGGCTGGTCCATTAGGCCCTCTTCAGCTCCCACCACTGCCCAAACTATCTTTTCTACTTCCAGTCACCTGCTTTTTACACATCCTGCACCCCTGAACATCCCAGAGCTACTATCTGAAGTCTCATTAGTCTCTCCTGCTATCCTGAGCTGCCCTCCTGCCTCTTTGCCATCCCAGCCCCTAAAGTGGCAGCCCCCCACCCGCTGGGTCAGAGTCCAATGGCTTCACCGCCTGGTGCCAAGCCCAAAAGTATTGACACATACTCATAGCCTCTTTGCTGCCCAGAGCCCAGCCCAGATCTATTCCCCTTACCTTTGCCCCGTCCTTGCTACTTGACTCACCTGTGGGCACGAAAGACCTGGGCCTCGCCAGGTGGGATTAGAAAAAGCATCTGAAACCAGCAAAAGCCTGGTGCTCAATTTGCTTAGGTATTTTGGAAAATCCAGTTAGGTGCCTATGGGCATGGTTAGGTGCCTAAACACTTGCAAATATCTAGCCCTTGGGTTTTGCATTTCTGATTGAAGCAATGAGTAAAGACGTTAAAAAATCTGAGCCTTAGACACCCCACACCTATTAATCTTTAGTTGGAATTGGGCACATAATATCTTTAAACTGCACTGAAAATCTCAGCCTCTTTTTTAAAAATGAGAGGGCTTAAGATCTAAAGAGGAAAGGGGCTGGTGATAGACAAGAGACTGAGCAGTTTCTGGACAAGAAACACCAAGATAAGAGCACTTTCATTAAATGCAAATTTTAATGTCTCACATTTATGAAGCAGGGTAAATTAAATTATCTGAGTGTGCAGGAACAAATCACATTTCCTAGAGGAGGTTGTTAGGAAAACCTTGGAGCACCGATTGGAGCTGTTAGCAACACCACAGCACTGACTGAAGGAGTGAGGACATGCGATTTATGAAGAAGATAAGGCTGCAGAGCTTTTTTAGCTCAAAGTAGCAGGATGAGAATGGCCCCTTTACATCCTGCGGTGGACTTCTCTTTTTCTTCTTGCCCTCCCTCCTTTACTTCTGGTGCTGTTGTGGTGGCCACTGGCAGGGCTGCTTGGTCTGCTGCTGACAAGGGATGGTGGGAGTTTGGCAAGGAACAGTGGGTTTTTGGCACTGGGGCAGAGGTTTCACATCATGGCACCCAGTGGTGTGACAAGAGCTTCCAGTGCTGTGACAGGAGGAACTTCCGCTGTCGTGGCAGGAGGAGCTTCCACTGTCATGGCAACCTCTGGGCTCACGGGAACACATCTTTATGTAATGCAAGGAACGCTGGGAAAAAAGAGATCTTTCTTCGGTTACTGTGAAAACAAGAGCATCTTTCTTAAATTTTCCTTCCTCCTACCCCACCCATGTAGAATTCATGATTCTTTTTTGTGCTAAATGCGTAAGCCAACAGTTCCCAACTAATTACCTCTTATCACTGTGGGGACAGTAGAATTTGTCTGGGGGTGGGGTGGGGGTTGTCCAGACAACTTCCACTCCATGAATCAAAACCCCAGTGGGTATAAATGGGTCAACTTAACCTGCTGAAGATCTAGCTCCAGTTTTCCACTGATGTGCATTTATGCCATCAGTCACTTGATACCATTGCTCTCCAGATTCCAGAAAAAACCTTACATCATTTTGCTGGTTCTCAGGTGCCTCCTTTGAGAACCTGAGCAGAAGTTTTCGGGACTTATCACAGGAGGTAGGGGGCATGGAGCTGAAGTTGGAAGCTGTGCTATAATGAAAACTGAGATATTCTATTATGGGATTTAAATTCATAGGTAACAGAATTTGGAGAAAAGGGTTTTGTGATTTTTCAGGTGGCACCAAGCTATTTCTGGTTATTTTTCAACAAAAACATTGTCTTGAATGTGGAGGTGTGAAATGAAGAGAGACACTGCTTATTAGAGGTCAGTTAAGAAACTTAACTAATTATAATGCCCAACTTTTTAAAAGCATTTTTCTTCCTTAGATTTCAAAGCACTTCACCATTGTCCTCAATCTCATTTTACATGTTTGTGAGGGGACAGGGAGGAGACATAAAACCGAGATGGGAAAAGCATTTCATATTGTCAGTAGCACAATTTGGGCTGCAGGAGGTCATGTAACAGATACAATTTCCAGAAGGCCTTAGGGGTCTGATTCCCATTGACTTTCAGGAGACTTTGGCTATCAGGTTCCTAAATCACTGTTAGGACATCCCATTTAGATGCTACTGAGAATTTCCCCTGAGATGACCATCATGATCGCTTTGGTCTGGGCAAGATCCTCCCTTCTGTAAACTAGAGTAGCTCCCTTGAAGTTGTTCTTTTGAAGTCAATAAGATCTATGCTTACTTATACCAGCTGAGGAGCTAGCCATTGTGAGTCAAGTGATAGTATCTTTCTACTCTTGAAAGATGGATTTTCTGGCATTGAATATGGCATTCAAATTCCCAAACCCCATTCAAATTCCATTTTAAAATGGGAATTAGATACCTATCACCCAGCAACTACTTTTAAAATCTCAAATGAAATGCACAAAATAAAGGTTGCCATCAGACAAAAAAGAAATACAAGTCAAGGAGATGCTTGACTCAAAAAGCCTGAAGAGCTGGGGAAAAAGAATTAATAAACTTCAGTCGACTCTCTCATCAGTTTCCATAGTTCTTTCTCTTTTCCACTTCCTACGCTTAATTTATTTCTATTTTGTCCTTAGAAACCTAGAAATCCTAGGCACTATGGTAATTAAAATAAACAACAATAATTAAACCAAAATGCAATTTAGCATCAAATTCTATAGCCAGCTTTGGCCTCAAGCACCAACAGACCACCTAGAAAGTCAAAACTCAAATTAAGGAAAGAACACAAGAATGGCTATCCTATGTCAGGCCAGTGGTCCATCTAGTTCATATTTTGTTTTGTAACAGATTTGCACCAGCAAATGCCAGGTGCTTCAAACAGAATGAACAGAATGGACACTCCTTAAGTGATCCATCCTGTCACCCATTCCCAGCCACTGGCAAACAGCAATTCCCACCTGTCCTGGTTAATGGCTATTGATGGGTCTATCATATATCAAATTTTGTATTTTTTAAAAACCCTATTGTAGTTTTGGCCTTCACAAAATCTTCTGGAAATGAGTTCCACAGGTTGACTGTGTATTGTGTAAAAGTACTTCCTTTTGGTCATTTTATATCTTCTGCCTCTTAATTTAATTTGATGGTCCCTAGTTTTTGAGAAGGAGTACATAACACTTTCTTATTTACTTTCTCTATACCAGTCATAATTTTATAGATCACTATAATGTATCCCCCTTAGCTGTCTCGTTTACTAGCTGAAAATTCCCAGGCTAATTAATCTCTCCATACAGAAGCTTTTCCCTATCCCTTGACATTTTAGTTGTTTGTTTCTGTACCTTTTCCAATTCCAATGGGAGGCTGGAACTAGTCTGCATGCAGTATTCAATAGATGGGCATACCACAGATTTATCAGCAGGAAATATGATATTTTCTGTTTTATCTATCCCTTTCCTAGTGACTCCCAACATTCTGTTAGGTATGATAATCTGAATAATTTCAGTATCCAAACCCATATTGTTTACGCTTTAGACACAGACTAGCAATCTATCCCTCTGGGTGATCTGCCCTTCTCTGTACATTTTCCATTCCAGGCATCTGATGAAGTGGGATATCACTCACAAAGGCTTATATGATCAATAAATTTGTTTGTCTTTAAAAATGCCACAGAACTCCTTCTTTGTTTTAGTATCCAAATCTAAATTCTTAATCTATTTTGGTAAGATCATAATAAAAAAACCTATAAAGTTAATTTTAATTAACAGTAAAGAGCTTCATTATCACAAAGACTTACCTTGAATGCCAGCGAGAACACTGGAAATAGGTTTGAAGGTAAATGGATGAGGTGGCTAGACACAAGAGAACTTTTATACCTTTTCTAAGCTCTGCTTTTGGAAATGTAATACCCCTCAGGGGGACAATGATCCAACATATTTACAAAACAGCCTCTAATTATCCCCCATTACGAAAAGCTTATTTGACTCAATGCCTTTGATCAATATAGTTTCTTTTCCTTGTATTTCGCAAAACTTTAATTGCCAGACCCACCCAATGTGCATTGCAAGTGGAGATGGGGAAAACTGTGAAGCTGGTTTTGGTTGTTTAATATCTTACTGTCACGCGGGGGTGATTTTTGTATTGTGGCACCCTAAGTAAAGATGGTCCTTCCCTCAAATATCTGAAATCCCCCTTGAAAGACTGAATGAGGAAGCAGGATATAACTTAAAAGTTGTAGTTTCCTGCACTTCTAATTGATTGAACATGTCTTTCAAATAATGGCCAAGATTTTTTTAAAGTGAATGGATCCTTCCATTTTCAATTGAGATCTTGTCATTTCTTAATCTATCTACCCACACCATGCCACACCTTGCCTTGCCTAGGGTTTGGCATAAGCCCTTCATTTCAAATGTTTGCAAATTTTTTTTTTTGCTCCAGATCCTTTGCCAATACCCATGTTTTGTAACTGTGACGTAAGGTGGGTACAAAGAGTGCTGTATATAATCTAGTGTTAGCTGAAAGTGCTGTGCATGTCTCCTGTTGTCAGAAGACTCCAAACCACAGTGGTTTGGCCATGTTGCTTGAATGACCCCATATCAGCTGCCTTAAATTGTTCTTAGTGGAAGAGTTCATGAAGAGAGAGGCAATGGATGTCCAAGGAGACAACTACGTAATGTGATATATAAACCAATCAATGTAACAGCCTCAAATAATAGCTCAAAATGGATGTGGATAGAATCTAGTCATACCCACAGCCCTATCCAGTCTTGGTGTTTGAATAAAGAAATGTGCGCTGCTTGGCAGTCCACTCTAAAAGCTTTACCCGGTGCATGAAAGAAACAGGAAAAAATTTTATGCAGGTTGGGAAGATAATTGGGAACCTATCTTCAAATGTCTGACTAAAGAATAGATCCAGTTCTCCTCTTTACTTTTCCTCCTGTTTTCTAACAAACAGAGAGAAAGCAAATAAAGAGAAGACAATGGTGAAAAATAAAGTCCCAATGAGGACCTTAAATAAATAAATAAAAATCATTGTATTTTTGTGTTGTCCCATTCCCCAGAAAGAAAAACTTGCATTTCTTCTGGTGTTCCCCTCCTGCAATATACAAATCTCTTTCCAAGTGGCTCTATTAAACAAACCAGCTGTTGCTACCATAGATTTCATAATGTCATAGGTTCCAAGACCAGAAGAGATCACTGTGATTACCCAATATAACTTAGTCCTGAGAATTTCCTTGTAATAATTCCTAGAGCAGATCTTTTAGCAAAATATCCAATTGTGATTTAAAAAATGTCAGTGGTGTTGACTCCATTGCAACCCTTTGTAAATTGTTCCAAGGTTAATTACTCTAACTAATGATTTTTGCTCATTTGTTCATGTCTGATTGTGCAAGCCTTGTTCACACTGGTGAGCTGTTACTTACTGCTGAAGTCATTGAGACCACCTGCATGAGTAAACATTCACTAGGTGAATAAGTCTTGCATACCTGTGCAGTTAGAGTGCAATTATGCTGCTAGCCACATCTATGGTGTAGGTAGCACGATTCATACAGCGTTGTTTTATTCCCTTAATCTCAGAGGCAGAAACTGTCCTATCAAAGCCTGAATGAAGTCACTAAAATATGAGTTGTACCACATCTGCAAAAACTCCCTTAAAAGTAACAAGGAGTCCTGTGGTAGTTTTAAAGACTAACAAATTTATGTATTGCATGAGCTTTTATGGGACAAAATCCCACTTTGTCAGATGCTTTGAAGATGGGGGAACCTATAGAATAGAAGGAAAATAAATACAGGGAAGTGTAAGTCATAGGATCAGGTCATACTGTGACAGCAAACCAAAGCAGTTGTTAAGATTCAACCACTGGGGAACAGCATGTAGAGGAAGATAAGGTCAAATCACCTGTTGTAATGAGAAAAAAAATCCAAAGACCTTATTTAGTTCTGAAGAAACAGAGTCAAATTTGAATATAAATTCCAATTCTGCAGGCTTTGAAGCCTTGATGTGTTAGTCATTTGTTTGAGCACAGTTATTCACAAATCATCAATGGAATGATCAGGAAGACTGAAGTGCTCACCTACTGGTTTTTGAATGTTGTGATATCTGATATGAGTTTTGCACCCATTTATTCTTTTTCATTGGCTGTCCTGTTTGTCCAAAATATAAGGCAGGGGGACATTTCTGGCATGTGATGGCATAAATCATATTGGTGGTGAGCAGGTGGAACAATTCATTTCTTGTGTTTCCTTGTAATTGGACGGCTTACTGCGAAACTTTACCAGATCTCCCCTCTTGGCTTCTGCAAAGGTGATTGAAAACAAAACAAAACAAAACAAAACAAAACTTCTCTTCTGGTTAACTTGCCTGCATATGTACAAAGAGCAGTGCACTGAAAGCAAGTTAGAGACTTTTGGTAATTCTTTTTCTAATTATCTAACACTTACACAGGTACATGTATTTTTGGGTGCCCTTATCCCAGGTGCATCCCAGGTATTCACCATTCTCCTTCAGCTGCTTTTCTGCTTCCAGGTGTGGGCTTTGATTTACCACTAGGCTATACCAGCAGGAAATTAATACCCTTTGCATGCATGCTTTAGCTTCATTAGCCAAGGAATAAAGAAAAGGGAGAGGGGTGTGTGTGTGTGTGTGTGTGTGTAAATCCAAGCATCCATTCATTGCCCACCCACCTGTCCAGGAAGGAGAAGTCCTGTTTAACTCTGTTGACAAGTTCCAAAGGGATAGCCATGTTAGTCTAGTTCAGCAAAACGAACAAGGAGTCTTGTGACACTTTTAAAGGCTAACAGGTTTTTTATTGCATGATCTTTCATTGGAGAAAATCCTACTTCATCAGATGCTTGAAGATGGAAGCTTCTTACTTTCTGTAAGCTCTCCATCTTCAAGCATCTGATGAAGTGAGATTTTCTCCCATGAAAGTTCATGAAATATATAAATCTGTTAGGGTGTGTTCACACAGGCTTCTTATTTCGAAACAACAGAGGTTGTTTCGAAATAAGAAACAGCATGTCCACACGACATACTCCCATTTCGAAACAAGGGGTTCCCTTGTTTCGAAATGGGAGCCGTGTTTTGAAATGGCTTAAACCTACTTCCGTTTCGAAACAACCCCATGGGGACATGTTGTTTCGGAACAAACTGTTCCGAAACAACATTTGACCTTTCTCCCAGGGTGCTTAGCACCCTGGGAGGAAGGGCCACCCCCCTCAGCACCCTGGCCAGGGAACTCTCAGCACCCTGGCCAGGGTGCTGAGGGGTGGCCCCTGGCTGGCAGAGGGGGACTGCAGACCCCATGGGGTGAGCTGCAGCTGGCAGGCAGGCTCAACCCGCCAGGGTCTGCAGGAGACTGCAGACCCTGGCAGGGTGAAGCGGAGCCGGGCGCCTCACACTGCCGGGGTCTGCAGTCCCCCTGAAGCAAAATAGCATGTCCACATTGTGAACATGCTATGTCATTTCCCTTATTTCGAAGACACCTTTTTTGTCTTTTGAAATAAGGTGTTTCGAAATAAAACATTATTTTGAAATGGCTTGTTTCAAAATGTCTTGTTTCGAAACAAGCTGTTTGTGTGTGAACATAGCCTTAGTCTTTAAAAGTGCGAAAAACTCCTTGTTTGTTTTGTTTAATTCTACACACTCAAACCCACTTGTCAGCCAGCTTGCTCTGCTTTGGTCAATGGGTAAAGGGAACGGAGACTAAGTTCTGCCCATTTCTTCTCTATGGCTATGTCTACACTTACACTTTAAATAGAAATAATGATGATTAATTCAATTTAAAGTATTGCATGGCTACACTAGCTTTCCTTAGTTCAAAATAAGGACCTCCCTCAATTCAAAATAAGGAAAGGTGATTTCAAAATTATAAAACATCCCTTAAAGTTGAAATGATGGTTAAATTGAACTTATTAGTTTGATTTAACCCAGTGTAGCCGTGTTAATTCAAAGTAACCATTAGTTCGAATTAACACTTTTTGCCCTCCTTCCTCCCAGAGTGCCTTCCTCTTTCTATATATTGGGTAGGGCATGGCCCTTCTTAGGGGCCATGTTGCCACACCTCCCATGGTGCCCCTCTTCTCAATCAAACTAGCAAGTCCTGTCCATGGACATGCTTGTTCAGTTTGGGTTTCTAGTGGAGCCATGTTAATTTGATTGAACTTAATTTGATTTAATGATTATTAGTTTGATTTAATTAGTTTGATTTAAGTTAATTTGATGTATCCTTTTAAGTGTAGATATAGCCTAGGGGTTCCTCCCAGGGGTTTTTTAGCAGATATGTAGTTCTGCTTATATTATGTCTAAAGGCTTATTGCTCAGAAGCACAGTCCAGGTAACCCATGCAGGGAGATGAGACATTCTTGCTTTTTTGCATATGGTGTAGCCCATGTCTCACTCAAGTGCTCCATGAGAATTAGCCCTTGATATCTAACAGGAATGAATATCCTGGGACTGCAGTCATTGCAAGTAATTTATAAAGTGTGCTGGTCAAATCTCTCTGGGAGCATGTGCTGTTTAATATTAAAATGACTCTTTCATTACAAGACAAAACTGAAGATTAACAAGCTGAGTCAATGTCTGTTCAAGCATTCCAAAGGTTTGTTGCCACTTGAAAGTTTTTTTGGCTTACCTTTACTGTAAAGTGGATACCCTTCTGAGTGTGGATATAATTATATTGCTATAAAAGCTCAGGTGATAAATAAATTAGTTAGTCTTTAAAAGTGCCACAGGACTCCTTGTTTGTTTTGCTTAGAGACTAATATAGCTACCCCTCTGGAACCTGTCAGTACCAGAATCTGGTCTTACACTATATGGTACTGAAGGAGATGCAGGAGAAGGAGACATAGTCAGAATCTGTCCTACCCCACTGAAAGAAACAGAAGTAGGTCAGTAATACCAGCACAGTTATGTGAATTTCTGATTATCTCCAACCTGCCTATTAATTAACCAGCCCCTGTTCCCATGGAAGGTTTGTATTTAGCATTAAGTTAAGAAGTTAGCCACCATGGTCCCGCTAAGGAGAATGCAGTAAACCCAACTTTGCATCACTCTTGTAATTTACAAGACCACTATTCACTAAAGAGGCATTGCTGCTGAAATTAATATCTTCATTTCTATGCAGGCTCTCTCAAACTTTCAGGTGTGGAGATGTGTTCACTGAGGGCCTGATCCACAACCTACTGGAATCAATATGGATCTTTCCTTTGACTTCAGACCCTCAATGAACAGACTGTGGTAAACCTACTGTTGATAAGATGGCTAGTCTCCCTGGCTATGTCTACACAACACGGCTCAGTTAAGTTGACTTAATAAGGTCTACTTAAAGTCAACTTTAAGTAGACTTTATTAAGTCAACTTAGTGAGGTCACATTGCATTAAGTCAACTTTATACTGTTGACTTTAAATGGGTCTCTTGGCTTAAGTCGACTCTATAAAGTCAACTTAAATGGTCCCACTGCACTAAGTTGACTTTATTAAGTCGACTTTAATGGCCACATTATGTTAAGTTGACTTAATAATTCTATTTAACCCTTAAAAGTTGACATTAAAGGCAGGAGTTATTAAGTTGACTTAAGGAAGCCCTTAAGACAATTTAATGAGCTCCAGATGTGGCCAGTGTTTTGCTTAAGTTGACCTAAGCCTCCTTAAGTCAACTTAAGTCCATAGCATGGACGTACCCATCGTGTGCTATTTTTAGTCTATTTTCCTGTAATGAGCGCAAAAGCTATTTTCATGGTAAGCCTCTAGAGTGACAGACCCTAAAAAGGGTGATGAGGGGGATTTTTGAAAACCACTAAGGCTACGTCCACACACAAGATATAAAATCTATTTAACTTAAATCGATTTAAGTTAAATTGATATAACAATCATTAAATTGATTTAGGTAAAATCAATTTAACATGTCTGCACCAAAACCTGAAATTGAACTAGCATGTCTGGGGACAGGAATCGCTAGTTTGATTCAGGAGATGGGCACCATGGGAGGTGTGGCAACATGGCCACCTCACAGGGCCATTTCCCTGGTCAATCCCATAAAAGCAGGAACTGACTTCACCTCCCTGTCCATTCTGGCTGGCAGGAGACTGTGAGACAAAGAGGTATGGACGCTCCCCGGCTTGCCTATCATTGCCAGGCAGTAGCTTGACCTTCTGCTAGTCTGCAGGGTGCAACCTGCAATGGGACACTCTATTCTCAGACCCTGATGGTCCCCATACTGAGCCCCAGACCATCATCCTCCTGGGCCTCAAAGTGGCCTTAGTTCCCCTCCCCCCTTCTGTGCCTTGTCACATCTGGGCACAGGAGACCAGCACAGACTGGTGGGAGAGGGTACTGCTGGGAACCTCAGGCGACAAGCAGTGGTGCAGGAACCTCTGGATGACCAGGGGGAACTTCACGCACCTGGTTGCAGAGCGCACCCCAATCCTGTGATGAAGGGACACTGTTATGAGAGCAGCCATCCCTGTGGACAAGAGAGTGGCCATCGCTCTTTGAAAGATGGCCACTCCCGAGTCGTTCAGGTCCGTGGCGCACCTCTTGGCACTGGGAGGTCCTGTTGGCGAAGTACTGCTACAGGTCACCTGCACCATCAACATGGTCCTGCTGCCATGCCTTCTCCTGCATGGAGAGCTTAAGGACACCATTGCCAGCCTTGCCAGCCTTGCCAGCCTGGGGTTTCCCAATTACACTGGGATACTGGATGCCACCCACATCCCCATGCAAGCACCAGGGCACCGTGTGACTGACTATCGGAACTGGAAGGGATATCACTCAGTCATCCTGCAGGGCCTTGTGGACCACAGGGGCATCTTTCAAAACTGTTATGTAGGATGGCTGGGGAGGGCGCATGATGCCAGGGTCCCCCATGACTCCTCTCTCTACTGGGGCATGGAGGTGGGCACCTTCTTCCCACCCCATAACATCACCGTCAGGGAAGTTGAGGTGCCCATCCTCATTGTCATCGATGCAGCTTATCCCCTCCACCTGTGGCTCATGCACTCATACACAGGAGCCCTTGACACCAGCTGCCAGCTTTTCAATTGCTGCATGAGTCGCTGCTGCCAGGTGGTGGAGCAGGCATTTGGCTGACTGAAACCCTGCTGGAGGTGTCTCCTTATGCACCTCTACCTCACAAAGGAGACCACCGCAGAGGTCATCAGTTCCTGCCTGGCCCTGCATAACCTCTGCGAGCTCCGCGGGCAGACAGTAGCTACCATCTCGGAGGTGGAGGCATAGCTCATCGGTGACTGGTACCAGCAACCTGAACCTGTGGCCCCAAGGGACCGAGCACCACAGAGGGCAACTGCTGTTCAGGAGGCACTGAAGAACTTTTTGTTGCTGAGGAACTATGAGGGCCAGCCCCAACCCACCACACCCACTACTTCCCCTTTCTGCCACAGCCAGCCTCCACCCACCCTCCTGCACCCTGAACTCCACCAATATAAAGAATAATTGCAACTGAATAAAATGTTAAATTTTTATTTAAAATAAGGAGGGGGGTTGGGGTAAAGAAGGGCTTGGGAAGCAACACAGGGATGTGGTTGGGGGGAGAACTGCGGGGTGGGTGGCAAACTGGGAGATGGGGATGTGGGTGGGGGTTGGGGACTTTGGAGGGTCAGGGGGTCTCTATGGGGGGGCTGGCCCGGAGCCCTGGGCTGGCATCCCACGGCCTTCCCCATGGTCACCCCGGATCTGGAGGCGCCTGTGGCAAGGGATGGCAGGGTTCCTAGGGGAAGCTCCCTCCTCTGCAGGGGGTGCCTTGTAGCCCGTGAGCCAGCGCAGGCTGGTGGCCAGATGCTGCAGCACCATGGTGAGGCCCATCAATGCCTGGCTCTGAGGCTCCAGTGCAGCGATGACCCGGTTGTCCGCATCTCCTGCGTGCTTGAGCTGATGGATGGCTGCGTCCTGGTGGGTGCCCAGCTGGTGTCTCCAGGAGAGTGTCTCTTCATTAGCCTCCTGGCCCAGCTGCAGGAGGTTCTCAAGGAGGGCCTGCCGGCTCATGTGGGTCCTCCTCCTGCGGCTGCTGTGGGTTGGTGGGCTCTCTGCTTTGGAGTTCAGCCTGATAGTGCCAAGCAGCACTGCCCTGACTGTCCCCCCACCCCTTCTCCTGATTCATGCCTTGTTGGACATGTCCCTGAAGGTACATGCACCTGTGCCATGCTGCCGGGGGTGCGCATGGTGGCGGGCAGCCTGCTTGTAATGGCCTGCACCAGGGGCACCTCCCAAGGACATGGGCCATTGCTGTGGGCTGCATTTTGCCACCCATGGTGCTGTCACCTCTGGTTCCCCTTGGCCCACACTTGTTGGTATCCTCCCCACCTACTTGGGGCTGGATGTCACCCACCACATGGGTCCCCGGACCCTGTGCCCCATGGGAGTGCCCGCAGGCCACCCCTGTCCCCGCAACCCTGTCCGTCCCCAGCCCCTGTCTGCCCGTCCTCCTGTGCCACTGGTGGCCCAAGCCCTGATTGCATGGAGGGAGGAGGGGAATACTCATCAATAGGTACCCTGGACATCCGCACAGATGTCCCCTTGCCAGCATCTGCATCTGTGGGTGATGCTCCCTCTGCATCCCCCTCTTCCTCCTCCTCCTGCTGGGGGGGTGAGGTTTCTTCCTTCTGGGCAGAAAGGAGCTCCAGGCTGGAAGGTGTTGCTGGAGCTGGTAGGCTGCCTCTGGGGTCTACGGACAACCCTTCCAGGGGAGCTGGCTCCCCCAACTCATGAGTTGCGGCTGGGAGCCCAGTGGCCTCCTTGGACAGGAAGGCATGCAGCTCCTTATAGTAGGGGCAGCTAATGTTGCTTGCTGTCCCCCGGAGCTGCCTTGCCTTCCTCACCCTGGCATAGTCCTGCCTGAGGACCTTAATTTTTGCCTGCACCTGTCCTTTGGTGCAGGTGTGTCCTTGGGCAGACAGTGCCAGCGCAATTTCCATGTACACATCCCGGTTCCTATGCCTTGCATGGAACTTGGAGAGGATATCCTTCTGCCCCCAAATCCAGAGGAGGCAGAGGATCTTCTCATTGGTCCACACAGGGGCCCTGCATCACCCCTGTGATGCTGCAGCTCCACGTACTGCAATGCTGTCAGATGCCTTGGAACATGTAGCCCGGCTGGGGCAAGTCACTTCCTCCCTCCTGTTGCTAGGCACCTGGGAGGAGGAAGGGAACTCGTGCTGGAATCGATTTAATGGTTATTTTGAAATAACACTTCCGAACGGCGTTATTTTGAAACAACTGTTTCGATTCAAGCAATGTTTTGATTTAAAAGGAAGTTTTAATGAATTGATCTAATTTCCTTGAATCGAAATGACAGAGCTCGTCATTGCGATTCAAGAAAACATCGTGCAGACCTAAACTCTTTTAGATCGAAATAACCAGCATTATTTCGGTCTAAAAGCCATGTGTGGACATATCCTAAGTGTCTTAGAACTTTGATTTTCACCCAGATTTGTGCTCCTGCATCCTGCCAGCCATTCTGAAAATCTAAGTATAGATACTGGGAAATCAGAACAACCAATTTATAGTCACAATCTGCTGGTAACATTAGAGCTACTATGTTTTATTGTGTTTCTTCCTCGTACCTGTGAGAGATAACAGAATTTGTACTAACTGTGGTGGGTGTAGGTGCTGTGCAAACTTATAGGAGGACATATCTTCTGGAGTTTATAAACCAGTTAATACTAAGCAGTCCACTAAGTTGCTGATCCGTGAGAAGGACCATTAAAGCCTGGGATATTTGCAGTTTTACTTTAGAATTTTTTGTGGATTTTGTTCACAGGGAAGTTAGAAATATTGGTCCAGAAACTCGGTTTGTCTAAATTGATTTCAAAGGAGCTACACCTGTTTATTTTGGTATTGCCTCTTTAAAATTAACCCTGGGGTAATAATCAGAGGGCCTCCTGTTGTGTATTTGTGTTTCACCTAATTGCCTGAGTTGCTGTAGCAACCCAGCTCACTTGTTGCCACAGCAATAGAATTAGAGGATTAGGGGGTTAGCTCAGTCAATTTTGGCTTGTTCCTAGAGTTTAAGTAATAAAGAGACTTAAATATGGAGCAGCTTTCTGCATGTTATCTTGATTTCCTCTTGTATACAAGCTATTGCAAAAATTCAACATAACGGCTCCCGTTGGCAGAGGTCTCTTGTACATTGCAGGCACAGTCAGAATCCATAGAGAGTCATAAAAGAGAGTTCTGCTTTAAATCATTGATCTCAGCCTTGGTTCTGGACAGCCAGAGACTGCAGCAGGAGCACAAGGAACACATGCTCAGCTGCAAAACCAGATAAGAAAGTTTGATAACACCCATTTACAGGACCTGAGCGCTGGAACCTACATCTCCTCCAATATAGGATTTGTAAGAGGGCTTGACTCAAGAACTGTATGAATCAGATCAGTTGCTGTTCTGAAGCAAGGTGGCCAAGAGCCATAACTAGGGCGGGGCGAACAGGGCAAAGACCCCAGCAGGGAATTTTAAAGGGCGGCCTTAGGCACATTCCTCCTGGAGCAGGGATGGATTAACCCCCAGGCCAGATTGGGGCCAGGGGTGGGGAGCGCCTTTCTGGCTTCCTGCTGAGGGTGCTGGAAGCCACAGTTATGGCTTTGAGGTGGACAGCTGGCTAAGGAGCAAAGACTAAAGAATACCCCCAAACACTGTGGTTCTCATGCATTACACATTTTAATTTTTTCTCCCTGATACAAGTGGAGATTGAAGCAGGAAGCTGACAAAGGGAAGGTTTATCCAGCACTGAAGCACAAATCACATTGCTCAGGCGTGTTGGCTATACAGTATGTCAGGGACACAGATTTGAGCTGGAGAAGAGAAAAGAGACCCCACAGCTTCTGACAGACGCAAGGCATACAGATCATTGGAATTTAAGGCATCTTCCAGAGTGCAAGAAGTAAACTGGCATTTTTATGTTCTGGAATTATTTCCCTTCAGGTTGTTGCTTCCATAGCTCACTTCTGCTGGCATGGGGGCCACTGGCAGGGCTGCTTGATCTGCTGCTGCTCCACACATGGGATCACAATGGGGCACTTCCGCTGGGAAGATTGCAAGGAACCTCCACTGCCAAAATCGTCCAAACCCCCACTGCAGCAGCCCCCAGAGCCCCCAGTGCCATAGCCTGCTGTGGCCCCACTGCCGCCCGAAGTTATGATAACTTTCTGGCCTGATGAGGCCCCACTACCACCATAGGCTGATCCCCCCCCACTGCTGGAGCCAAATCCACTGGTGCAACACGCCGATCCCCCGCTGTCACCACCAGAAATAATAATTTTTTGGCCTGATGATCCTCCGCTGCCACAACTTGAACCTCCTTCAGCAGTGTAGCCTGAGCCTGCTCCCAAGCAGCAGCCATCCGACCCTCCACTGCCACCACTGGAGATTATAATCTTTTGCCCTGATCCTCTGCTGCTGCCAACTGATGTTCCTCCTGTCACGCAGGAGCCGGACGATCCCCCATAGCCTCCACTTGAGCCTCCACTGCCACCTCCAGCAATTATAATCTTTTGCCCTGATCCCCCGCTCCCACCATCTGATCCTCCCCCCACACAGCAACCAGATGATTCTCCATATCCTCCACTGCTACCACCTGCAGTTATAATCTTTTGCCCCAATCCTCCACTCCCACTGCCTGATCCTCCGCCGGTGATACAACAGCCAGAAGAACCCCTGCTGCCACTGCCTGACCCTCCACTCTGGCACCAGCCAGATGACTCCCCACTACCACCCCCAGCTATTATAATCTTTTGCCCTGATCCCCCAGTCCCAGTGCCTGATCCTTCGCCCACACAGCAGCCAGATGATCCAGTGCCGTAGCCTGGAGAGCTGATAATACGCTGACAGATCAAGCCTCCACTGCCATCACTGGAGTAGTGACCAGACCCACTGCTGTGGCATGAAAATCCCTCGCTGCTGGTGTGGCATCCTCCAGATTGAGTGGGGATCTTATGGCAGTCCCCTTTCTCTTGACGTGAACACATGTTCCTGCGGTTTAGGTAACCCTGAAAGGAACAAAAGCTCTCAGCATTTGCAAAAGCAGAAGGCATTGACTTTTATTGTTCTGGGCTATGGTATGGTAATTTTTTTTTTTTTTTAAATTTAATACAAATGGTCCTCAGCCTGGGGGCCATGAAATTGCTAGAATGTCAACAGCAGCTATTGGTATGGGTCTACTCATGGGGATTTTCCTCAGCTGGCCTCTCTAGAGGCCTGATAGAAATATAAATATTGTAATTTGGAGTGCAACTCAGATGGGCCGGTTGCAAGTGGATGCATAGAAAGTCCTGTTGCAAATATGATTCGCCCTGTAGAGGAGTTGGCAGTATGAGCAAAAAGGTGCTAAAAACTTGTGAACCTTATTTTCCCATTATGGATTTGCAGCATCTTCAGCTGGTCTTAAACCATGTGGGTTCAGAGACCAAAAGCCTTAACAGAGCTAAGTTTTGCCAATAGCCCTAAGTATGATAGCAGATGCGGCCTCCCTGCATTCAAATACCACACATAAAGTGTTAGCAGTTAAACAAAGAGCAAAGAAACATGGGGAATGAGAGAAAAGTGAGTGTCTGGCTGCAAAAGAAAACAGATTAGAATAAAGGAATATTCTTCAGGGTAAATGCAGTTTTCTTTTTTGGTGAAATTTTTGGAGGAAATTTTTGACTTTTTCATCAAAACCTAAAACTGTTAATTTTGTGGCCAAAATGTATTAGTTTGCAGGTTTACTGTTCCAATTTGTCCATGTTCTTCCTGTAGTGGAGGTCCCAAAACTGGCCACAATACTTCAAATGAGGCCTCACCAGTGCCAAATAGAGGGGAATAATCTCTTCCCCTGATCTGCTGGCAGTTCTTCTACTAATGCAGCCCAATATGCCGTTAGAGTTTTTGGCAATAAAGGAACCCTGTTGACTCACATCCTGCTTCAGGTCCACTGTAACCTCCAGGTTCTTTTCTGCATAATTGCTGCTTAGCCAGTCAGTCGCCAGTCTGTAGCAGTGTAGCAATGTTGTTTTGATTTTTTTACCATTATTATTCTTTGATATTATGCTAGCTGTATAACTGTCAAACGGAGGGCTTCCTTCATAAAGTTCATGGAGATTCATGGATCAAAATTGCTCTGGAAAAATTAATTATTCTTCTTCTTGCACTGCAGTAGCATCAAAAATGTGTCAGCACTTTGCTAATGTATTCATATCTGCAAAGTTTCCAGTCAAAAAGAAATGGTCTTATTATTGATCCATCTGGATTTCCAGAGTGCTGACACATGCAGCATCTAGTATCATAGCTCTATCTCCATTCTGCTATTCATCTAGAGTCTCTTCTCACTTCATTCACAGACCATTTAAGAAGTTCTGCATTGCTTCAGAGAATGAACCACCCAGACTATGAGAGTTTGTTTTTGAAAAAGGATTGTCCAGAACACATTCAGTATGGATTTTTTGCAGATCATACTCCAAAATCCAGACACGTTATCATCTATTAATAAGTAGGAAGAAAGTTTCATTGTAAATTGACTTACCCCTGTTCAGCAATTGGAAACAGATGCAAAGAAGCAAAGTCAAGTGAATGAGGAGCCTTTGGACACAAGAACTTTTATACTGCTACCCTGACTTTTCCAAAGGGAAGTGAGACAGTCCCAGGAATGGTGATGGGTTTATTTACCAACCAAACCCTGCTTTCACTACCCACCTGTTTGATACTGAATGATTCATCAACTCAGATCAACATCTCACCGCTTTATCACCTGTTATGTTTTTAAGTAAACATATTTAATTGCTAGTCCTACTTGATGGCTCAATTTCTGAACTTGGGCTTTGAACTTGGAGGGCTGGAGTGGGCGGAAACAGCAGCCCCGTCCCCACTGTTTGCAATACGTCAGAAGAACTGATTTGCAGAAGGCAACCTTCCATCTCCAGAATGATCTGTACAGTGGCCCACTCACACAGCAGCAGACTTAATTTCCTTTATTCTAGTCACTCAAATTCTTGGACCAATGTTGTGTAACTAGCATTGTTTCCTAATCAAGGAGTTGCCACTTCGGTCACCATATACATGTGGCGATATATTACTCTACAAACCATGTTATACAGACAGTTGAAAAAGGGAGCATGTACCATGAAAATTATATAAGAACTCTCTCAAAGATTACTGAAAAGCTGGTCATGTTGACCTGAAGACATGGGAAGCTACAGCTGCTGAAAGATCAGAATGGTGACAGACCTACTGATCTGTGGCTAAAGCCACTGGGAATAGCAGAACAGAAAAAAACCAAAAACAAAACAAACAAAAAAACAAAACAAAAGGAAGCATGAGCAAAGAAAGCAGAGCACCTAAAAACACATGGGATTGTCTGCTTGGCATGTGGATGCAACTGTGGATATCTCATAGCTTCACAGTTGCACAAGAAGATGCAATGAAACAAACTGACTTCTTCGCCAACTAAGATGGGGACTCCAACCCAAAATAACCGACTTGGCTTCATCTTAATCACTGGCACCTTGCTCCAGGCCTGTACTACACAACCACAAGTTTGGCTTCTTAGCAGGAACGGTGGGCCCTGGCACACTGGCAAGGCATAGCCACTGCATAATTTTCCCTAATATAGGCTGCCCTCCTCATCACTGAGGGGAGCCATGATGGTTCTGTAGGGAGCAAGGCTCTCCATTCCCAAGGACGAGGTGGCAGAAGATCCTCACCCATTGTGCTTGCTGCTCAGCCCAGGGCTGTTGTAGGTGGTTCAGTGCTATCCCTTCCCCAATGGATTCTGCTAAGGTCAGTGCTCACCACATACTCCATAAAGGAAGCGGTGGGAAGGCACATGTCCAGACGCCATGTTCAGGTGTCTAGGGATTCTGTTTTCATGCAAAGTAAGGCATAGATTTGGAGAAGGCAGAGGTGTTGGGAGCCAAACTGGGTGGGGCTGGATTTTCCATTTGGCAGAATATGCCCCAAGTTTGACATTTTTTATTTCTATTCTGAAATGGAATGAAACCCAAGAATGTCAAAATTCTATACAATACAAAATTTTGTCTTAAGTACTTCTGACAGCCCCCATTACTGTGCTACCTGGGCATCTCACAATTGTTGACCTAATTATCCTCATAGCACCCCTGTGAAGTAGAAGAGTGTAATAATGCATACTTTACAATAGTGAAACTGTGTCACAGAGGCTGATGGATTAATAAATCTGTTAGTCTTTAAGTGCCACAAGCATCCTTGCTTTTTTTGTGTCACAGAGGGTATGCCTGTGCTTATAATTCAATTTGAAAAAATGAGGATTAATTCAAATTAAATTAATGCATGGCTACACTGGCTTGCATTAATTTGCACTAAGGAATTCCTTAGCATGAATTAATGAAAGCTTACTTTGAAGTTATAAAACCTTGCTTAACTTTGAAGTAAAACAGTTAATTTGAACCTATTAGTTTGAATTAACCCAATGTAGCCATGTCATTCCAACTAACCATTAATTCAAATTAATGCTTTTTGACCTTCTTCCTCCCATGGTGCCTTCCTCTTTCTATATATTGGGTGGAAGTATGGCTCTTCTTGGGGGCTCTCTTGCCACACCTCCCATGGTGCCCCTCTCCTAACTCGAACTAGCAAGTCCTGTCCATGGACTTGCTAGTTTGAATGTGTTTTCCTAGGGTGGCCATGTTAGTTCAAATTAACTTAATTTGAACTAATCATTATTAGTTCAAATTAATTAGTTTGAATTAATTCAAACTAACCTTCTAAGTGTAGATGTAGCAGAGTGACTAAATGACCTGCTTGAGATCCCTATACCTTAGGATACTGCTCTAACCAATATACCATCCTTCCTCTCTGCCACATTCCTTCCTAAGCTGTTGTCCCAATGCTGTTTTTCACCACTATTGGCAAGAGACTTTGGGGTAGCAATGTCTCCAATCAGATTAGCTGCGTGAGTTTCTCAAAGGAGATAAATATTGACTGAAGAAGCCAGTCTATAGGAGTTTTGCCAGGATAACTGGGATCAGATCTGTGGAATTCAGGGACATCCTAAAAAATAAGATGGAAGGAAAAGAGGTGTAAGGAGGACATGGAGGTTGTGCAGGAGCATTTTGGAGGAGGCTGCCTGGGACTTAGATTGGGATCTTGTTGAATGAATGCCAATGCCCCATTAATTAGCCTTTGCCCCTGGTTGTTTATCTTTGTGTTGCCATCATGCTGTGGGAGGTAGGACAAGCTGTTTTCCAGTACGGTTTGCATGTAGGTGGCTAAAATATATGGATGTGGTTCTCAACTTTTAAAGGGTGGTGGTCATCTTATTAGCATGTCTGGAATGTTCTCTGCTAGTGATACAGCCTGTGTTTTCATTGCCATGGTGGCAGCATTCCACCATCCAGCTGGTAAACATCATGGCCCAGATAATCCTTCTCTCTGACAAATTCAGTGCTCTTGTCAAAATGCAGCAGGTGTCCATAGGTCTGTGTTGTGCTCAGAGCAGAACCTGGAAGTTGTGTATGTTTGGGGGAGCCCTTTTTCTGCTCCCCTGGACATGAGCCATCCAAGGGCTGATTTGAACCATTGTGTATTTTAGGTCAGTCCAGCCAATTTCTATGTGCTGTGTGCTCCTTTGAGTACAGCAGGTCACAAAATGGTTTTCCTTTCAGTGGAAAATTTTACCAAATATGAAAACTCATTTTTTTGTTTGTTTCTGTCCATACTTCCTGCAGACTCCTCCCTGACTTTTTATTATGAAAAAGTCTATAAATCCAACCCCCGCCCCAGCGGTTTTCTAATTTTGGCGACTGAAAACCAAAATTTTTGGCCAGAAATTTTCTGAGAAGCGAAAAATTTTCTGTCAAAGTGTTGAGGAATGGAAACATTTTCTGTTTGGATAGAACTCCAGTTCATTATAGCAAAAAAGTTAGATGGAAAATTTCTGAGGGAGCCTAGTTTCCTGACAACTTGGTCTTCTCCTACAGCTGAGCAAGAGGAGTAGGTGGCATGGAGATGGTTATTCTAGGAGAATTCCCATAAGGCATCTTTCCAGTTGACTATAGTTGTTTCTGTATCAAGTTAAATAATATTAATGCATGCTGATGGTTGAGGAGATATAGCCAGCCTCTGAAGACCACAAAAAGTGTCTCTATTAAAAAAGTGAACTCCAGTCACTTAAAACTTCTGGGGCAAATCCTATCCTTTCTCTGCAATCAGAGGGTCCCAGGTGCAAAAGAACTAAGCAGTTCAACTTTTGCAGTCTGTTTAGAAGGTTCAGACCCCTGTATGCTGTAGTGCATCTAGAATTACCTTGATTCAATGACCACCAACCCTACCCTTCAGTGGAGTGGGAGAACCAGTGCTGCAGATGCTAAATACAGATGCTAGCCTTGGTTCAAGCCAAGGTTCCTGAATTTAGGCTATAACCAATGCCAACCCTCTGTAGATTGGGTGCAAAGGGGAATCCTGAATGGTGGTTTTGATCACAGCTCAAAAAGCCTTCAGGAGCTGCACACCAAGAACCCCGCCTCCTTGATGAAGCGTCATTTTCTTATTGTGCCAAGGACAGGAATAGAGGGAGGGGAAGGCCAAATTTGTCTGCACTGAGAGGCCTCCAGTATTTTTCAACAGCTTGGCGCAGCCTTCTATGAACATTTATGCTCATATAGATTAGCCAGAGCAGTTTCCCCTCCTCTGTCTCTTCACTCTTTGGCTTGTCCCCAAGGTCAAGGGATAGGAAAGGAAGCCCATGTACAATCACTATGCTTGCTGATTGTTGATCAGAGAAGTCAGTGAGATGACCCTGTCCATATAAATTCTGTCCATATAAGCCCAAGTCTTTTAACATCAACTAGCTGCATTAAAAATCATATAGATGAATAATGGCAGATAGGTAGATAAATAGATAATCGACATATTATTGCCCAGATTTTAGGGATTTGTTTTCTCCCATGTGGATTTTCACTGTACAGTAACTATTTATCTGTGGAAATACAAAATATTGAGACAATACATAGCCCCTCCCCTTAAATACCTATTGATGTACAAACACTCACATATGGAAAAACTGAAATGTTTCATTAAGAAAATTTTGAAACAAACAATATTTTTTCCAGATTTAATAAATTTTTAGGTTTTCCTTTTTTTAGCTGAAACTGTTCAGTGAAATTGATGTGGTTTTGTGAAATGTTTTAATGGATGTGAATCTGCAGGCTTCCTTTTGTCAAAACCAGATGTGGCCTAAAATGATGGCCTAGGGCTAATGTTGGCATTGTGCTGAGTCTTTTGCTGGGAATTTTGTCGGTGGTGGGTGGAAACAAAAACTTCAGTGGCAGCAGGGTCACTGCTTTCAAATTGAGTGTATCTTATCCTGTGATGTGCTTTTTATAGGGTTGTATTCTCTGCTGGTGTGAACTGCTGCAGCTCTATTTACATAATTGGTGTTCAGCCAATGAACACCAGCAAAGAGTTTGGCTATTCTATTCTAAAACTGCTCTTATCAATGCAATATCTGTGTGCCTTCCATTCTTGCATTAACTGATGAAAGTAACATCTGTCACATATAGTTCTTAGTTTCTGTCATCTTCTCCCCAGGGAGAGAATTCTTTGCTCAGTTCAGTTACTGATTCTAGCAGAAACTTATTTATCTGTTTGCACATGATTTTTTTTATCATTTTTCTACATTGGCAAATGAATACAGTTCAGGGGTCCATCTGTCTTTCTCCAGCGATTAGAGCTGCCATGGAAGAAGGGCTAATGCAGTGTGCAGGGTTGTGTGTGTGTCTACTTGTGGCCTCTCGCTCCCCTGTATGACCACATGGGGCTGTGTCACAATCCCTTGTTGAAGATTTTAGTCTCAAGTTGGCAGGCATCTCTCCCCTTCCCAGGCCACGTAGAGAAATACAGTAGACCTTGGACCATGCCAAGATGTTGTAGAGATGGGAATTGCTCCTCGGTCAGAGAGCAAGCCATAGTTTAGCCCTGCGGTCTTTTGATTGTGACATACAACTGAGCTCTCGAGTGCTTGTGGATATTCAAGAAGCTGGACAGCTTGTATCCACGTGTGAGGTTGTTGATCTCAGCATCCATATTGATTTCCAGCTCAATTCACTTGAATGCTGAATTGCCCAGGCAGCCTCTACCTGGAACAGAATTCTTTGTTATCTGTCTGCCACTATTGTGCTGGGATTTGAGCCCTCTGGATATGTCTGCACTGAAACTAGAAGAGTTCATGTCTAGCTCTAGGAAACGTCAATTCTTGCTCTGATCAAAATCATGGCTACAAATAGAACTGGAGCCATGGTGGGACAATGGCTTAGCTACCCAAGGACATACGTGGGGTCTCAGACCAGAAAGAGGAAAGGGTATGTACATATAAAATGTTGTACAGATAAACAGTTACCTCCTTTGCATATACTGAGATCTCTGTGTGTCAGCTAGTTAAATGGCAGCACCGTCAACACATAGTGGCCTCTGTGGGTCAGATTGTGACGCCATTACTACCACCGAAGAGGAATTACTTGAATAAATGACAAGGTGGCCAATGGGTTCACAATCTAGCCCTGTGCAAAGGTGTCAGAATTTCAGCTGTCTGCTGAATCATTGCTGTGCTGGCAGCGGCGGCAGGGATAGGGGTGGGGGAAGGGGAGAGTAGAAATCTTTCACTGGCAGAGACAGAGTTAATGGGAACCTGAGAGCTCATTTAACACACCTGGAGGGAAATCAGAGATTTCAATTAGCAGGTCCACCTGGAAAAAAGATAGGTTTTGCCTTAAGAGGACTGGGAAACCTCAACTAGCGGGAAGAAACCTAGGAGAGAAGCAGTTTTTAGGGTTTATTATTATTATTATTACTATTATTATTATATTAGATAAACATGCCAGGCAAGATATCACATGGAGACTCATGGGAAGAAAAGTTTGTCCTGCGACTGGCCCTGGATAGAGAGGATAGGTGGAAGGAAAAAGGCCCTTGTGGAAGACCCTGGAAAAAGTCCAGACCCAGGTGGGGATAGGGATCCAGCTGGAAGATGCTATGCAGTGGCAAGTGTTCTAAGGCAGATGCCCTGAGGATTAGCTGGTCTTCTGGGAGAAAGTCCTGCTGCTTGGTAAAAACAAAGGTCATAGATTCTGCTGCACTTGAGATGAAGTGAAGAATCTGCAGAGAACTGAGGCAAGGAAAGGGAGCTGAGTTTGTCTGGAGAACTAGGTTGAAGAGGTGCCCAGGTGGCAGAGCAAAGCTTGTGTTGTTGGTTACTTATTTGAAGGTCTCTAGATCACACCTGCTGGTGTAAATTAACAGAGCTCTGCTGAAGTCAATGAGCCAGATACTTGGCTGGTGTCAACAGGTATAGCTCATGGACTGCTATAGTCATGCTGATTTCTATCAAGTAAAGTGGTTACAAAATCACTGTGGTTTGTCAGCTCATTCCACATCCTTGTGGTCTTTCACTGATGCACATTTTACCCATCTGTGCACCGCTAGTCCTCTACCTACACATGACTGTGGTGACTAAATTTATTCTCATGAGGTAAAATTCCTTCTTGTGCATATGGGCAAGTTCTGTTAGGCGTGGCATAGGACCTCAAAATATGTATCAAGTGGGAATTAAGAGTATGTCTTTACTCATGGTAGAACCGTCAACACTGCCAGACTGACTCTTTAAGACTGATTGAATGGAAGTAGAGACCTGCTCAGTCGATCCAGAAGTTGACTACATTAATCAACCCCTAGATAAAGATTAATGCTGCATAGATGGAAGGGCCTTTCCAATTCAGGCAATGCAGTGGGCACACCATTCTAATTAGAATTTAGGAGGCTGATGGAAGATAAGCAAGCTATTTTATATAGTTTGTGTATCTCCTACTGCCTGCTTCTGAATTTCACTGCAAATGTAGACCAGGTGCCTGTATTGCCAAGTCTGGGGCTCGTCCCACACTACCTCCTCCATATGATGCCTCCCAAGAAGCCTGCTTGCAAATGGCCTGAGGGTGGATCCAGAATCTGAGAAGGCTTAAGAATCCCTGGAGCCGGCATACATCAGAGTGAAGACTAATGGGGCTCCAGTGAACATAGAATTGTATTTGTTCTTGAGTTCAATTTTTTGATAGGAATTAAACCACTTGATTTTTTGGAGGAAAATGGAGTGATCAGGAACAGTCAGCATGGATTCACCAAGGGTAAATCGTGCCTGACCAACCTCATCGCCTTCTATGATGAGATGACTGGATTTGTGGATATGGGAAGAGCCATTGATGTGATATACCTTGACTTTAGCAAGGCTTTTGTTACAGTTTCCACCAGCATTCTTGTCAGCAGGTTAAGGAAGTATGGGTTGGATGTGTGGACTGTAAGGTGGATAGAGAACTGGCTAGATCAACAGTTTCAGCATGCAGGAATCAACGGCTCCATGTCTTGTTGGCAACTGGTAATGAGTGGTGTGCCCCAGGGGTCAGTCCTGGGGCCCGTTCTCTTCAACATTTTCATTAATGATCTGGATGATGGGATTTATTGCACACTCAGTAAGTTTGCGGATGACACCAAGCTGAGGGGAATGGTAGACATGCTGGAAGACAGGGACAAGATTCAGGAAGACTTTGACAAATTGGAGCAGTAGGCTAATAGAAATCTCATGAGGTTCAACAAGGACAAGAGCAAAGTCCTGCACTTGGGACGGAAAAACCCCATGCACTGCTAAAGGCTGGGGAGTGATCAGCTAAGTAGCAGCACTGTAGAAAAGGACTGGGGGTTATGGTGGATGGGAAGCTGGATATGAACCAGCAGTGTGCTCTTCCTGCCAAAAAGGCCAATGGCATACTGGGCTGCATCAGAAGAAGTGTTGCCAGCAGATTGAGGGATGTGATCATTCCCCTCTATTTGGCACTGGTGAGGCCGCATCTGGAATACTGTGTCCAGTTTTGGGCTCCGCACTACAAAAGGATGTGGACAAATTAGAAAGAGTCCAGGGGAGGGCAACAAAAATGATCAAGGGGCTGGAGCACAAGCCCTTTGAAGAAAGACTGAAGGAACTAGGCTTGTTTAGCCTACAGAAGAGAAGACTGAGGGGGATTTGATAGCAACCTTAAACTACCTGAGGGGATGCTCCAAGGAGGATGGAGCTCGGCTGTTCCCAATAGTAACAGAGGACAGAACAACGAGCAATGGTTTCAATTTGCAGCTGGGGAGGTCGAGGCTGGATATTAGGAAAAACTTTCTTAATAGGCGAGTGGTAAAGCATTGGAATGGGCTACCTAGGGAGGTGGTGGAATCTCCATTTTTGGAGATGTTTAAGGCCCAGCTGGACAAAACTCTGGCTGGGATAATTTATTGGGAGTGGCCCTGCTTTTTTGGCAGGGGGTTGGACTGGATGACCTCATGAAGTCCCTTCCAAACCTATGATTCTATGATTCTGTGATTTTACTGCCTAAGGAAATAAAACATGTGGGCTGAGCAATGGGAGTTGTGGGGATGGAGGGGGGTTATGCAGTAGACAGTTGCTCACACTCCTTTTATCTGAACTAGATTAGGCAGAGTTATGTAGTTTGAGTGTACTAGTTTCATTCCTGAGGCAAAGTTGAGCCCTGAGTCTGCTGAACTGAACTGGAGACCTTATGATGAAGGCTTTCCTGTGAATTTACTGGCACTTTCCACCACATTAGAGCCACAGAAATTCAAACAGTTTCCAAAACAAGAAAATGATTTTATGATCTCTTCAGAGCCTTAAAACCAAAATGTGGTGGCCTTACTCTCACAAACAGTCCCAATGATTTCAATGGTGTTACTCATGTGAGTAAAACAAGGTTAACTGTATACTTAAGGAAGGCTGGATCTGAGTTCAGTTCCAGAAATGTGATCCGGCAGCAGGAATTACTTTGCCAATTAATTATCTAGTTGATTTAAACTTTCTCTAATTGCATCTCCTAAAACTATTGGGCTGGTGACTGTAATGAGTTATTAATGTGAGCAGGCAACCTGTGGTAGAAAAAGGAAGTAATATAGTTGTGTTGGTTGTAGTCATTGATTGGAATATCTTCCCTTGGTTTACTCTAGCTTTCCAGCAATGACACAAAAGCAGGTGCAAACTAGTGTCACCAAATCTATGGCACCCAGCCTGTGAAACACTCGTAGGGCATGATGGATGGGAAACAGTGTCCATAATTCTTTGATCCAAATTCAGCTGTGACATAATGTGGCTGCCATGCCATTGAAGTCAGTGGATGGATTTGCCTCACAGTATCATGATAGGGTTTTGGCTTCAGGATTCATTCTCTCTTAGTGCAGGTGCTCCGGCATCTACCCTCTTGCAGTTGGGGTTTCATCCTGCCATTCCTCCACTCCTATTAGCCTGTGGGACCCAAGTATGCTGTCCCTTGTACCAATAGCTGGTCAGCTAACAAGACTGACTGAATTTTGATCACCTGCAATTTCTCTTTTCAGAAACTTGTGACCATGGTAGTAACCAACAGCTTCCTTAAAACAAAAGGTTTCATTTAGCAGTTGGAACTAATCCTCAGAGAATACAGAAGGATCAACCAACAGCCTTCACATATGCCTAGTTTCATCTGGTCTTTTGCTTCACTACAAAGTGAGATCAACCTTCCTTTTACATGAGAGGAAAAGAACAAACCAATCATGTTAGACTAGGAAGCCCAGATCCTGTGAATCTCTCAGTCAGGTCTCTTAGTCTGATTTACTCTGTCCAAACTGGTTTCAGTGGAGATTGGATTAGAGCCATTGGAGACATTGTCAGATTTTAATGAATCAATGGATAAGTAAGGAGTAGAAAGAGATTCCTCCTCTTTCATTAAGCGGTAAGGCCGACTCTGTTCTCCAAAGAGACCCTGTGGGGAAATAACTCTTCTATGACAGCATACGGGCACATCATGCTACTTATAGATAGGGGATTAATTATTTGTAAAGTGCATTCCCATGATTATCACAGCTAGCTTTTCATAACTATCACTCCCCAGGGCAGAAGTCCAGCACCACTCAGGACCACTTCCACCCCATTTTGAAAACTTGAAGTGTTGCCTGGATTGACTGCTGACTTGTTGCATAGCAATGACTTTTCCAGATGGAATCTCACTTCTGTAGGAGTATTTAGTCATCAGCTCCCCTCCCATCTTTCCTCATCTACTTATATAAGACTCCAATTGCATCACATTAAATCAAGGCCTTGAGCACACTCTGTGCTGCCAGATGCCAAGGCAGAATGGGGTCTAACTTTGCTCTTTCAAGATGTGTTCAGTGTCTGTGATCCTGAAAACTGCTGATCATGCCAAGCTATACTCTCTTTTTAACAACTAGTTCTCAACAGCTTCTGTCAGTTCTCAAATCCCTTTCTACTTTCATGGAATCCTATTCTCCCCTCACATCCTCATACAGGAATGATCTTAAACATATGCTTCCATGCTGTCCTGAATCGTGGTCTTATTGACTTCTGTTCTAGCTCTGGTTCAAGATTGCTGCTTATCAGTGAACATTTGCCCAGTGTCTTCCCTGCAATCATGTGGTGTGATGGAAACACATGTAGACATCACCCTAGCTAGCTTTGATGTAGCTAGTTCTTTTACCAGATTAGTATAGGCTTCAGCATTGGATAGCCATCTAGCTAATCAGACAGGGCTCCAGTCCACTTTTTGACGTGTGTGGTGACAGTTTCAGTATCTGAAGTACTAAGATGAAAGCTAACTTCAATCACACCTTATGACTGCAGTGTAGAGGTGTCATATGATGCTTCTGTCAGAGTTTCTTGTGCTGTACTGAGCAGAGTCAAATGAACCACCAGTCCAAAATATGAACTGATTAATACATACTAGCATACGAGATGTAGTGTTTCAGACAGTAAGCATGATCCAGGAGATAGGTAGAAAAATTCTACATTGCACTTGGATTTTGCCAGTATTAATCAGTCCCAGACATAACCAAGGAAGAAGCTAAACTATGATCGCTCAATTAACTCAGAGGAGCTCCCTGAGTTAAATGTAAATACTCACAAATAAAAAGAAATTATAAAATGAGGATAATGAAGATGTACTAACATAATTGTTCTTAATTTGTATTATCATAAAAAGTGAACGAAGGATTAGAGTGACACGAGACATTCTGTCATTGTTTGGTGGAGAGAGACCACAGTAAGGTCAGAAGAAAGCAATGTTTATGTAAATTACTTCACCATACATCATATGATACAGTTGACATTACATTGTCTTCTCAGTTTGGCTCATATGAGAATGCAAGTCCCGCTGGTAATGGGGGACATGAAGGCCTGAGATGTCTGTTGGAAAAGTAATATAGGAAAACAGAAAATTTCCAGTAAGTTTTTGTGATGGGTTGGGGACAAAAATTTGTTTCAGAAAGTGGATGAAGAACTTAGGGGCTTGAAATTTCTAGACTTGATTCTGAACAACTGGGAGGAATGGGGAATGTGTCTGAAGATGTAAGGCAATTTGGATACCCGTGATTATGGAAATGATTAATTTCATGATTTTAAGGGAAAGAAGAAGGGAAAGGAAAAGAATCAGGACAATGGACATAAAAAAAAGCAGAGTTTAATGAACTCTGAACTGGAGGAAGGAAAATAGAAGTGTTAAAGAAGTTCAAGAAAGCTAGCAGTTTCTCAAGGAGACAATATTAGTTGTGCCTTTATCTTGATGCAAAGGAACTATTGGAAGAACAGTGAGATGCCAATATGGTTTCATCAGGAGCATTTTGATGACCTGAAAATAAAGAAAGCACACTCTTACAGAAAATAGGATTTCGTGTATACTTCCAAGGAGTATAGAAATGGACACATTATAGCTCTTTGGATGAATGGTGAAGTTCTCTGAAGATCACACTAGATGACAATGGGTCTTTTTGGCCTTGGACTCTATAAATCTAAACATTTATTGAAGAATTTATGCTATCTGTTAAAAGTGAGTCAATTAGTAAAATATATTGAATGTAAGTAGATGGTCAAAGGGGACAGGTAATACAGCCTGACTACAATAACTATATAACTCAGATTAACAATGGGAATGGATAAAGTACTACTGTGGCCATGCATAAGACACATCCTGATGAAAGTGGCAGCACAGGAGGATAACTATGTCTTAGTCAATCTTCCTATAATCAGGTGTGACACTTTATAAGCCATCCAGCTGTTTTAGGGTTCCCAGCTCATGTTGATTCATGGCACTCACCCACCTTCCTTCTCATATGATCCAATTAGTTTGCATGTCTCTGAAGGGACATGCAGTCACCAAAAGGAAACTACTAATTGGCTCATTATCTTTTCTGATTATATCCTGTCCTTTGTTTACTTCCATGGGAACACCCTACATACTTCAATGGGGAGTGTTTACTATTTAGTCAAGATTATCCTGTTTGACTGCAACATGAAGTACAGTCATGAAGGATGATAATTCAGTTCTGGTCCAATAAGGACTGGATCAATGCTTAAACAGAAACAGAATCAATCTGAGGTCCCTAATTCAGGACCCCACTTAGGCACACACATCACATTGAGTTCACCTGCATTAAGGCCTGAGGTTCTAAAAAATTCAGCATCTATTTTTTAAATGAAATGACAACCTACATGGGTGAATGGTTCTTTGGCACAAGAAATATTCATTAAATGGAGAGGATTTGCCCTTTAGAAAGGCATAAGAAGCTTTGACTTTGCAAGAGTGCCCAAGCTCTCTGTCTCAATGGAAAACAAAGAACAAGAGCAGCATGGCTCCACATTTTTGAAAGTAGATGTAATCTGTGGAAGCGAAGTGCCTTTATACCTTTACATATCTGGCCTTCGGTGAGTTCAGAGCACAAATTTCACTAAAAGTCAGTGGCACTTGTTCCTCTAAAATCTTGTCTACACAAACAAATGTTATCACTAAACTCTACCAGCATAATTAAAGTGGTACTTGCCCAGCTTGTGGGGACACAATTATGCCAATATGGATACACTCATACCAGTATAGTTTATTCCCATTTGGGAAGGGGAATAAACTATGCTGGAAATAAGGCATCTTTACACTTGTCTAATTACATCACATTAGGACTTGTATTGATAGCTAGGTTAATGTAAAAGAAAAACATAAATCACTTCCTATAGCAGGGGTAGGCAACTCATGGCACATGTGCCAACAGTGGCACCTGAGCCCATTCAGAGCAGCTCTTGGCACCCTCTGCAGTACCACAGAAACTGCCACTCCTGCCAGTGAAAGCCACTCTGGGCAGCTTCCTTTGGGTGCAGGGGTCCCTCCATGCCTATGCCTCCATGTGACACAGAAAAAAGCTGCCCAGAGTGGCTCCTCTCTGTAGTGCAATGCTCTTAAAGGAGCCATTCTAGGCAGCTTCTTTCTGCAATATGCCTAGGAACCCCTGAAAGGAGCTGCTTCTTTTCGTGAGATAGCTGGGGGCACTCTAGGCAACTTCTTTCTGAGGCATGCCTGGGAAGTGCTCATGCTCCAGATGTGACTGCTGCTGAATTTTCAGGCAGCTGCCACATTTTTTCAGCAGAGGGGGCTGCCGGTACCAGCTGAGGGTCAGGGAGGAAGGACTGGCACAGAGGTCAGCAAAGGTTGCTGACCTCCGGGGCCATCACTGGCATCTGGCACATTGGGCCTGTGTCCCGAGTCCCAGCACCAGTTCCCCAAGTTTCTGGTGTGGCCCCTGGCTCTCCCGGCCCTGTCTCCAGCTGGAGATCTGGGGCCGGGCCGCCTGCGGTGGCGCCTGCTGCTGCCAGCCCTGTCCCTGGCTGGGAATTCAGGGCAGGCTGCCTGTGGTGGCGTCTGCCTCTCCCAGCCCCACCCCTGGCTGGGGATCCAGGCCCAGGCTGGCGGAGGCAGGCACTTGAGCCTAGATGGGGCTCACCCGCAGATATGGGGCCGGCAGCATGGCCTGCGGCCAGGGACGGGGCCTAGGCCCATGCCCTGGGTCTTTCCCCAGGGCAGCGACGCTCCTGCTGACCCCTGCCCTACAGTGTTGTAAAACCTGTGTAGACCAGGCCTATCTTTTTCTAAGTTTCAATATCCCAGGCACAAATTTTTAAAGTAATAGTTCAGTTTGATTTTGGGTAATGTATTTTTTAAACAAATGATGCGTTTGTTTGTTTCCTTGTTTTCTTTGACCCATCATTCTTTCCCATCTTCTACAATGTAACAAAATAGTACCCTTTAAAAGAAGTATTTATTCCTTTTTGTAAGGAAGGTGGAATTTAGTTCACACTCCCTGTCAGATTTTGGCTTTTACCACAATGAAGTCTATTAGTAAAGACTGTTAATTTTCCAAATCAAGTTTATTCCTGCTTTGGCTTGATCCATTTCAGTCCAGCTACAAATATGTGAATAGTTCAGCCAAAGGCAGATGAAGAAGACAGGCTGTATTTCTGAGAGGACTGTTGTGGAGCCACTGAGTTACTCCTGCCAAGACCAAAGACTGGGACCTAAAGAAAGAACAGCTGCAGTCCCCATTGACATTAGGGGAAGTGCACAGAAATTACAGGAAGAACAGTCTTGGGGCCAAAGGATGAGTTTGGGGCTTCAGAAAGGTCAGTTCAATTTCTGGCTTTGCCACAGATTCCCTCTCTGACTGTGGAAAAGTTACTGAGGGCCAGATCACTAAAGGTATTTAGGCACTGAAAGAGGCAGGAGCATGCACAGGAAACAAAATGTGACCACCTCAAAGATATGCACAGCTAGAATCTGCAGCATGGCACAGATGCATGCCTACCCTTGATGCTGCCACCATGAGTGGACAAGATGGATCTGGGCCAGGAAGGGCTGTCCCCAGTCTCTACCCAGGGAGAGGTGAGGTTCCCTGCTTCTCTGAAGGCAAAAGGGCCCCCCAAGACCCAGTTAGCTGCTCTTAGCTCCCCAGCAGTTTTCAGCTCCCCTGCCTTCAGGATCCTTGCCTCAGGGGCTCTTCCATACTTACTACCTCCTCCTTCAGGGCCCAGTACTACTTTTCTCCCTTCCTTACGCTCCCCTCAACATTGTTGGGGACCCTATGCTCCCCCTTCCAACCCTGAATGACCCCTTTCTTGCCTGCCCCCCCATCTCCCAAAGAAGCCCTGGGAACACAGCTCAGCCAGATGTAGCCCTCCAACAGCCATGGGGCCAGAGGCATTTGATACCCCAGATGGGGTGGCTGTCCTGGGCAGCAGAATGATACTATTGGTTAGAACTATCATTCTGTATTATCACTGCTGCTGATTGGTGGAGGTGGGTGACAAAGGCAGAATGGAACAGATCTGCCTGGGGCTGGCGAGTGCTCCGGTAGCGGACCTCCAGCATAAAACTCAGTGGGAGGCAGGGGCCCCTCTGCCCTCCCTAAATGGTGCCCCTGGGGAGGAGGAGGCAGTCAGCTGCCCTGCTGCTGTTTTTTTTCCACAGGCTGCAGGGACACAGGGAGATTTGGTGGCAGGGGGGACTGTGCCCCTCTTTGCCCCCTCTTGTGTGCGCCCCTGCAAATAGGTCAAGTTGCCTAACTCCCATATCAATCAATGGTAGTTAGGAACCTAGATACTTCTGCAGATTCCACTAGGTACTGTTTTACAGTTTAGGCACCTAGATACCATTACAGATCTAACCCTTTAAATTTCCTGTGGCTTGGCACCCCATCTGTGAAAGGGGAATAAAGAGGCTTTCTTGTCTCTCTGGGTTGTAAGGTTATTGGGACCAGAACTATCTCTCACTATGCCTGTGTACCACCCACCACAGTGGGACCTTAATCTTGCCTGGGACCTCTTGAGGCACTCTGGGAATAGAAATAATGAGAGCAGAAGTTGCTCAGCAGCTTTGTAAATCCTGCTAGTGGCATCTCAGATTGAGTCCTTTGCGTTCTGTGGTTACTTTAGAGACGACTGGTTGTGACAACTGGACCCCTCTATTTTCACTGTTAATAGAAAACAGGGTTACCATTGTTTTAGTTTTAAACATGACCTATTTTCCTGCTTCATCTAGATGCATATAAGCTGTATGAATAATACTTCTGCCCAGGAGCCCATAACACTACCTACTTGCTCTTTTACACCTGCTGAGCTTGCCAGTGTTGCAACAACTTAACTTTGTATATTCTGTCTGTAATTTGAGAGCTGCACAGAATGTAGCAATTATAACAACTGTGCTAGGTGAATCTTCTCTTTTCTGTTTTGCCTTATCATATGCATATTCCTTCTTCATCTTCCAGAAACACCTTGTACAAGATTCCAGAATCTTCTGTGCAAAGGCAAGAGAAAAATTTATGTAAGATTCAACTCTTACTGAGAGTTGTTTCAAGGTCTGAGCTCAGTAATCCTGGTTTACAACTAAATTTCACAGAGGAAGACTCCACTACAGTAGACCCTCAGAGTTATGGACACCGTGGGGATGGGGGCTATTTACAAGTGAACATTCTGGTTGTTCTATCAAAAGTTTACACTGAATATTGACTTAATACAGGTTTGAAACTTTACTATTCAGAAGAATGCTGCTTTTAACCATCTTAGTTTAAAGGAAACAAGCACTGTTTCCTTATCTTGTCAAATCTTTTTTTAAACTTTCCTTTTTTATTTTTTTTAGTAGTTTAACACAGTACTTTACTGTATTTGATTAAAAAAAAATTGCTGCTGCTGCCTGATTGCACTCTTCTGGTTCCAAAATGAGAACTGTTTGACTGGTCAGTTTGTTATGTTAGTGTTTGTAACTCTGAGGTTCTACTGCATATCGATTGTCTTGAGATCACCCTCCAGTTCATTTAATTTTTTTCTAGATTGCATCCACAGAATATTCTCAGATTTTATGTTCTCAGCCATGCTGAGCTAGATTGAGTCATTTAAATTAGCTGTATTTCTGCTCTGCTTTGAAATGGAGGAAATGCTATATGTTTTTAATCCTTCTTGGATAGCAGACCTTCAGAGTGCTTGGAAGATGCAAAAAGTTGCATGGGTGAGTCAGTAGGGGGCACTCTTTCCTTTAATTCCATACTGATTCAGGGCCCCAGCATATATGATATTATTTGGATATGCTAGAAAACCAGCACTATTGCTGGTGGCTTCTTCACTCTCTGACAAAACACTTGCATGACACTGCTGTGCCAAGTAAAAACAGCTGCCCACATTCTATCCCAGAGTTGGCTGCATATATATGATGGAATACATACAAATGGGATGGAATATATATATGTAAATACAGTCACTTCTGGGATGGAATGTGGGCAGCTGTTTTTACTTGACACAGAAGCATCATACAAGTGTTTTGCTCAGAGAATGAAGAAGCCATATATGTATGTATGTATACACACACACACACACACACACACACACACACACACACACACACACA
>ML682193.1:169246-191666 GCA_007922195.1 Podocnemis expansa | reverse complement strand
CACACACACACACACACACACACACACACACACACACACACACACACTCTTCTTTACTCTCCGTTTTATATATATAAATTTATGTAGCAGGTCTTTAGGAATGAAAGTCATAGTATACATTCACAGCGTTCATAATGCATAATAAATACTGTAGACAAACTACTGTAGGCAAATATTGTAGATAAATGCTCAAATTAGTATCTATTGCCATCCCTCTCTTATTTTTAAATGTCACTCCCCAAATCAACCAAGTTAAGGCTTCGCCTTCGTAGTCTTTTACCACGTAGATTCCTTCCACTGTGTGCCTATACTCAGATGCATGTTTCAAACATCAGCAAATCTTGCAACAGTCCTGTTTAAAACAAACTGTAATCCCTTACAATGGAAAAACCATGTACATACAACATACCAGTTTTCTAGAATTCAGAAGCTGCTCATGGCATATGCTGTTCAGCTTTCCAGAATTATTTCCCGTTAATCAGAGATGATACAGGCCCCATCTGAGCTGAAGAGATTTACAAGAGATGCCTGGGCACACAAAGAAAATCCTCATGATAGGGTTTGTGGGTCAGATTCTTGTTTGGATCCCAAAAGCAGTAAGATCTCTGGCCACATTCCTATGCTGCAGTTTAATAATCTGTAAACTCTATTTTCTAATTTTCTTCCAGTTTCAGATAACCCACTGGGGACTACAACTAGAACTGGATCTGATTCCTTAGGCTAGCTCTACACCAGGCACCAAAGTTTTATATGCAGAAGGGGTTCTCAAGAGGGGCCAGCCAATCTCTTGATCCCTTCAGAGTGCCCTAAACTGGATTCTCCTCCTTTTCCTATAGCCCTTCTTGAAAGTTCTGAGGCCAGCCTCAGTTGCCCCTCAGTGCTTCATTTCAGGGAGTCTCTGCTATCAAAATGGGGCTTATGTTGGGGGGAAACAATCCTGGCACTTTATCTTCCCCAATCTATGTGAATTTCTGTCTAGAGATGAGTTCCAAATGAGTAGTTATGCTAGTCTAGGTTAGCAAAATGAACAAGGAGTCTGGTGGCCCTTACAGACTAACAAATTTATTTATCACATAAGCTTTCATGGGAGAAAACCGTACCTCATGAGATGCTTGAAGATGGGGACCTTATAGAATGGGAGCAAATAAATACAGGGGAGTGTAAGTCCTAGGATCAGGCCAGACTGTTACAATGAATTAAAGCAGATGTTTAGACATCCTTCCACTAGGTGGTATTCTGGGGCAGGTGCTACAGAGCTGAGGCACAAAGAGTCAGAACAGCTCAGGGTGGGGCTGCTTTTCAATGTGAGGAGGCTGAGTTGAAGGAGGTGTTTAAAGTGGAGTCAGAATTCTCACTCATCCAAAAGCACAAGGCCCTCAGGGGTAAGCTTGAGAGAGGTCATTAGCTGGCAGAAATTCATTAATACAAGCTATATAAGGGAGTTGGTTGGAAATTTTGATGAAATTTTCAAAATCTGGAAAAAGAATTTAAATGAAATTTTGGTAAACTTTCCTCCTGCTTCTTGGTTAGTTATATTACCTGTAAAAAAAATCTCTGTAGTTTGGAAATTCACATTTTAAGAAGAGTGTCATTTTTTCACCTTTTTAAAAAAAAACAGTTCATTTTGGTGATGTAGCTTGAGGAGGCAAAACTTTTCAGACAACTTCTTTTCAGTGAAAAAAATGCAGCTTGGGAAGCATTGAAACATTTTGTGGCTTCGTGTTCATTTTGCCAACACTGCTTAAAAGTTAAAACTTGAAACAGGAAGTCTTGCAGTTTTCAAAATGAAACACTTTGGGTTTTTTTTTTCCTGTTCAGTTTGACTTGTTTTTGAAATATTGAAACACCAAACTTTAGAAAGCCCCTCTTAGAGCAAATAATATAGGCTTGAGCATCAATGAAAACCAGGCCTCACCATTCTGAAGAAACAGAACTTTATACCTGCTTTGAATTAATTTTGGTGACTCCAGCTACAGAACAGCAAACTCCCACTCATCTTTATCAAATCACTTTCATGTGGTACAGTAGCTGATGCTGTGTGGCCTTCCTCTTATCCAAGTGCCTGGGTGACAGAAGCAGCTGATTGTATCATTAAAAAATGCAAACTTGGTTACTTGACACTGGGGACTGTGAATAAATTAATCTTCATAAAGTTATTTGAAAAGGCAAAAGAACCTAAAATATTAGTATCCCCAAGGGGGCGCATCCACGCTTTCTGAATGCAAGATGCATAATGCTTAGTCAGCTGCAAATGTCATGCAGCTTTCGATTGCATGAATAATTTATTTTGTTGAGATTCCTTGGGGCTCTTTCTTCATTCACAATTTTGAACATCTCTTTAGCGGTAGCTTTCCAAAGTCAGTTATTAAATTGCCTTGATTGCAACTGCTTAGCTCATCAGTTTGTCTGTTAAATGCTCCTGTGTGCTGCTTTGAACCATGCCAAATGTTTTAAAAAGTGAATACTTAATTGGACAATTTGCATAAACAAATAGCTGAATGTATTATTCAGGAAATGCAGCTCACAGAGCTGGCTGAATTACATTGCCCCATATAATTTACTACAAATTTCCCCCAAAATAAAAAAACTGTAAACTGTTTGAGTATGAATTAGCCAGCTATACTCTCTGTTCAGCATCAGTCAATCAGCTGCAGTAAATGATAGAACTCCACCATACTGAACAGGATATCTAAACTCCTTGAGACTGCAGAGACCTTAGCTATCAGTTTGCCTCAATCCCCCTGTGTTTTGCCTATGGCATAGGATCATTAAGCCTCTTGAAAGCTGTAATGTTGTGTGAATTTTGATAGTTAGTTTTAGTGGGCAGGTATGTGGCTTTGGTGGCCTGTAGAATACAGAAGTTAGGACGAGAAGGTCTGATGCTCCCTTCTGATCTGATGCATCAAGTCTATGAGATAAGTCTTATTTAAAAATGTAGCAAGAGGGTCTAAATGTCATTGTGTGGAGCTTAGAAGAGCACATGCTGCCCCTACAAATCAGTGAAAGTTAATTCTAGTTTTAGGTTTGACTGGGGCATGTGGTAAAGAGATGCCCCTGTTTCCCCAGGGAGTTAACAATGCCATTATTGGGTGGGTGTAACTGCTGACCTTGTTTAAGATCGTGGTAAGAACTAATTAAGCTCCTTAATAACTAAAACAAAGCTTTTGCCTAAAACAAAGGCTGCCCAGCTGTTACTGTGTGGATGGGAGGACACTGTAGTTGTTCTTGACCTTTTTTAAAGTTGTGTGGCACTTTAAGAGTAAAAGATTTATTTTTCGCATGAGCTTTCATGGGAGAAAATCCCACTTTGTTAAGTAACAAGGTGGGAGGAGAAGCACACAAGAACAGACTCAGAAAGAAGTGGTAGATTGGCTAAGCACAGTGTGGAAGTCTTAAGCCTATGGAGATTTGGGGCTGGAATGATGTTGGAGTTGTGAGCATGTCTGGTTCCAGGCAAGCAAAAGCATGTCAGAAAAATACTTGGTCCATTACTAGTTTCTCCTCTCAAGGTCCTACATTTCAAATCGTCAAGACCCTTCATTTCAGATAGCTGCTTATGCCAAAAGCTGGTAAATACTGAATTTCTTTTGCGAAGTGTTTTAAGATCTCTGGGTAGGAAGGAACCTTAGAATAGTGAAGTGTTACAATGGCTATGTCCACATGCAGGGCGTCGTTTCGAAATAACTTATTTCAAAACAAGTCGTTTTGAAATAAAGCCCTTATTTCAAAACGACTTAATTCGAAATAATGAAAAACCAAATCGAAATAAGGGAAAAGCTGGAATCGGAATAGCATGTCTAAACAGTGGACTTGCTATTTCGCTTTAGAGGAAGGGCACCATGGGAGGTGTGGCAACATGGCCGCCTCCCTGGGCCATGTCGGCAGCCATGTTGCTAGCCAATCCTATAAAAGCTGGCCCCGACCTCCCTTCCCTGTCCATTCTGGCTAGCAGGACTTTGCAAGCGACAGACATGGATGCTGCCCGGCTGCCTAGCCAGCGCCATGCAACAAACAGACCCTCTGCTCGTCTGCAGAGTGTCCTGCTGATGTGGGACACTCTGCGTGCAGACCCTGATGGTGCCCAGCCTGTGCCCGAGGCCATCATCTATCTGGGCTGCAGAGCAGAGCTCCTTCCCCTGCCCCTTCTGTGCCTCGCCAGGTCTGGGCCCGGGAGACCAGGCCAGACTGGTGGGAGCAGGTAGTGCTCCGAACCTGGGAGGACGACAGGTGGCGGAGGAATTTCCACATGAGCAGGGCCAGCTTCAACCTCCTGGTTGCAGAACTCGCCCCGCTGCTACGCCGAAGGGACACCACCATGATGCCTACCATCCCTGTGGACAAAAGAGTGGTCATCGCCCTGTGGAAGATGGCCACTCTGGAGTCGCACAGGTCTGTGGCGCACCTGTTTGGCATCGGGAGGTCCACCACTGGCAACATTTTCTTGGAGGTCACCAGGGCCATCAACCGGATCCTGCTGCGATGCCTGGTCACCCAAGGGGAGTGCAGGACACTATTCCCGGCATGGCCACACTGGGCTTTCCCAATTGTGCGGGGATCCTGGATGCCACGCACATCCCCGTGTGAGCCCTGGAGAACAGAGCCGCGGAGTACAGAAACTGGAAGGGGTACCATTCTATCATCCTTCAGGCCCTTGTGGACCACCGCGGCATTTTCCAAAACTGTTACGTGGGATGGCCAGGGAGGGCCCATGATGCCAGGGTCCTCTGTAACTTTGCCCTGTACCAGGACATGGAGGCGGGCACCTTCTTCCCCCCTCATAACATCAGTGTTGGAGGAGTAGAGGTGCTCATCCTCATTGTGGCAGATGCGGCCTATTCCCTGCGCCCATGGCTCATGTGGCTGTATGCAGGGCCCCTTGATCCCCAACGACAGATTTTCAACCACCGGCTGAGCTGCTGCTGCCAGGTGGTCGAGCGGGCATTTGGCTGCCTCAAGGCATGCTAGAGGTGCCTCCTTACACGCCTCCACCTTGCGGAGAGGACAATGCCGCAGGTCATCAGTGCATGCGTGGCCCTGCACAACTTCTGTGAGCAGCAGGGTGAGCCCATTGCAGCTGCCTGGGAAGCTGAGGCACATCTCCTCGCCAGGGACTACGAGGAACCCACACGTGTGCCCCCATGGGAGCACCCGTCACAGAGAGCTGTGACAGTGTGGGACGCACTCATGAACACCTTTGCCCTGGAGGAACTCTGAGGGCCAGGCCTGCCCTGCCCCACACCACCCTTTCCCCCGTTTGCCCACAGCCAGTCCCCACCTGTCCACCCGCACTGTGAATTATCCCCAATAAAACCACGCACAACCAAGAATATGTTTCAAACTATTTATTTAACAAAACAGGGGGTGGGGCAGGGAAGGGCTGGGGAGGGTTATGGGACGGAGCAATGTGAGGGAAGTCTGGGGGGAGAGCCAGCAACTTGGAAGGGGGAGACTGGGGGGACGGGGTGGGGGAGTCTGGGTAGCAGGGGAGAACTTAGGCAGGGCCTGTGGGGCGGTCCGGGGGTGGTGGTGTTTCCCGCCCCTGCCCACGGCTGCCCTTGGTCCGGGGTCACATCTGGGGAAGGCCAGGTGGAGGACCCCCTGCAGCAGCTGGAGGTGCCATGTGTTCCACCAGTTGGCGGAGGCTGCTGGCAATGGCCTCAACCGCGGTTGGCAGGTGGTCACAGAGGTGCTCGAAGGCCTGCGCCTGCCACTCGCTGGCCTGCACCTGGTGCTCCAGGGCAGCGACCACCCGGTCATCCGTAGCTGCCGCCTGCTGCAGCAGGCCAAGGGCAGAGTCTTGGCACCTGGCTTGGTGCTGCTGCCAGGCCTGGGTGGATGCCTCTGTCCACTGCCCCAGCTCCTCCAGGCTCTCAAGGATCTCCCTGCGCGTCCAGGGAGCCCCCCTCCTCCTCCGTGGTGGTCTCGGGCTGACGCGTTGGGCATGTGGTGCGGCACAGCGGGCAGCTGGGCGGCCTGCTGGAGAGAAGCAGAAAACACAGTTGGCCCCTGCTGCCTGCTGGCCTTGTCTGTGTGCAGCCTGTCTGCAGCACACACCTCTGCCCTGACTGTCAGCAGGACTCAGGATCCTGTGGGACCTTGCCCTGAGGTAGGGCTACCAGATCCCAAAGGCTCAAAAGAAGGCCAGGGAAGTATGAAAAGGAGGACATTGGAGGACACATGGGAGAAAATGTAGTATGGATGTAATATTTTTCGGTGTTTAGGAGCCCTGGAACACTTTCCCGTACAAATAAATATTCTATGGCATTCCAGGATACTTCAACCCCTATAGTGAAAAGTCTAAGAAAATTCTGTGTTTTAAAATGCTTGCCAGACAGAGAATGTGAAAATAAACAGAAGAACAGGAAGGTATAAAGGGGACCACGTTCTCCTTTTGCCTGACATCTGGTAATCGTACCCTGGAGGCACATATGCTAGTGGTGCCCACAATGGTGAGCTGGATTCAGTCACATCTTGCTCTAGGAAGTCTCCCAAGGCCACTTGCCAGTGGCAAGGCCTGCATGCTCTCCACCCCACCCAAGATGCTGCTGCATCTTTGACACCCAGCCCCTGTTAACCACCCCGAGGCACCCAGGGGCCTGTGACCCTGGTGCCACCTGTCTCTCAGGTACCCATGGCCATGGGAGGGCCTCTGCACCCACCGACCCTATGCCCTACCTGCCCCAGTGCCTGGCCCTGTACCCCCTTGCTGCCCATGACCTGGACAGGCCCAGCCCTGCGTGCCTCTGCGGGAGAGGAAGACTCACCCACAAGGGCTCCTCTGCACTGCTCTCCGCCTCTGGGACAGGGAACAGCTCGGGGGTCCCTGGTGTGGCCTCCGCTGCTGGTGGCATTGCAGCAGGAGGCTGTCCGACGTCGACTTCAGACCCTGTGTCCACCGCCTCAGGGCCGGAGGAGGAGCTGTGGTGCCGGCTGGTGTCAATGGCCTCGGTAGGCAGGCCACTGGTCTCCGGCCCCAGGAAGGCAAGGAGCTCGTCATAGAAGGGGCAGGTAGCACTGCTACCTGCCCCCTGGAGCTCCCGTGCCTCCCTGGTCCGGGCATGGTCCTGCTTGAGGGCCTTTATTTTTGAGCGCACCTGCTCAGTGGTGCGCTTGTGGCCCTCAGCGGACAGCGCCGTGGCGATGTACGCGTATGTGTCTCGGTTCTGGTGGCTAGCCTGGAACTGGGACAGGATGTCCTCCCTTCTCCAGATGCTGAGGAGGCAGTGGATTTCCTCAGCAGTCCATGTGGGGGCACGGCATTGCCCCCTTGGGGCACTGGTGGCACGTGCTGCCATGCCTGCACAGGGCTCTGGGCATGCTGGCAGGCATGCGCAGGAAAGGACTTCCTGTTTCCTTTGGGTGCTGTTTCCCTTGGGTGTTTCGAAATAACCGTTGTTTTGAAATAGCATGTCCCAACGGCGTTATTTTGAAACGAGTCATTTCGAAATAACCGTTGTTTTGAAACGGAAGCGGTTTAAGCCGTTTCTAAACGACGGCTCTTGTTTGAAAGTGACGGGCTCCGTCGTTTTGAAACAAGAAAAAGTTGTGTGGACACACGGGTTTTTATTTCGAAATAGAATAGAATCATAGGGTTGGAAGGGACCTCATGAGATCACCACATCCATCCCCCTGGGGTTTGAATCCAGGACCTTCTGCATACTAAGCAGAGGTGCTAGTCACTACACTATTGTTCTGAAATAAAAGCTTTGTGTGGACATATCCAATGAGAACACACACAGACCCAGAGTGTCACCAACTATATAAGATTTTATTTTTTACATGAAGTTGAAAATTGGTTAAGGAGCAAGAAATGCATTGCAATCAAAAGACTTCATGGTACAATTTAGGGTGTAAGCAAGGGAATAGAAGAACAAACTCAACCAATTTCTCCATTTTTATTCCAGCTGTTACAATTTGGATATCAGTTTTGGAGATGCCTGGTTTTTGCTCTGTTTAGTTTATCTCCTATGCATTGCAAGAGCTTTTTCCAAACAAGTCAAATGCATAGGCATATGCTCTGAACTATGCAGCTTCTGACTTAAATGTTTCAATGTGAACACACTCCTTACAGATTGCTGCCCATAATCCATTACTGAACTTAGGGGGCCAATTTGGAACATTACAAAGGAAAGGTAGATAAACCTAAAACAATCAAAAGCTGCAGTAAGCCAAATCACGTATTTGGAATTTGCTTTTTCCTTTCCAGGCTGCTGTGAATTTTGTTTACAATTATGCTGTATCTAGTACTGCTATACAGGGGGACATGTCAGAGCACAGGGGTTCATGGACTGCTAGGGACAAAGGTCCAGACACTGTTGTTGATATGGGCTGTGGTTTTAAGAGAACATAGCTCTTTGTTTGGAGATGGCATATGTAGCTGTTTATTGCTGCTGATGGTGGTGCTAAGACATCTTTCAATGCAATGGAACTAGATCTGAAACAAATACCAGGAAAGCTTTTATATGCATTTGCTTACAGTAGCTGCTAGTGAAATAAAAGATTCTGGGGCAGATCTTCTACTGGTGTAAATTATCAGGGCTGTCCTACAGACAGTAGAGTCATGACCAGTTACAGCTGAGGAACCAGCTCACAAAGTGCTTTGGTGGCTCCTTAATCAGTGAGAGGAAAAATTAATTATCCCTCTTTCCTTTCAATGTTCTGCTCCTCTGGTCTTTATGGCTTTTTGTTGTTTACCATACTTCCCACATGCTTCTAGACAGTTATCAATATCATACTGTTAGTTTTCCTGTTATTGAGTCCTTCTCCAAAGGGCAAACACTTCAGCTATTGTAAACAGACAGTTTGTGTCAGCTGAGGTATAGCTCAGGCTACTGATAATGCTATCATTTGATTAATAAAATCTTTTCATCTCCCATGAAAGCTTATGCAGTAAATAAATTTGTTAGTCTTTAAGTGCCACAAGACTCCATGTTCTTTTATTGAACTAGACTAACTCAGCTGTCCCTTTGGAATTTCTCATTTCTGTTGCTTTTGTTGCATGTCTGTGAATTCCCTCCAGTCTGGTTAAAACCTTCTGGCTCTTTGTCTCCCTGAGCTGAACCCAGTGGACAAAATTCACCGCTGGTGTATGTGAGCATAGCTCCAGTGAAGCTGTAACAGCTTACACCTGCTGAAAAACTACTGCTTTGTCTCTCTGATTTGTGGCATGATACTTCTGTATGCTGCTTCAAACTACAGTGCCTTGTGGGGCTTGCTTTAGAAATGCACTGGGAATTTCCATCTAAAGTGCATGTATGAGGCAGTTTAAGGACAAATGAATGTCACAGAATACATCAGGCTTGATTCTGTTTTTATTTGGTGTGCAATTTGCCTGTGTTCTTAAAACCCCCTTGTGCTCTCCAATTAGTGTGGAAGTGCTATCCAGGCATTGGGTTCAGTCTCTACTCACAGATGAAGTCCCCCCTTAAATGTGTTTAATTCCATTGATTTCAATGCAGTTACTCCTGATTTATGCCCCTCCCCTCAAGCAGAAACATGAGCTCTTTAAGTTTTGCCATCATTACTGAGCTACTAAGCGAACCGGAAGTTACCTTTTCAAGAACTAGATGCCTACAGTTTATGAGCTATTACAAACACTAGCCATGAATTTAGAGGTCTACATCTGTAATAAAACAAAAGCAATCAGCGTTGACTTGCCTGGGTCAATGCCACAGAGAAATTCAATGAAGAGGCCACACTAGCTCTGTGTTGGGAAACCTTTTCATATAGAGCCTGAGTCCTCCTCCTTGCAAGAGAGAAATCCTTGGTGTTTCAGGTTTTAATGATTCTTTTTCTATAGCTTTTTTATTAGAAACTTTCAATTCAGTCACTGCTTGTGATGGTGCAGAATAAAAACTGTCAGATGACACCTGTTCCTTCTAGGTTAACTTCTTGGAAATGTAAAAACTTTCTCCTTTTAGTCTCACCTCCCCAAACTCCTCAGTTTGAATGGATGAAAGCTGACTTTGAACTGGTCAAACCTCATTTGACTTTGAAGTCTGGGCCAATTCGAGCCCGGTAGTTCAAATTGACCCAGTGTGGCCATGTCAATTTGAACTCTGTAAGAAAAATTATATGTAATCTCTTCTGTAGGACAGTGAGAAAGGTGCTAAAGTGTAGGCCTCGTCGAAGCCGTGGGTTGCTATGGTAGTGGGGTCGTTTCTCTGGCAAGTCATGTATCTAAGTTTCTTTAACAAGCGGCCTAGAGTTGATAGTTAAAGTGTGTTATCTCCCCTTTCTCATGCTTTTTCTCCTGACCATCTGAACAAGGAATGTAAGCTAGACTGTCCCGTCTTTGTTCTAACTGAATAGGGAGTATTACCTCCTATCTCCTGCTCACCCTTCTTGGCACCATAGCCTCACAAGAATGTAAGGTCAGCATCTCTAGGCAGAAATTAATGAGTTTGCTGGTACTGCGGCTGCCCAAAATAATGCAAATGATGTCAACAGTAAACAGAGGCGGGGATAATTATATGCATTCTTTAATCATTAATATGTATTTAATAATATTGATGTAACCATATAAGGGTCTCTAAAACATTGTCAATCATGTAAGCATTATCATAGCATTATCATACTGTACTGGATAAAAGTGTTGTGATGCTGCCCCTCGAGGCTCTCTCTTGCACTCGAGTTGTTGGGGGGGCCTGCTCAGAGGGGCTAGCACTTCTTTGCTGTCCTCTGATGCAGTTCCTTTTGTTATTCAGATGAATAATAAACTCTGAACCACACCTCGTTCTCTGCTCATTGGAGTCTCGGCTGGGAACGGGTCTGCTTCACTGGGGAGGCTCTGGTGTGCCTCTTTCTAAACTTGAGGGCCAGAGTTAGATTTTTCCCCCACAACTCACTGTGAGTTTGAATTGACATGGGTTGACCTTCCTCCCAGGAAGATCAGCCCTTCAGCACCTGGGGTCAGCAGCCCCAAAGGTGCCTCCTCCCCCTCCACCCAGATTGGGCTGAGGGTGCAATGGGGCTCCTGTACTGTGGCTGGGGACAGGTACCACAGCGTGTGCTCCAGCCCTGCTTGGGGGCTGGGGACAGGATCCCCTCCCTGGGCTGGAGTTGTGTTCCCAGGGCTTGGGAAGGAACCCCCCACATGGCTCCATCCTTTCTGGGCCTGGGTGGAGGAGGGATCGTGTGTGGCAGGAGCCCCGCTGGCTATACATGGGGGGGGGGAGGGAGGCTCCTGCCACATGTGGGTGTCCCTCCCCTGAGTGCAGCTAGTGGGACTCCTGCTACACACAGGGGTCCCATTTCCACATGCGGAAGGAGGAGCTGGAGCCACCCGTGGTGGTTCCATCCTGTGTGTGGCAGGAGGAGCTGGAGCCACGCATGGGGGTCTCCCCTGGCCCGTGCGTGGCCATCAGGAGCCCAGCCCTACACGGGGGTTCCTTCCCTGGTGCAGAGGGGTCCTTGTGCTCAGCTGGGGGAGTGCAGCTCCAGCCTGTTGCAGGGATTCTTTTCCTTCACTGGCAACCTGGACTCCAGCCCCGAATGGGGGTCGCTTCCCTGAGTGGGGGCAGGCTTGCTGGAGCAGGCAGGGGGAATCCCTTTTCCCCCCGCCTTGCCAGGGGAAAACTTCCCCTGCTAGGCTGTAGCCTTCTGAGCCTGGCTTGGGGAAAAGCATCCCCTGCCCAGCTCTAGCCACGACAGGGCTAGAGCTGGGTAGGGGATGCTTTTCCCTCTGCCGGGCTCAGAGGGCCGGAGCCTGGCAGGGGATTGGGTGGTGGTATGGCCCATTTTGGGGGCCATTTTGACACACCTCCCATGGTGCCCCTCCTCCAATTCGAATTAGCAAGTCCAGTTTATGGACATGCTAGTTTGAATTGGAGTTTCTAGTGTGGCCATGTCAACTTGAATTGACTGAATTTGAAGTAATAATTATTAGTTTGAATTGACTAGTTTAAATTCAGTCAATTCAAATTAACACTCTAGGTGTAGACATAGCCTTAGTCTTTAAGTGCCACAGGACTCCTTGGTTTTTTTGGCTGCACTAGACTAACACAGCTGCCCCTTTGGATTTTTTGAATATTCCTTCTTCCTCCCTCTCCCCACATGCCCCAGTCCTCATGTCCTCATTGCTAACAGAACTTGGCATTCATAATCTGTCCTGTTAAAGAACCAGACATTTCTCCTGCAAAGAAGCATGAACAATTTATTTGTCTAGAATAGCATTTGCCTAGCTACTGCTAACAGATAACGAAAGAGGAGGGGGCACCTTAGTTCAATGAATATAAAAGCATTCTTACTAATCAAGCCCAGTAAGTGAAATTGCAGACTGAAGCTTTCAAACTTATGCATACAGTTAGTTACCAAACCCCATATTTAGGGATTTCCACAGGCTGCAATGGGCTTTGGATTAGGACTGTACCTGTGGGATCTGATTTTCAGCTCCCATTGCCTTCACGAGTCTCTTTTGTAGGTGCTTAACACATCTGAGAACTGGGTCACTTTTATTTAGGCGCCTGAATTTTGGCACCCAGCTTTGAAAATCTTGCGCTACTTCCCTGTGTCTTTTTAGGATAGTTGAACACAGTAGCCAGTTCCTGGAATACCCTTCTGCTTAGATATCCTTGTATATGTCCAGCCTAGAGTTTGGCACTTATAGGAATTGCCAGGCTGGATCAGATCAGGGGTCCATATTGCCCAGCTTCCTAGCTCAGATACTCTCCAGTACTCCATACTTTCAGAGAAAGGGTAAAGTGGCCTGCAACAGGTGTTCTTCTCAAAGAATTCTTTCTAATAATTGCCCCTCAAACAGAAGTTGGTTTATGCCTTGAGTGAGTGATGCCCAAAACTCTTGTATGTTTTTAGGTTCCTGACACCCTTGTACACTTTAAGTCCATTGTAGTGCAGTTAGGTAAGGCTAGCTGAATGCCACTGTGCTTTTTTGTTACATAGTAGTGATATGGGCCAAGTCGTCATCTTGTGTAAACTGACTTGCCTCTGCTGATTTCAATGGAACCGTGCTGACTATCATTGAGATGGGGGCGGGAGCTAAATGGCCGCCTACTATAGTCAGAATATGATAAATAAAACTCTATGTAGAATATTTCAAATGGGTGTTTTATTCACTAGTGCACTTCATTAGCTCACAGGACTCAAACATCTTGCTGACAAAGATGCTGGCATGGCAAGATGGTGTAATTTGCAATGTGTGGATTATTGTGCAAACAGGCTCTGAAGGGAACCTTTGTTCAGGTTATTAGAATGTTTACAAGCTGCTGATGCACTTCATTCACATGTTGCAGCACTGCAACTGAACCAGTGCGTGGCAGAAAGGCTCACTTTATTGGTAACAACTACAAAGCTTAGCACTTCTTTTTAACTTGACCAAATGAGATGTTTCAAGCTGCCTACATGCAGCTTTCTCCAGGGCAGTGGTTCCCAAACTTTTTCAGGCTGGGGACCCCTTTTTAACAACAAAAAATCCTTGTGGCCCCCCTGGCTGATTATGTAATCTGGCCTGTGCCACTCGCAGTGTCACTGGGACAGCCGGCAAGCAGCACCACTACCACCATGGCCTGCGCTGCTGGGGAGCCAAGCCGTGGTGGCTATGGCCCCCTGTCCTTGCCCCTCTTGGGAAGTAACTGCAGCCTCATCCCTCTGCTGGGATACGGCTGCAGGCAGGGAGAGGCAGCACTGGCAGGGTGCATCAGGGCTGCAGCTGGATTCTGGCCCTGGTAGGGAGAGGCTCCACGGACCCCAGGCATCCCTAGACCCCAGGTTGGGAACCACTGCTCTAGGGCCAAAGGCAGAGATCATTATTTTGTTTAAATTCTTTATTCTTTCTGTCCCAGTGGGTCAGATCCTCAGCTGGGATAAGTTACACTACCTCTGCAGCTTCCACGAAGTTAAATCACTTCACTCTAGCTTTGTTCTGTGATGAAGTCAGGCTCATTATTGTGTGAGGAGTTTAAATGACAAAGCTAAACCAGGTAATTTTCTCTCTAGGTGAAACTGAATTGCAGCACAAGTCCTGTTGTCTATTAAATCCTCAAAGAAGGGTTTAGGTTGTTTTTAAGTCATGCAATAGGCTTTTGTGCTAGCCCTTGGCTTTGCAGTCAGTTTTGGCTTTGTGTGCAGTGTAAAAACCTAGAATGCGTTCTGAATTAGCTAAGGGATAAGCCCATGCATGCAATTCCATTTTGCAATATGGGAGGAATACACTTGTAGTGACGATGGAGGAAGGAAATGAACACAGATATGTTCTTGAGATTGGTAAGAACAAGACTGCTGAGCTTTTTCATCAGCAGACTGCAAAGTACTTTCCAAAGGAGGTATCAGTCACGCCTTTTCAGATAGAGAAATCGAGGCACAGAAATGAAGTGACTTGCCCAGGGTCACCCAGTAGGCTGATGACAGGGCTGGAAGTAGAGCGCAGGGTCCATATCCCATGCTAGTAATCTATCTGCTAAACTATGTTGCCTTTTATAAGTTCAGGAAATTACATAAATGGAGTTACAGTTCTATATTATACTCACCAGAAACTTTTATTGCTAGCATAAGATTGACATGGTTCAAAGGCAACTCTACCTGGATTTACCATTTGTGTTCCAGCAAAGGCATCCTCTCTCAGGTTCCTGGCTCCCCCCGTCACCACTCTTCGGCAGAGATGTGTCATGCTCTCCCTCCTGACCAGTGTATTTCCAGGCTACTTCAGTTCCTGGCCTATGCTGAATTCCTCCAGCAAAGTCAGGCTGCTTTAGTAGATCTGCTGTGCTTTTCTGCTTACAGACCATAAACAGCATAATTGCCACAGTTTAACTACCATGCAGCTCTTTTCAAACAAGCTCACTTATTTTTAAGGTAAAAACACTACAGAGAAACTATTAAAACCAATAAGAGAACCTACCTGCATGTTAATATGCTTACCAGAGATCAACCCAACTCCAACAGGGCCTTTGGTGGGTGAATTGTCCTTCAACTCTCTGCCATCATGGGATTTTTCTGGATTTAAAGATCATAATCATGTTGACACAGAACAAGCATCCCATAAGCACAATCAAGGGTCTTTCTTTTATCCATTTGAGGGCTCTTACCATGTCTTTATGTAACAGGTGATCAGCAGAGAAGGGCTGTCTCAGGACACATTGTCTAAAGGATGGGTCCAAAGTATTTTCTCGGAAACCCACTTAACTAAGCATTCTATCCTTTAAAGTTCATACCCCTTTCCCAGGGTTTTTTACATTATGCAGGCCTCCCCCGGCTCCCATCCTCCCAAGATGTTACACCCAATCCACAATAACACAGAAACACTTGCCTTTATAATAGAAGAAACTCCTGCAGTACTTAAACTTAATTCAACAAGATCTGGCCGGGATATTGCAGGAACTGCCCTCTCTGTCCCAGATGCACTAACATGTAAGTGGTCATTACAAATAGCATAAATGTCCCACTGAGCTTAGGACTGTACACACATAAGAAAAGAGAGCCTTTGACCCAAAGAACTTTGGGAGTGAGGAGGCTCAAAAAGCTACTTGGGTACTTTATTGAAATCAATGGAATCTAGATGCTTATGTAACCCCCCTGGGGTTTTGAGGATCATGGTTCCTTTAAATCTTTGCCCTGAGGGAGAGGGTTTGTGGAGCTGAGGAGGGGGGGGCTGGAGCTGCAGCCGGAGGACCTGGGAAGGAAGCAGGGGGAGAGGCCCTGCCTGAAGCCAGGGAAGACAGAGTGGCTGACCTGAGATGCCAGGCTAGCACCCACAGAAGGACACTGTGCTGGGGAGAGTTGCCCAAGGACAGAGCGGCATCCAGTGACTGGCCATCTGGAGCTGTGGGGCTGTGAGTACAGCACCTGGAACTCAGAGGGGAGGTTGCACTTAAGTGGGGAGGGGGCCGCTCTGGGTTCACAGAGAGTGGCAGAAGAGGCATCAGAGGGTTTTCTTTTGCTGGGAAAGTACTGGCGCCAAAGACTAGGAGTTGCTGGACTGAACTCTGGACTGGAACTGTGCTGGGACTCCTGAACTCATGGTGCAGAAGCAGAGCTCACGTCTGCCTCCAGCCTGCTCTATTGTTGGGCCTTGCAGGGCCCTGTGTTAGCTGTTACTTTGTGTTACTGCTGCCCCATCTCCCCTGTTGGTTTCCCCTTTGCACCTCTGTAAATAAACCTTCCCCATTCCCATAATCCCTGCGTTATCCCAGTGTGTGTGTGGTCACTCTGGGGGTTTGGAACAGGTGCCCCTGAGGCAAAGAGGCTCTCCTTGCTGTGTTCCTGCGCACACCCTTCGCTGGCCAGAGCCGCCTGCAAGGCAGACTGAATCTGGCCACATGGGTGTTACACGTGGTGGCCTGTACAGGGAATTCTTGCAGACACAAACCTCTATGTTAGACACCCTGGGTGCTCCTTCAGAGTGAAAAGAGACCAGCTGCTGAAAAAAAAAAAAAAAAAGGGAATGGAGAAAGAATTACTAGAAGACCTTTGCTGAGGGGCACAGATCTCAGTAGCCCAGGCTGTGCTGGTGGCTGGGTTCCCAGAAGAGATGGAACCCAATGAAATTGAGGAGAGCCTAGATGCAGTGGGAATACTGGGGAGAGTGAAGGTCCACACTCGTATTTACAGTCGTGAATTGAAGGGCATGATAGCACTGTGTACTCATTCCAAAGAAGCAGATCCTGATAAAATACCCAAAGAAGTCCAAGTGGGAGGTACCCCCTGGACAATTCTGGGGCCAAGACAGTCCTCTGCTAGCGCACCTTTGCTACTGGAGGTGGACTCATTAGCTCAGAAGCTGCAGAGTCTGATTGCAAATGAGAAGCGGACACGAGAGGAATTAATATTGGCATTAGGAGGGACTCCAACACCTGCAGCACCCAACCCAGTGGAGTGGGCAAAAGAGCTGGGGAATGTCCTTAGAGATGTGTTAAAGCCAGTACCTGAAAAAGTACCATACAAGCGGTTACCTTGTTTCTCTGGAGTCACACCTGTACCCTCAGGGGAAGATGATTATGAGACCTAGAGGGAGTCTGCAGTGCCCCTTGTGCAAGAGTGGCAAAGCTCTGATGCTGAAAAGCGGAAACGGGTGCTTGAGAGTCTGAGGGGACCTGCTATTCGGATTGTCTGAACCTTGAAAGATTCCCAACCAGCTGGCACAGTGCATGACTATTTAGCTGCTCTTGAGAGTGTCTACAGAGCGACGGATAGTGGCGAGGACCTGTATTATCGGTTTTGTCACACCTATCAAGGGTCTCATGAGAGGTTGTCAGATTTCATCAGGGGGCTGGAGGACTTACTGCAACAGGTAGTACAGAAAGGAGGAATTCCCACAAAGCACATTGATTCTGCTAGGTTAGATCAGATCCTTCAGGGAACCTGACAAGATGGGTTGATGCTGTGGCGACTACAGCTGAGGGAGTGGATCCAAAACCCACCCCCATTCCACAATCTCATTTGAGAGATACGTGAAGAAGAGGAGCGATTTATGCAGGCAGATACAGTGGCACCACCAAAGAAGGTAGGGAGCTACATCACCACAGTGCATGGAGTAACAGAGGAGGTCCCATCAGTAGCAGCAGCCCTGAGAGATTTGACCCAAGAAGTGGCCATGCTGAAGGTTTATGCTGCACCATCTGGAAGAAGGAAAAATAACCAGAGGGGTAATAGCCCAAAAAGGGGTTCTGTTATAACTGTGGGAGAGATGGACACTATGCATTGGAGTGCCAGAACAGGACAGACCATGCAAGGGTATCTCGGAGACTGCAGGAAACCCATAGGGAGCTTCAGGGAAATGCCAATGGGGCTTGGAGAAGGAGTGATCCAAGACCCTGAAATTCCAAGGCTCCCCCAAAAAGAACACAGATCAGGGTTACCCTGATGGGCTAATAGGGCCCCAGGCTGTCGTACCCATCCATATAGAGGGACGTTTGTGTGAGGCATTGCTGGATAGTGGATCACAGGTCACCATACTTTATGAATCTTACTACCGAGAACACCTGCAGCATTTGCCCCTGCATTCCCTGTCTGGCTTAACAGGCTGGGGAATTGGTGGTGACTCATGCCCCTATCTGGGGTATATTCTATTAAAGGTCCAATTTCCAAAGGATGTTGCCAGGACAACCCAGGAAATAGAAACATTGGCATTGATCTGCCCAGATCCAAAGGGAAGAGAATATGCACCTTTAATCCTAGGGACAAATGCAAACCTGTTTCAAAGATTAGCACAGAAGTGTTGAGAGATGGCAGGGAATAACTAACTGCAGGAGCTACCAATGCATGCTTTATGTAAAGCTGCATACCAGCAAGTGGGATACCCTACATCCCAAGAGGAGACCAAGGCTAAGCCTTTTGGGAAGAATAGTTTCCAGTTTGGGGATTCCCCCATTCCTGCTGAATGGAAGGACTGGCTGTGTGAGGAGTTAGTCAAAAGGAAGGCTGTTTTCTCTATGCATGAGTGGGATGTTGGGTGTGCTCAGGGTGTGGAACACCACATCCGAATGCAGGATGGTGGGCCTTTTCGAGAGAGATCAAGACGATTAGCCCCTGCAGATATTGAAGATGTGAGGCAGCACCTACAGGAACTGACCCAAGCAGGTATTATTGAGGAATCCAGGAGCCCTTATGCATCACCAATTGTAGTATGAAAGAAAGTGGCAAGATGCGCATGTGTGTTGATTATCGCGCTCTGAACAGGCGAACGATTCCTGACCAATACACAATGCCACGGGTAGATGATGCTTTGGATAGCCTGAATGACAGCCGCTGGTTCTCTGTACTTGATCTCCGCAGTGGATACTATCAAGTACATGGCACCAGAGGACTGAGAGAGGATGGCATTCATCTGCCCCTTGGGGTTTTACCAATTTAATCGCATGCCACAAGGAGTATCTGGGGCTCCAGCCACATTTCAGTGACTCATGGAACAGGTTGTAGGGGATATGCACCTGTTAGAGTGCCTGGTATATCTGGATGACATTGTGGTCTTTGGGCGCACTTTAGAAGAACATGAAAGTCAGCTGTGCAAGGTCCTGGATCAGTTGGAAGAGGCTGGTCTCAAGTTATCCTTAGACAAGTGCATCTTCTGCCAGACATCTGTACGATATGTAGGACACATTGTATCTGCAGATGGTATAGCGGCAGACCCAGAGAAGGTAAAAGCAGTTACCACCTGGCCGAGGCCTACAACTCTCAAGGAATTACAATAATTTCTGGGATTCTGTGGCTATTATCGCAGGTTCATAAAAAATTATTCCCATATTGTGCATGCCCTCACAGAACTCACAAAGGGATACCCTCCTACAAATAAAAAAAAGGGCAGACCACCCTGGCATCGATACTTCAATGTGAGCACACCGTTTGGAAAGCGCTAGATTTCTGAACGTGAAGCAGCTTTCCATAACATCATTCAACAGCTTACTCAAGCACCTGTTTTGGTGTATGCTGATCCCACTCAGCCATATGAGCTCCATGTTGATGCAAGCTACACTGGTTTAGGAGCTGTCCTTTATCAAGAGTGTGAAGGCAAACTTCAACCAGTAGCTTTTGCAAGTCGAGGCCTTACACCATCAGAGAGAAACTACCCTGCTCATCAGGTGGAGTTCCTGGCATTAAAATGGGCTGTGACAGAGAGGTTTCATGATTACCTGTATGGAGCAAAGTTTATTGTAAAGACTGATAATAACCCTTTGACATATATCAAGACAACAGCAAAATTATCTGTAGCAGGACATCGGTGGTTAGTGGCGCTCTCTGCTTATGATTTCACCCTTCAGTATCGTCCTGGTCGAACAAACATAGATGCAGATGCCTTGTCTCGTCAGCCTCACATTAAAGACTTGTCACCCAATAATTGGACAAATGTGGGTACCCCTGAATTGAGAGCTTTATGCCAACAAGTATCTGTTGTGGAGGAACACTCCACGGCCAATGGGGAGCGAGTGATTGACTGCTTGGTGGTCCCCCACATGCCATACCCGTAGTCTACTCAAGTTTTAGTAGAGTACAGGATCCTCAATTGCCCAGACTAAAGGATTGGGAGGTGGAACATGCCCAGAGAGCTGATCCACGAATGAAGGATGTCCTTTACGTTTTGGAAAGGGGAAAGGATCCCAAGAGTATTTGGCCGAGTCATCCAGAGGAGGTCCTCTTGCTGAAGGAATGGGATCGCTTATTGGTTCAAGGTGGGCAACTTTATTGAGGGAAGAAGCATTCCCCAAGGCCTCACCCAAAGCAGTTGGTACTACCACAAAAGTATCGGCAAGGTGTACTGGTGGCCTGCCATGATCGAATGGGTCACCTGGGAGTAGAACGATTAGAGGCCTTATTTAAGGCAAGGTTCTATTGGACCCGGATGGGGCGCTACATTGCCCACCATATACACACTTGTACCCGATGTATCTGATGAAAGACTTTGCCTAAGAAGACAGCCCCTTTTGTCAATATCACAAGTTCAGCACCCATGAAGCTTGTCTGTCTGGACTTTGTGTCATTAGAGCCTGATCGCTGGGGTACGACAAATATCCTGGTGGTAATTGACCATTTTACTGGTTATGCTCAGGCTTATCCCACAAAAAATCAAAAAGCTTCCACAGTTGCCAAGATCCTGTGGGACAACTTCTTTGTTCACTATGGGTTGCCTGCGAGACTACACTCAGACCAGGGATGGGATTTCGAGAGTCGATTAATAAAAGAACTTTGCACAATCATGGGGATCAAAAAATCACACACCACCTCTTATCATCCACAAGGGGATCCACTGCCTGAATGATTCAACCACACACTGCTGAACATGCTGGGAACCCTAGACCCTCACCAGAAAAAATCCTGGAGCCAGCATGTGGAGCACTCGGTACATGCCTATAACTGCACTCGGCATGAGGCAACTGGCTACACACCATGCATACTGATGTTTGGTCGAGAGGTATGGCTGCCAGTTGACCTCTGTTTTGGAGTGTCTTCCAATGGGGCACTCCCTGAAACATATTTGGAGTACGTGGCTCGCCTAAAAGACCAATTGAAGGAGACATATCGGATAGCAACACAAGCTTCTAGCCAACAGAATCAAAGGAACAAATTGCGATATGATCAGCGAGTGAGGCAACAGGAACTTCAGATTGGTGATCGGGTGCTGGTCCGAAATCTGGAATTACAGAGAAAGCACAAAATTGCTGATCATTGGGAGTCACTCCCGTATGTCATTGAGGAGAAACTGGGAGATCTACCAGTGTATCGGATATTCCTGGAGGGCAGTCGTGGCCCCACTAAAACTCTACACCGGAATCACCTGTTACCTGTTGGACAGGTATTGTTTCCCAATGAGGATAATCCCACAGTCTCTGAGACCACTGGTCCTGCCAGTTGGACATGATTGCAGTGATAGAGATATAACAGGACCTTGCAAAGACCCAGCTCCTCAGAGAGTGAAGATGAGGATGTTTCCACAGTTTCTGAGCGCCCCGGTCCTGCAAGTCGGACACGATCCCAGAAACGCAGCTATAATAGGACTTTGCAAACACATGGCTCCTCAGAGAGTGAGGAAAAACTAGTGTTCAGCCAATGTCCTTTTGGAGAAGTTTCAACCACACCAGATCTTTCCAACATTGCAGAAAGAGATGGGGAAGGGGAAGAACCCACAGTAAGTGTCCCAGAGGGTTCAGTGGCCAAATCTGTGGAGACCCACCAAGGGCCTGATGAGGAAGAGAACCCTGTACCCCATACAGCCACTTTAGATCCTGATGCTCCTGCTTTTACACCTCAAGGATCTGTCACCATGCCCCCATGTTCAGTAGTGCCACAGCAGTTGATGCCTGACAGCCAACTTAGACGTTCCTCCAGGGAAGGGAAGCCCAGGTGTGTGCTGACATATGATCAGTTGGGAGAACCCAGTGAAGTAAAAAATTTCTGGAGTACCCCAGGGGGGTGAGTTGCCTCACAGGAAACCTGTTCCACCCCTCAGTGTCCTGTGAGTTGGATGATTGCGATACTCCTGACCAATGGGGGCCCTGGGTCTCCTGCTGGGAATCCATGGACTGAAACTGCCCACCTTGTTGGGGACACCAAGGATCCTTTTCTTTTGTGGTGGGGGGAGGGGAGAGTGTAACCCCTCTGGGGGTTTTTAGGAGCATGGTTCCTTTAAATCTTTGCCCTGTGGGAGAGGGTTTGTGGAGCTGAGGAGGGGGGCTGGGGCTGCAGCCAGAGGCCTGGGAAGGAAGCAGAGGGGAGAGGCCCTGCCTGAAGCCAGGGAAGACAGAGCGGCTGACCTGGGATGCCAGCACCCACAGAAGGACACTGTGCTGGGGAGAGTCGCCCAAGGACAGAGCGGCATCCAGTGACTGGCCATCTGGAGCTGTGGGGCCGTGAGTACAGCACCTGGAACTCAGAGGGGAGGTTGTAGTTAGTTAAATGGGGAGGGGACCGCTCTGGGTTTGCAGAGAGCAGCAGAAGAGGCATCAGAGGGTTTTCTTTTGCTGGGAAAGTACTGGCG
>ML682193.1:89596-168846 GCA_007922195.1 Podocnemis expansa | reverse complement strand
GAGCCCAGCTGGCAGCCCGGGCTGCCGGCTGAGCCCAGCGCCCCAGCTCCGGCGGCGAGCTCCAGCTCCCCGCAGCCGCTCGCCCCCCCGCCAGGGGATGCACCCCCCTTTCCGGGGCTGCAGCCCCCTTTCTGGGGTTGCAGGGTGAGCTGCGGCAGCCGCTCACCCCCAGGAGGCTGGAGCCCCCTGGACCCCGTACCGAAATAGCAAGTTCAGAGTGTAAACTTGCTATTTCGATTCCCGGTTTTTCCTTATTGCGAATTAACATTTTGTTAATTCGAAATAAGTTGTTTCGAAATAAGGGTTATTTCGATATACGGTTGTTTCGAAACAACCATATCGAAATAACTTGCTGTGTGAGAACACAGCCTAAGTGATTGAAGTCCCGCAGAAAACTAGCGAGGGAGCTGGGAACTGTCTAGTGCCTTAAGCACAAAACCATCCTGCTTTGCAAAGATCTCTGATTTGCAAGGTCTGGTAAATAATAGGGTTGTGAGAGCTTCTCTTGGGATCAACAAATTTATTGTTTTGATATTGTGCATGTAGTGAAATGGTCAGAATAGAGTTAACTAAATTACCAGAAAGTTATGCAATGGAGTCAGGTTCCACCCTTCCCTTACTTCCTCTCTAGTTGGTGGGAGATTTCTCTGCTCTGTGATGCAGTTTAAAGGAATATGTTCCCATCCCTCAGCCTTGTGAGTACATTTATTTTTGTTACATTGAGAGGTCCCTTTACAAATGTGCATGATCTTATATTTAAAGATTAGAGTGTCCTGGAGAATGACTTCAAGAAGGGAAAGAAAAATAGTAGCCAGGCTTGAGTGTTTGGATTTCATATGACATGCTAATTGTCTTAGTCATCAGGACTTGCAGGCAGCAGCTTCCTCAGGACTTGAAATTAGGAAGGGTTTAGGGGGGGTGGAGGGGTGTTGGGGTGCTCACTAAATTGGTATAACACTGTTACTAGCTGACAACTTGGGATGTGTTCAGGAGGTGTTGGGGGTGTGTTAGGGAAATCCCTGCTTTCAGGGCAATGGTGTTCACTGAAAACTGTTAGACATTGTTGCATAATAGGTACATAATCTTATCAATCTGTTTGTACAACAATCAGAAGTCTTGGCTTCCAAAGGTGCCTTTAGTGTGAGAGTACATTTACGACATCCTCCTTTGACAAATTATTCAGCCCTCATCTGCTAAGATAACAAACCTAGACAATCCTGTGGATCACATTGCCTGTGTCTTATTTACAAAGAAGGCTACCAAACTCAGTCATTTGCATAAGTAGGCTGGTTCCATGACTGTATTAAATTCCAAAGAAAAGTTTGTCCAGAGGATAACAGACCTCTTTCTGAGCTTGTTAACCTCTCTATTCGTGACATAAGCCTTTGAAATTTGACAAAGGACTGAAATGTGGAAAGTGTTTTGTTGCAGTGTGCTGTGGCAGCTTATACGAAGTGTTTAAATGATGAAGTCTGCTTTCTTGCTGTGGATGAAAAATATTTTGCAAGCACTTATAGTAATTGATGTGGGTGCAAAGAGACGGCGAGTCTGGCTGATGGAAAAACTGGTTTATTGGGTTGGTAATGTTATAAAATTTAAAGTGAAAGTTTCTCTTTTTCCCTCTAACTTCTTGTGCTCTTATAGTTAAGAACCATTTGTCCAGGAAAATTCTTGTTCTATTAATATTCATCAATATGAGAAATTCATCAATATGAGAAATTTCCTTTTGTTTAAGGCATTTAGATTTTGTTCAGTAGGGGTCTGGGTGAAGCAGGATATGCAGAATAAGAAAAACAAGAGCCAACGGTTTATCATGAGTTCATTTTAATAGCAAAGAGAGATGGAGGATACAGTTTTTGCCACTAAACCCAATGTAGCCCTTGTGTCAAATATGTGCAAGTACCTGGACAAGGTACAGTAGGTATAAACACCCATGTTATAAGAGACTGCAGAAGATGTTGTTTCCCCTGCTTTTTTGCTGTAGAGTTTATAAACTGCCTTTCTTTTATCTTTGTACAGTCTTTGCGTTTAAGATGCTTATGATACAGAAAACCATTGGAAGGCTGAAGCATATGTTGTAAAACTCAATCTTTTGCAGCATAACAACCAAGAAGCCTGGAACAAATTATTCAGTAACGCATATCTTTGCTGTCACAATAAATGCATCAGGATGGGGGAAGAGAGGTAGTTCTGGAAGCGGTTGCAGGGAAGAGTCCTAAACCTAATACAAGTAGATGGCACAATTCATGAACAAGAGAAGCAAATTCTGTTGCAGATTCTGCTCTCAATGTCATGGGGCTTGTTAGTGTTACTTTAATTCTGGGCTCGTCTGCACAAGTGACTATTTCAGAGGAGGGGGAGTTGGTTCTGGAGATTTTGGAGGAGAAGGACGGCAGGGTTCCTAGAATTTCAGAAGAGCAGTAGCCTCTGGGCACATTGCTTTCCTGCTGGTGGAGAGACCCTGGACATGAGGCATTGGAGAGGCACTTAGTTTTTACAGTGATCCCATGGTCTGATGCCCATTGGTGTTGACAGGAATTTGACCCAAGTGGGCTCTGGATTTGCTCCTCAGTGCTTTTTCTTGTGATCCTCCCTAAAAGACAAGCTCTGGCATCTTATCACCTGCCCTTTGACCTTCCACAGCCAACTTGCCCTCTTCACTGTTGGCTCCCCACTGGCTCCTCTTTGGAAATGCACCTGTCTTCCATTTCCTGTGCTTATCTTTGCCTCTTGTCCAGCTCCCCCTGCTGTCTGCAACCCATCAGCTCCTCCTGCTGTCACCAAACTCTTATCTTTGAGTCTCCCCCTCTCTCTTTGGAACTTAAAGCCTCCTGTTCTGAATAAAAAAGCCAGATGAAAGTTGGGCTGGGAGGAACTAAGAAACACATTTCTAGTTAACCCAATGCAGAAGTTGTAGTCCAGATTTTCCCAAAGGGACTAGTGATTCATTTGTGGATGTCTCTCTTTTTGAGTGCCTAAGTGGAGAGGCCTGACAGGTGTGTGAGTCTTTCTTGATAGTAATAGGGAAATAACTTCACTGTAGTCAGTGCAGCTACCAGACAGTGGAGTAAGTGAAGGAAGAATCAGGGCCCCCTTACGTACATCTGTCAGGTGTTTATATTTTTAATAATAATAGCTGGCACTTTACAGGCTCTCTACAGACAGTAATGCTTTCAGTGCACTGCATGAATGGCTTTGGGTCTTACCTACATAGAAACCATGAGTCTCCACTACCAAATTAGTATATAGTTTCTTAGGCTGTGTTCACACAGCCCTCTTATTTCAAAACAACAGAGGTTGTTTCGAAATAAGATTTAGGCTGTTCACACGACGCACGGTTGTTTCGAAACTAGGTTTGAGGGGGGAGGGGGACCAAAGCCCACAGGTAAGTGGCAATGTGGGAGATCTGGGGGAAGGGATGGAACTTGGGAGGTGCTGGGACTCTAGTACGAGAAATAAAGGAGAAGGTAGTTGGAACATGAGGGGGGAATCAAATAATTGTCTTAAATGTTCCACTGAAGCCCCGACACGTGAGGAGAGTGAGGGAGGAGGACTCCAAGAAAAAATGCAAGGAGGTTCATGTAATAGAATTGAAAACCAAACTGACAAAGTAGGGCAATTGAGCGGGTACCTTAGGTGCCTATACACTAATGCGAGGAGCCTGGGAAATAAACAGGAAGAATTGGAAGTACTAGCGCAGACAAGGAACTATGATATCATAGGAATAACGGAGACATGGTGGGATAGTCTGCATGACTGGAGCTCTGCCATGGATGGATATAAACTGTTCAGGAAAGACAGGCAGGGAAGAAGAGGGGGAGGAGTAGCACTATGTGTAAAATTGCTCTATGACTGCTCAGAGCTCCATTATGGAAGTGGAAGCATGCCAATAGAAAGTCTGTGGGTTACATTGAGAGGGGAAAGCAACAAGGGGAATGTTGTGGTGGGGGTCTGCTATAGACCACCAGACCAGAAGCAGGAGGTGGATGAGGTGTTCTATGGACAACTAGCGGAAGCTTCTAGATCACAGGCCCTGGTGCTGATGGGGGACTTCAATTACCCTGACATCTGCTGGGAGGCCAATACAGCAGTGCATGGGCAATCCAGGAGATTTTTTGAGAGTGTTGGGGACAACTTTCTAGTACAAATGCTTGAGGAACCAACTAGGGGCCTTGCACCTCCTGACCTGCTGCTCACAAACAGGGAAGAATTGATCAGGGATGTAGAGGTAAATGGCAAGCTAGGAAGTAGTGACCATGACATGGTTGAGTTCGGGATGCTGATTAAAGGAAGGAAGGAAAGAAGCAAAACAAAAACCCTGGACTTCAAAAGAGCAGATTTTGGCTCCCTCAGGGAACTGATGGGCAAGATCGCTTGGGAAGCTAATCTGAAGGGATAAGGAGTCCAAGAAAATTGGTTATATTTTAAAGAAACCCTGCTACGGGCACAGGAAATTGCCATTCCAGTTAGAAGAAAGAATAAATATGTGAGGCAGCCAGAATGGCTTAGCAGAGAACTCTGCTCTGAGCTTAAACATAAAAAGGAAGCTTACAGGAAGTGGAAGCTTGGTCAGATGACCAAGGAGGCATATAAAGATATTGCCAGGGACTGCAGGGATAAAATCAGAAAGGCCAAAGGACAAATGGAGCTGCAGCTAGCAAGGGATGTAAAGGATAACAAGAAGGGGTTCTACAAGTATGTTAATAACAAGAAGAGGATCAGGGATGGTGTAGGTCCCTTGCTGAATGGGGCAGGCATCCTCGTGACAGAGGATGAAGAAAAAGCTGAAGTGCTCAGTGCTTTTTTTGCTTCAGTTTTCACAGGCAGGGTCAGCTCCCAGCCCACAACCATGGGTATGACAGATTGGAGAGAAGAAGAGAGGCCCTAGGTGACAGAAGGTCAGGTTAGGGACTGCTTAAAGAAGCTGGATGTGCACAAGTCCATGGGGCCGGACGAACTGCATCCAAGGGTGCTGAGGGAATTGGCCGATTAGATAGCAGCACCTCTGGCTGTTATCTTTCAAAACTCATGGAGAATGGGGGAGGTGCCAGAGGACTGGAAAAAAGCAAATGTAGTGCCTATTTTCAAGAAAGGGAAAAAGGAGGATCCAGGGAACTACAGACCAGTCAGCCTCACCTCAATCCCTGGCAAAATTATGGAGCAGATTCTCAAAGAATCCATCCTCAAACACTTAGAGGAAAATGAAGTGATCAGGAACAGTCAGCATGGATTTACCAAGGGTAAATCATGCCTGACCAATCTCATTTCCTTCTATGATCAGATGACTGGTTTTCTAGATGCAGGAAGAACCGTTGATGTGATATACCTTGATTTTAGCAAGGCTTTTGATACAGTTTCCCACAGCATTCTCATTGGCAAATTAAGGAAGTATGGGTTGGATAGGTGGACTGTAAGGTGGATAGAAAACTGGCTAGATCAGTGGTTTCAGCATGTAGGAATCAATGGTTCCATGTCTAGCTGGCAACCAGTCACGAGTGGTGTGCCCCAGGGGTCAGTCCTGGGGCCGGTTCTGTTCAACATTTTCATCAATGATCTTGATGATGGAATAGACTGCACTCTCAGTAAGTTTGCAGATGACACCAAGCTAGGGGGAACAGTAGACACGTTGGAGGGCAAGGACAGGCTTCAGGGAGACCTAGATAAATTGGAACAGTGGGCCAATAAAAATCTTATGAAGTTCAATAAGGCCAAGTGTAAAGTCCTGCATGTGGGATGGAAAAACCCCATGCACTGCTACAGGCTGGGAAACATTCAGCTGAGTAGCAGCAGTGTAGAAAAGGACCTGGGGGTCATGGTGGATGGGAAGCTAGATATGAGTCAGCAGTGTGCTCTTACTGCCAAAAAAGCCAATGGCATACTGGGCTGCATCAAAAGAAGTATTACCAGCAGATCAAGGGATGTGATCTTTCCCCTCTATTCTGCACTGGTGAGGCCACATCTGGAATACTGTGTTCAGTTTTGGGCTCCCCAGTACAAAAAGGACAGGGACCTACTGGAGAGAGTCCAGAGGAGGGCAACCAAAATGATTAAAGGGCTGGAGCACAAGCCCTATGAGGAAAGACTGAAAGCATTAGGCTTATTTAGTCTGCAGAAGAGAAGATTGAGGGGGGATTTGATAGCAACCTTCAACTACTTGAAGGGGTGCTCCAAGGAAGATGGAGCTTGACTATTCTCGGTAGTAAAGGAGGACAGGGACGAGGAGCAATGGTCTCAAGTTGCGGTTAGGGAGGTCGAGGCTGGATATTAGAAAAAACTTTTTTACTAGTTGAGTGGTGAAACATTGGAATGAGCTGCCAAGGGAGGTGGTGGAGTCACCATCTTTGGAGGTGTTTAAGGCCCGGCTGGATAAAACCGTGACTGGGATGGTTTAGTGGGAGTGGTCCTGCCTCTGGCAGGGGGTTGGACTAGATGACCTATGAGGTCCCTTCCAACCCTAGGATTCTATGATTCTATGAAACAACGGAACCCGTTGTTTCGAAACAACGGCGTTGTTTCGAAACAAGTTAAACCTCATATGCGGACGAAACAACGTTGTTTCGAAACAATTGTTTCGAAACAATGCAGTCCGAACATGTTGTTTCGAAACAACAGTGACTTGTTTCGAAATAACTGTTGCCTGAAACTGCTATTTCGCTTTGAGCTTTTTTCCTTAATTCGAATTAATAAACTGTTAATTCGAATTAAGTTATTTTGAAATAAGGCATTATTTCGATACAAGTTGTTTCGAAACAACTTGTATCGAAATAACCCCCTGTGTGTGAACACAGCCTTAGAGATTAAACCTGGAAGGAACCATGAGATCATGTAGTTTGACGTCCTGTATACCACAGATCACTACATTTCACCCAAAGATTTTAATTTAGACTGAAGCTTTTCAGCCTCTTGGGAACCCAACTGTGTGCCATTGGCTCAGAACAGGAGGCACCAAGATGCCACCAATGCCAAGGCCCCTGTAATGGCAGAGAAATGATTAGGTGACACATACCTACCTGATGCCAGCATTGTGCTGTAAAGGTGGAAGAATGAACCCCATCTCCCATTGGTCTGACCTGGGGGGAAAAGGGAAGAACTCCTTCCTGGTCCCAAATCTGGTGATCTATATGTTCTTACCTGCTGAACTGCTGCCATGCCAGTTGGTCCCCAGTGTGTATCAGCTCACAAATATTCTGATCACCAGAATCTAAACACAGATGATGTTGCAGCAGGTCATGAGCTATAGGTACAGAGAGTGGTACTCTTCGTTGGCTAGAGAATCTTCCCTGGGATGGCATCCAGGTGGCTCTAGCTGCTACTTGAGCCTCTTCTGTTAGTTGCTCCTTATATTGAGTTGGGTGGGGTCAGCAGTGGGGTAACTCACCGCAGTGCTGGCTGTTGCTTGCCCTGGGTTGGGAAGAGGATCTGGGCTTTTTCCAGCTGGAGGAGGTTCTGACTGAGCTGTTGGCTCCTAAAGGGGTTCTTTGCTCCTGGCTGATTAGGGCAGTGGTTCTCTACTTTTTGTGGGTCTTGACACACAGGAAAGGACACAACAGCCCACCTTCACACAGGCGGAATTCAGCCATCTCCCAGGTTATCTGCGACACACTTACCACTGTGTGGCAACACAGTAACGTGTTCCAACACAGTGGTTAAGAACTTCTTGATTAGAGGATGGGCCTATAGCTAGTAGAGGCCAGGTCCTGGCTAAATTCTGATCCTACCCCTTCCTGATGATCCTGGACTGGTGTAGGAGGGCCCTAGTCAGGTCTTGCAAACCAGAGAGAGAGAGGCCTACATGTCTCCTAATGTCTCTTTAGACAGAGCTCCAAGTCTGTAATGATGTGGACACTGGTGTACATGTGCATGTGTGTGTAGGTATAGGAGCAGCTGTAGCTGCTGTTGACTGCATCTCTTAGGTTAGAGTCCTCCAAGCTGGGTCTCTGGTCTTAGACTCTGGGTCTATAGCCATTCTGCCAAGAGCAGCCTGGACCATGGAGACAGAGACTAGAACATCCCTGTCGTAAGGAATGTTCATTGCTGAAGCAACCGCAGTGAGCTGAGCAGCTCGACACAGGAGTGGCCCGGTGGGCATGGGAGACAAGTGTGACTCTGGATTTACCTCAGCATGAGCAAGAGGAGAATTGGGCTCACGCTTCTGAAACTGGGCATAGGTGGGACATAAATGGAGCAGAATAATTGTATCCTGTCCTTGTCAGCTTTGCAATAAGCCCCTGTCATTGTCACACCTCAGTGCCTGGAACTCCTTAGGGTACCCATCTTCTGTGATGGGGCAGGGCTGTTATCCATGTGGCACAGATGAAGAACAGAGATGGGGTTCAGAGGGACTGAGTAGCAGATGGTTTAAAGGGGTTTAAGTGTGTAATTCTCTGTTCAGTCAATGGGATTTAGGGTATAAATGCCTCTAAAAGTGTCCTCAGTGACACTCATAAAGCTCTGTCAGAGTAGGTTTTGTAACCAGTTCCCCCCATTTCCTGCCTAGTTCCTTAACCAGCAGAACATCCTTCTTTTCCTATTCTTTAACTAGCCAAACATCCTTCTTTTCCTAGATCTCAGCTTTAGGGTTGTGGAGCTGGGAAACCTGGGATTATTCCCAGCTCTGCTGATGGCCTGTTGAGTGACCTGCTGCCAAGTACTCCACCTCTCTCAGCCTCAGTTTTTCTAGCTGTAAACTGAGGATAATGACACTACCCTCCCTGACAAAGTGTTTTTAGACCTACAGATGAGAAGTGCCATATAAGACTAGGTGTCAGCATTAATATGGCTTAAAGTGGTGCATAAGCCTTTTTCTGGCCCCTCTGCAAATGGGAATTTCAGCTGTGGAGAATTGTAAATAAGGAATGGAGGATAAAGTGAAAACAGTAAGCTATGATGCCATGTGAGTTTTAATGCATAAGAAGTGGAGTATACAGTGTGCAGAATGAAATAATGCAAAGTACAGAGAATGCATTCCCTGGTTTCCAGTAATATACCAGAGCTAGGACGTCAGCTGCTATATCCCTCTGAGGTAAGTCCTTTTGCTCAAGATGTTCATTGTTAGTTGCAGCTGTAGAGTTGGGGAACTGGGTCCTGGTTCCCACTATTTTAATTTACTTTTTTTTTTGTTTTACCCTTGTGGGATTGATTTAGGACAAAGTCCAGTATATGCACAGAATTAAAAACAGCTTCTGCACAAAATACCTTATGTAGCTAACAAACAGAAACAAATGGTACATTATCTTAGAAAGCCTAGAATATCCAGGGCCTAATTCATATGTTACTAATGCTACTTTACACCCCTCTTGTCCTTGAAGGAACCTTGTAGGGAGTGTAAACATAATCTATGACAAACTTAGGGCCCTAACTTCCATCACACTGGCAGAGTGGTTGCCAAAGTGCCTTAGTGTAAGAAACTTGAGCCCCCTGTATGTTAACAACAGAAGGAGCTACTATGCCATTAGAGTAGATAGCCATAAACCTCAGGGAAAGGGTAACAGGATAAAGAGATAGGGGCCTGTTTTTCAGTAGCACCAAGCACCCATAGTTCTTGTTGGCTTCAACTGGCACGGGGGGAGCTGAGCAAGTTGGAAGGCCACATCTGTAAACTCAGCTGTGAATCTATATCTAGCTTTTTCATTTCCTGATTGACTTTTGTTCTGTGGCCATTGTTTTTTGGTTTAACATGGCCCACAGTTTCCATAGCCCCACATGTTGGGCCACTGAGGGGCATAAGGGGGGGGACATTTTGGTAAACATGGCCCATATGTTGGGCCCCATGCCTGTGGGTATCCCTTAACCCAGGGAGGCACATATGGTGGAGTACATTGATTCCAGCTCTCGTTGAACGGTTGAGGGTGACTTAGACCATAGGGCTCAGGATACTTTGTGGCATATGGTGTTGAGCATGTCACACCACCTGGCTCAGAGAATTTGGGGATATATTGTGCTGGGCGTCCCCGGGCATGTGGCTCAAAACACTTGGTATCACATGGGACCGATGGCTTCCCCACACATGGATCTCTGTACTTGGTGTTGCATGAGGTTGAGCTTTTCACAACACATGGCTCTGCATGCTTGGTGGTATATGAAGTGGTACTTTTTATCACATAGGGCTCAGCGCATGGCATGAGGCGTGTTGCTGAATAGGGTGTGTAGTTCCGTTGCTGGTATTGGTATCCAAAGTAAGACATCTTCCTTAGGAGTAGATAAACCTGAAAAACACAGGGAGCAATGACACATCAAAACCAATAGAATAAGAGGCTCAAAACCCACTAATGTGATGCAAGAACATAGGTTGGTACCCAGACTGGTATGATGATTCTAAGTAGATATGGAAGAAAAGAACATGGGCAGGTAGGAGAAAGGCAAAGAGAATGCAGTTAAGGGTAGGATGATATCTGTAAAGCCTTCACAGATGACCTTTCACAGAGATCACCGCTGCTTGCGCCGGCTCCAACCTTCTGCCTCTCTTGTCCTCCCACACTGTTTTAAGCTTGCTCCTTCACAACTCAACTTTTTAATAGCTTCAGCCATCAATAAAAGTATTACCTACTACTTATATGGTAGCATACTTGTGGAACACAACAAAGGTGTGAAGTAACTCATCTGAGAAAAAAGTGACTTTCCTAGGTTCATTTAGGGAACCAGTGGGGGAGAGCTGGCATTAAAACACACTTATACTATAGTTTAGTCCTATTATGTATAATTTGCATCCCAACAGTGCCTAGAGGTGCAAGTTGAGAGGCAGTGTTGACTAGTGGCTAGAGTATTGGAGATTGAAGACTTGGGTTCCATGCCTGTGTTTGCTTCAAGGCGGCTAGGTGACTGTATGTCACTTTAAGTGCTTTCTGCCTCAGCTTCACCATCTGTAAATAAGGCATAGTGATCTTGATCTCCCTGTCAAGTGCCTTGAGATCTGCTAATGAAAAGAGCTATAGACGAGCTGGGTGTTATTATAATTAATGTGGTGAGCCCTGTGCAAATGCAGTAAGACAAGGTTTCTACTTTGACTATTTTACACTTCAAATAGATAAAAGAAAGGAAAGTTTAACCTCAGTTTACACACTAGAGATTGAGGCAAAGGGAAATTAAAGACTAGATCATTACTGCAATTTAGGATATTGGCCACTGAACATCTGAGCTAGCTGATTTGTCCATGGATATGCAGAGGCAAGAACTGAACTCTGGTTTCCTGTCTCAGTACAGCTCTTTAACCCCAAAACTCCTTGTTCCACTGTTAGCTCACTGTACTATATTGCCTTGTCTGCTCTGTTGTGCCTTAGAATTATTCTAATAAAGCCACAGAAGAAAGATGCCAACAAGTGGGTTAAAGAATTAAGCACTCAGTCTAGAAAATTTTTGTCATGGACATCTCGTATTTTCCCACTGGTGAGGAAACTATGCAACAGCATATGGTGGTGATAATTCTAATAATGTTACTTTCTTAATTAAAATTTAACCACTGCTTGAAGAGTAGTTCTGTTCACTACCTGAAAGCAGCACTTTGGTTTCCAGATCTGATTACAGTAGCAGTTATTGCTACAGAAAATATTCTTTTGTGAAAACAAACCACCATGGGCCAGAGCCTCAGCTGGTACAGATGAATGCAGCTGAGTTTATTTTCAGAGGAGCAGCTGAGTACATGGCCCTAAAGTTGCTATTTTATGAAATGCAAACAGGAGAATTTCCAGAGTCAATCAGAGAAGTAGTCTCAGTATATTCTTTCCCACACTGGAATGCCAACTCCCTCAAAGGATGAGACAAGAGCCAACAAATGGTGCATTGTTTGGGAGCTAGGCACCCTAATCCTGCTGATTCTTTTACAATCCCAACCCTATGCCTTACACTGAAAATAACAGTAAAGTTACACTTCAGTAATTAAACATGAAACTAGAGATCCCTAGCTTTGTAGTTAGGGAAGGTCCAGGGCCAGATTCATAGCTGGTATAAACTGGTGCATGTCCATTGAACTCAGCTGAGTATCTGGTCAGACAGATGTTCAAAAATAGCTAAATAAGTCTTTCTAGAATAAACCTAACTGAGGCTGAGATTTTGAAAGCTGGTTAAGGGAGCTAAGTTCCTAATGTGGTAAGTAAAATTAATAAGAACTGGGAGTTCTAAATACTGAAAATTCCAGCCTTTGTCTCTAATGTACCAATTCACCACCTACAACTGAATAACTACAAAAGGACTTTTATGGCAAGAAACTCCTTAACATCACTAAGAGTCACAGAGAATTTGGCAAGACTGAGTTAAAGTTAAAACTGTTGATAAAAAGGGACATTTTGATACTTACAAAGAAATTGAGTCAAATCCAACTTGCCCAATGCACCGTGGAGATGAAGTTGACAGAAGCACTTAAAAGACCTCTCAGTTGCAAGTTCTTTTATATAGCTTCTCAGACTGTTGGCAGGATTTGAGACACCTTTTTTGCATCAGTTCTAATTAACAAATAAAACATTTTTATAGGCGTAGCTCTTCCATTTGATGCTGTTCTTTTACTGTAGTTATTAGCACATTTTCAGCCCCAATGTGCATGTCACACCCTGCAGCTTCCTTTCATTTAAAAACTTTATTGGCCGAAATCATACTTAGTGCTGTTTCACTGCCCATACTGGTGTTATTCCAGGGATGAATCTTGCTCCATGTTTTAGATTGTCATTTAGCCAATTAATAATTGCAAAGTGGCTGAGAAAGTTATGGGTAGGGCAGTATAATGCCATGTGCAAGAGTCCAACTGTCCTGTCAATCCAGGCTGTGAGCTCGTGGCGAGTATTGCAGAGTTCACTCTTGCAGTTCTCGGAAAGATGACAGTTGTTGCTGGCTCAGCTTTCCCACCCCTCAACTCCTTTTTCCATTGACTAAAAGTGGGATTGAAATTCCCTCTTGAAATGAAGACCAGTCCAATGCCTATGTTAAAGAACTATCTAATGCCTTTTTAAGAACTCACATAGGAAAAGAAGACAAAAACACCATGTCACCTGAGGGTGCACATTTTTTATGAAAAGATCACTCTATACCTGACAACTGAGTCCTCATCCTAAAGGAAACCTCCATAACACCTTCAGAAGACAAGCTTGGGACCTTAAATTCATAACTTTGCTAGACACTAAAAATCATGGTTTTAACAAGGACCATGATTTATAGCTTATGACAACAATCTGTAAACCACTAAGTCCCTTTTTTTGTCCTATGATTACAGGGATGTTAATAGACCATGTCACCTTGAATAGTCCCTTAGAATATGCACTAACTAGTTATGCTAAGTAATCTGTTCCATGTTGTATTTAGCTGTGCCACTCTTGATACCTTTCCCAGACTTGAAGAACTCTGTGTAATTCAAAAGTGTGTCTCTTTACTAGCAGAAGTTGGTGCAATAAATGACCTCACCTACCTTCTTTCTCTAATAGCTCTGGCCCCTGGGACCCACGTTTGCACCACCTTTGTATTAACAGAGTTCTGTCATCTTTCATTTAATGTATGTGGAGACTGAAGAATAGAGGATAGTGCTCTACTCAAGATGTCTGTGGCCCAGCCTAAGCCAAGATTTTAAAAAATGACTGATGGCTTTAGGTGTTCAAGCTTGAGTCACTTTGAAGAGGCCTGATATTCAGAAACTACTGAAGTCCTGCTTTCTGAATATCAGGACTTCTTAAGATGTTGCAGATTGGTTGCCTACAACCACTAATCACTTTTGAAAATCATGGACTTCCATCCTGCAAGCAGTGCACCTTAATCCCCAGGTCATCCTTCCTTCTCATACTTTAAGGATCAGAGCTAAATCTAGAGGGAAGAGGGACATGGTTGAAAGATCAAGGGAACTTTAAGTTAGTGGCAGATCAGCCTGCAAAATACATTTGCATACATTCCTGAAGGACACAAAGATTGTTCTTACACCACAGATGAGGGGAGTGCAGATCACTGAGCATTCTAGGAGAACAGAATTTGAAATATAGCCTAGATCTTCAGGGGGTAGAAATCAACTGCAAATATGCTTAGTCCCACCAGTACAAGATCTAGCCTCAACTTCAAAAGGATGTTTTAGCAGAAAAAGAGACACTGTTACTGCTTAATGAAAATCAAAACCCCAAATTCTGAGACTAAATCATGAGCTCATTTGGGGAACGAAGTGAGATATTGACATGACTTTTTTTTTGAGGTGAATGCTAATGTTTGATCCATGAGTAACATCTTACCCTGGTAACAAGCTACTAAGATTATAATAATACAGCTTGTTGCACATATGAAACAGTTATGAATATCTGCAAAGAGATTTGAAATCCTTTATTCTGGAGAAGTCTCAGAGAATATTTACCCAGGACCACCATTATCTTGATTCCTGTATACTAATAAAAAGATGCACATTGAGGTGAGCATCATACACAGAAAGGGCAGCAAAGCCAGGAATAGATCCCGGGTGTTCCGAAGTTCTTTGTGCCATGTTCTTGCTGCCAGTGCTAACCTATATTAGCTTGTGTTACAAGAGTGCATTAGCATCATACTTTATTGAATAATGCTTAATGTTCTTGGCTTCCATGTGTTGCTAACATGAGAGGAATTGTTAGAGACGCTGTTCTTGTGAAATTTTGAATGACTCAGCTTTGCTGGGCACACCTTTTCCCAAATTATGATGTGCTAGAGAATGCTGAGGACTACTCTAGCTTTGCTATTTTTAGTCATATATGAGGAAAATGATTCTCCCAATGAACTACAAAAGCCTGTTTTTCATACTTGTTTCACACGTGGTATGGTATGGGAAATTTCAGTACCTAAGCTTGAAATTTTTGTAGCAAAATAGCTGGAAGAATATTTTTGACAAGACCATAATTATCCTCCTAATTTTTTCAGGTTGAAAATTCAAAGTTTGGGTATGGGGGTTCTTGCATGTTTTTTCAAAAATTCTCATTGAGTTGAAAAGCCATTTTGTTTAAAATGAGTTAGACAGGGCATAGTCAAACACTTCTTTTTACAGTGACAGGGGCCATGCCATTGGGTGGGTAGGTAGGTAGATTGATGGATAAACATGGGTATGGATAGGTAAATAGATAGAGAAATACTTCAATAGTAGGTATTAATTTAGTTCATTTTAGGAGACAATGCAAATGAAATTTTATTTAAAACCTGAAATATCACTGTGGAGCAATATATTGGGAGAGCCACATAACTCTTCTGAGTAAGTGTGAGCTAAAACACTCCTTGCTGTTAATAATAATAATAATAATAATAATACCTAGTTCTTCTATAGAGCTTTTCACCAGTAGTCTCAAAGCACTTTTCAACAGAAATCAGTTTCAGGAGCTCCATGAATGGAGAGACTGAGGTACAGGCTTGCTGAGTGACTTACTGTAAGTCACTCAGCAAGCTAATGGCAAAGGGGGGGGGTAGGTCTCAGATCTCTTGAGTCTCAGTCCAGTGTTCAATCCAATAGTTTGCCATGGTTTGAAAGATCGCCCTCCATGAAGGAACAGGTATTTTATAGATTCAGCAGGACGACAAGGTGAGGCAGAAAACCAAGTTCGCAGTTCCCCTCTGGTATGGTGCTGTTCATTATGACGTTCAGTAACAAGTGTGGAAATAAGTTTAACTATTCCTAGAACTCATGTATTATTTTACATGTTTAAAATGGTACATACAATGAATTACCCCACACTGCTCCTCTGTGATTCATGTATTCCTTTTGATCCCTATTTTACTGAAGGGGAAGCTGAAGTACAGAGGGGGATGTGAATTTCACCAACTCGTACACTAAATCCCTGGTATAATTGAGGGTACAAATCACAGCTTCTGGATTCCTAGGCCTGTGATTATGTCTTCAGAGCATTCTTTTCCCACTGTATAAGGAAATGCCATGTTTATCTAGGTTTCAGATTTTAATCCTTGGCTGTAGAATTTGTTTAAAGAAGGGATCTCAAATTCAAATCACCACAAAGGCTGCATGAGGACTAGTATGTTAACCCAAGGGCCACACCACTGAAACCTTTTCATACAATGATATTACAAATATCAGTAACAATAGTGTCATTGCGGGCTGCAGAAAATAGCTTGAGGGGCCACATGCGGCCCGTGAGCTGCGTGTCTGAGACCCTGGGTTTAAAGGGAACACAGCTATATTCTTAAATACTGAATCCTTGACATGGCTGCATCCTCTCAAACATAGAAATATTATCTTTGTTTAATGTGCAAATAAAACAAGGCAGAATAAGGTTCAGGTTACACAAGGAATCCATTGCAGACCCAGACATACAACCAAATAATGCTGACTTCTTCTGCTACATGTAACTCTGAGGCAGCATTGCAAGACAACATCAGTAACATGTCTCATCAAATAAAACTTAAAATAGGTGGCTTCTGGGGCTGACATTGACCAGAGTCAGTCTTAAAGTGCCTCAGTCAATTTGGAGTTTGGTTTTTGTTTTGTTTTCAGTTTCAGAAAGGGACGTGTGTATACGCAAGCGCGTGTGTGCATGCATACATGCATGCTATAGTTGCCACATTCATCCTGATGGATGCTATAAAATGAAACCTTTACTGGAATCCTAGCAAATGTGACTTGTGCATGGAACAGGCTGATGGCCAATATAGATTGGGCAAATGTTCTGAGGCAATTATGAAGTGCCTGTTATGATTTTCCTTTTATAGCACTAACCAGATGATGAGGCAGAGGGGTGAGACTGATAGAGAACAGGATTTGTGGGTTGAGGAAATCTCTCAGCATAGGAGGGTAGGTGTGGGAGAGGAGCTCTGAGGGTTTGACAGAGGCTGGGAGAGGGTCGAATGAAAGGGATACAATGCTTGCGTATGTATGTGGGTGGGGGGGTGGACAGTGATTCTAGGGAGCCAGGTGATGGCTGGGGGTTGTGCTTTGGTGTGGAGACAGAGAACAATGGAAAGGTGATGCAAGTGTTGTAGTGCCATAACAGTGAGAGGGAAAAGAAGGGAAGTGGTGGGGGCCTGTATTCCCAGGAACTGAGGTGATATTGGTGATCCACTGCTGTGGGGAGATGAGACCTGGGGAAAACTGGAATCAGTGGAAGGTATGCTTGAGGTTGAAGACATGGAGATCTAGAAGTGGGGTTGGTCCTTACGCCTTACTTTTTTTTGTGAAAAGGTCAGCTAACCAAGACCTCCTACCATGTGTCTCACCAACAGCTGTTGTCACAGACTTCATACAGTGCTCTCAGATTGGTGCCAGGTCACATCAGTTGTGGATACAAAAAATGTCAGAGAGATGGCGTAGGAATAATCAGGGTATAAGGAATAATTTTGTTGTCTGGCATGGGATATGCTTATTGAATTCTTACTGACAAGTGCAATCTACAACGCACGTTGTGGCTGTCTTCCAGTTTCCCACAGCTTCAGAGATGTCCCCATCTCAGTTTATAGGGGCTTTGGAGCGCTACACACAACAGTCTGCCTGGATTGTCAAGATCATGTGGAGATTGATATCTCTTGTGTGATACATGCTGTAGAAGGATCAAAAATGAGAATAAATTAAACTAGGTCCCAGAAGCTGGAGATAACCAAATGAGGGGTCTTTGTGGTAATAGAATTATTCAGAGTGGAGCAAAAAGGAAAAGTAGAAGGCCAATACTATGGTAAACGTTATCTTTAATTTGAATGAAAAGAGTACACAGTGGAACATAGATAAAATGAGGGAGAGAGAGACACTATATTTTTAGGGTTTCTAAAAGGGCTGCAACCAATCACTTACGCCAGAAAGATGCAATTCAAACAAGATGTTCTTCTTTCTTTGTTGCAGCTGTGAAGTTTGCTTATTGTTTTCTTCCCCAGGCATTTAAGTTAGTTGTTCCATCCCAGAGAGTGACGAATGAGAGAAAACACACTACAAACAGAGAATTAAATGGCTTCTGGACTGTATGTCTTGTAGCAAACTTAAAAGCCAGCAATAAATGGTACCTATCTGGGGAAAAATTAGAATCTAAAATGCCTCATTTCTATTCACACCTCTCTGGCAATGGAAGATGGCCTTAAACTGAAAGTAAATGGATTTTATACCTACTTTAAAGCTCTAGTTTCTTACTTGCCAGAGCGATAGAAAGAATTGAGAAATAGGCCCCCACGGCTAATAAAAGAAGCAGCTGATTGCTGGGAAGCCCTGAGAGGGAAGAATCAAAGAGTAACTTGAGAATGATGTGTCTGTGCCTCCTTGTCAGAGGTTCTAAGAACTCACAGCTTCCACCGATGTCAGTGGGAACTGTGGATGCAGAGCGCTTCTGAAAGCCATGACCATAAGTTCAACTGTAACTCTGTACCCTGCTTTTCATTCCCTGACTGTTCCTTCTGGATTTAACATGGCCCACATGGGCCACAGTTTCCATGGCCCAACGCAAGAGCCTCTGAACCATACGTGCCCCCGTAGCCACTTGCAACGACAGGTGCGCCTTCAGTTTCCACTATGCTTTTCTGAGGGAAAGTGGTGAGGATGGGTCCCGGGAAGGTCACGACAACTGGTGGTGGGTAGATTATTACTCTTGAGTCGGGGCACTGAATGACACATGGTTCATTGCAGGTGTCAGCACATGGTTTGGGATGTGCCACACCGCATGCTGAACCCCCATCAATGCACAGGGTTGGGGCACAAGACATCTTTCTGAGAGGGAGATTGCCCTGAAACACAAATCAAGATGCAGGGTTAACATAAGGGAGAAGTGTGAATGGAATAAGAAAGGAAGTCAGATACTATAGGAACAGGAGCCGTACAGATAAGGTGGAATTTGCACAGGAGTTTATCTGTTAGGCATGCATTTCAATCAGAGTCAGTGCCTAAATCCCATTAAGTTCTTAGGCACTATTAGATATTAAATTAAAAGCTGCAATGAAGTTACCCTTCAGTTGGTTACAAATGAAAGGTGATATCTGTTGTTTTCATAGAAATCGTGAAGGCCACATCCTAAATTTGGTGCAACTTGGTGTTGCTTCATCAAAAGTCACTGAAAAATTGACCGTGTTAATATTTTTTTTTAAAAGCAGCCCTGTCTAGTATAAAAAATCCTTTCCTCATTGTACAGTTGCAAGCATTGCTGAATCAAGGCTCTTATTTTTCAAAATTAATCAGGAGATTAGAATGTTATACCTCCTCCCCAAAATTATTGGGATTACAGCTTCGAAAGCACACTGAAAATCTCATCTTCATGTAGACTCATAGACTTTAAGATCAGACGGAACCATCTGAAGGCTTGATTTACCAATGCCTGCACCTGTACAACTATGGATGGATTCCTTTATGGAAAGAACCTCATGAGATTGCTAAAAATGATAGAATATTTGGGCAGGATTCAGTTGTAAGTTAAAAGTATCAGTTTATAACATTTCAGTAGTTATAAAGAGAGCCAAATCAGACTTACCGAGTTCACTGAGAACAAGTCAGGAAGCAGTTAGAAGAATTGTTAGTTGAGAGCTTTTATAACCATTTGCAGAGCTCCTGAAGCATATGAGACATCCTTTGTGCAAGAGAAGCTAATTAGTTACCAAACAAAATTTGTTTTAGGTGTAACTCCTTCAGGTGATGAAACTATTTTACACACAGTTTGTGATTTTTTTTTAAGTCTGTTCACAGCCCTATATAATGTGATGTACAAATTACACCCACAGGTTCCTTTAATTTTAAAGATTATACGGGTCAAAGACATCCTTGTGTCATTCCATGGACCCTAATGGAATTGCAGCAGGAATGAATCTAGCTCTATACATTGATTCTTCTTCTTCTTCTTCTTCTTCTTCTTCTTCTTCTTTTAATCAGCATAAGAATATGAAGGTGGCTCAGTGTTATTTCTGTAGCCACATGTGGTATCAGACACAATTCCAATTTGACCTTGGAAATACAGGCTGGTGTTGGTTGGGACATAACAGAGTTTAACCTTGTAGTTCTTAGGTGAGGAAACTTTGTTCTGATTGGGACAAGGCATTCTTGGTGAAGGGGAGGTGGTTGAGGGCTGAGATTAAACTAGCTCAAAGAGTAACCAGTTTTAGGAAGTGCTATGAGATCCTTCTTCTGCAGAGTCCTTTCTAGTCATTCACACAATGATTTTTAAAGTGTAAGATATGCCCCAAATTGGTCCACTGATTCATTCTGATACACATCATCTGAGAAACTGATCCATGAACATGAAAAAGATTTTTTATAAAAAAAAGGTAAATTAAAAAATGACTATATAATGAAAAACAGATATTCTCAAATCCTGAGGTTATATTATGACCTGATTAGGGAAATGAGAAACCTGAACATCTAATTTAGGTGTCGAGCTATTAATAGACTCCAAAACTTTGGACATATAAAACATTAATGAATGTTTGTGAAGTGCTTTGATATCCTCTGAAGTTCTGAGAGAGCCTTAGGACATCCAACATCGGTGTTATTATCGTTGGTTTATAAGCAAACCAAAACAAAACAGGCATGTTGCAGCAAAACTTCCACAGGGACTTAGGGCAGCACCATGAATACAGTTCAATGGTATTAACTTTTGTTTCTTGTATTAACCTCTAATCTTAACCTTTTTTAGAGTTGTCACAAGGGAAGATGAATAACAAGTGTTGTTTAATAATGCTGAACATTCTTGGCTTCCAAATAAGTCATTTGAACAAGAGCAACAATTATAGAGAGAGATTCAGCCTTAGGTTTTGTACGATGTTTATTTTTTTAAAAATTGTATATCTTCTGGAAAAATCTTTTTAATCTGAGCATAAACAATGACCAGCTAGATCAAGGTATGAGCCATTTCACTTAGCCATCTTTATTCAGGGCAACAATGATTTTCCAAAGGAATGACCAATATGTAAATATCAGACTTTTTCATGGGTTCTGTACGATTGTAAATGGCAATTTCCCACCACCAAGTGAAATCCTTAAAAGGAAGGAAATTTAGAATTAAGTGGAAAGTCTTCTCTGTGCCTTGCTCCTGACATCTGACATTATTTGTTGTCAGTGGAATATCGTGGCCCTACGTAGAGAAGCGTTTCTCCTTACAGAAAGACACCCTCTTTCTCGGCATTTGCCGGACTAATCTGCATGAGTGCTATAGTAAAAATCTTAACTGTGACCTCAGCAAATGTACCTTGTGCTTGGAGAAAGTCCAAGGTCCATGTAGTTAGGGCAGATGGGAAAATGTTTTGAGGACAGTGAGATCCCAGTGAATGTTTTGCTTCATAACACCATGTAGTTGGGTAGAGGTGGCGATGTCAGAGCAGATACTCCAGGGCAAAGGAAGTATGGGGGCTCTGGTATTGCAGCGTGGGTAGTGCTGGGTTAGGAAGTATGGGGGCAATGAGAAAAGGTACCTGAGTTGGAGACAGTGGCTCAGGGCAAGTAGCAGAGGACTCAGCTAATGGGTTTATGGAGAGAGGAAGAGCAAAAAAGGGGTGCTCAGGGAGTGGTAAAGCAGAAGATGGCTGGAACAGTCAGAAGAAGAGGAAAAGAGCTGGGGAGAAGTAGTCTGGGGAGTTGTGCTAGTGATGATTGAGTGCACTGGAAAGACAAGGACTGGGGAAGACTGGAGCCAGTGGAAGGGAGGGAAGTTGGGAGAGCCAGGGACTGGAAGACCATGGAAGGGAGAGAAGCTTGTGTGAATATGAGTGGGTGCTGTGGGCAGCTGGGAGTGAAACCTTGGTTGTGAGCAAGGTAGGAGGATCTGGGCTCACAACTGTCTACCCAGTCTCTGAATGATCATTGATCTAGTGTTAATACAGAGCTTTCAAATGGGCACTGCACAGATGCGTTATAAAACAAAACCATTCAGATAGAGGAAAAGAGATGGTGTGCCTAGAGCTGGATAAGTAAGGAGATTGTACTTGTGGGGAGAAATATATAGATGGTTTAGGATAAATTGAATGACATAATTTTCTTTAATTTTGTCCTGGCTCTTTGACCTAGAAGAAGGTTTGTGAGGCCCTGGATTCTTATGGATGTGAATTAAAACTCATCTTGTGGCCAATTTTCCAGTTTTTTATAGCTTCAGAGGGTTTTTCCCACTAAGGAACATAATTTGTATCTTCAGCAGGACCACAAGGTGAGCAAGGAAACCAAGTTTCAATTTCTTTTCTGTCACAATACCACCCATTATTCCATCCCATCACCAGGGAGGAAATAATGTTCATTACAACTCATATATTTTTCTATACATTCAAAATAATCAACTATTTAATAGAGCTCATAGGAAAACTTCAGTTGGAAGCATTATCTGTTGGAAAATTCTGTTTTGACAAGTCCCTGTTTGGAACTAAAAAGCAAAAAAGAATGAAGTGTCAAAATGTTTCATGAGATGAAAAACCCATTTTCTGATCAGCTCTACTAATTATATTTCACATCTCTTTTATCATGCAAGTAACTATTTTCATTCCCATTTTGCTGATGAGCAAACAAAATCTTAGAAGGTGGAAATGCCATAATATTTTGCTGGGAAGAAGAGTTCTCTCTTTTGGGATACAGGTTTTGGTTAAAGATAATATAACTCTATTCTAAAATATGGGAAACTTGATACAGCCCCATTCTTTGGAAAGCAGAAATATAGGAATCTCCATACTGGAGCAGACCAATGGTCCATATCATCTAAGATTCCATCTCTAATGGGCCAGTGCCAGCTGCTTCAGGGGACTGAACATATCAGAAACGGTGCAGAAGGCTGTTATGAGATAATATGCTCATAGGCGAAGCTTCTGCCAACCCACCAATAATTAAAGAGATCATCAGTTATTGGCTTGTGCTCTGATGCCGGTTACCTGAGGCTGGTAACCTGATGCATCAGTTATTGATTTGGTGTCTTTCGAAACCTGACCAAGTAGAGTAACTCCGTATCAGTTTGCAGCTGCTCTGGGTTGCTGAATTCACCACTCTGGTTTGCCATGATCATGTAGCAACTGATTCTGTGAGAAATGCCACACAGTAATAAGTAGAAGACAAAGCAGGTCCTGAAAATTTGAGGCACCCAACTTATGCAACAGGAAGATCACCAAGAATGAAGCAAAAAGGAAAACCAGAAAGCCAGTGCTATGAAGAAACATGACTTTTAATATGAATAAAAAGAGGGGTATACGGTGGCAGAATGAAATAATACAAGGGACAGAAAATATGTAGGGTTTCGGAAAGGACTGCAACTAATTACTTGTTCCAAAGAGAGGCAATTCAAACAAGATGTTCATCTTTCTTTGTTGCAGCTGTGAAGTTGCTGATCGAGTTGTTTTTTTTTTCCAGTCATTTAGAGTTGGCAGTTTCACCCCGGAGTTTGACAAATGAGACATAGCACAACGTAAGCAGAGGATTAAATGTCTTCTGCATTGTACATCTTGTGTAGCAAACTCAGAAGCCAGCATCAAATGCTGACAATTCCTGGAATGGCTAGAACCTAAAGTTCCCAGTTTCACTTTGATGCTAAGGCCCCTTTATACCTCTCTAGCACTGGAGAATAGTCTTAAACTCAGTGGAAATGGAATATATGCCCACTTTAAGGCTTTAACTTCCTATGCTTTGCCAGAGTGGTGTAAGGAGCCTTCAGTGGAACTGAGAATTAAGCCCCACAGCTAATAAAAGAAGCAGCAGATAGCTGGGAAGACCTTAGAGGAAACAATAGTAAAGAATAATGTGTAAGATGTGTCCGTGTCTCCTTGTCATAGGCTCTGAGCACTCACAACTCCCACTGGCATCAGTGAAAGCTATGGGTGCAGAGCGTTTCTAAAAGCCATGACCATATTATGTTCAGCTGTGAATCTGTGCCCTGCTTTTCATTTCCTGGCCATTCCTTCTGGATTTAGCATGGCCCACATGGGCCACAGTTTCCACGGCCCAATCCAAGAGCCCCTGAACCATATGTGCCCCCGTAGCTGCTTGCAACAACAGGTGCTCCTTCAGATTCCACTACGGTTTTCTGAGGGAAAGTGGTGAGGATGGGTCCTGGGAAGGTCACGACAACTGGTGGTGGGTAGATTATTACTCTTGAGTCAGGGCATTGAACAACACATGGTTCATTGCAGGTGTCAGCACATGGTGTGGGATGTGCCACACCACATGCTGAAGCCCCATCAATGCACACGCTTCTGGAGCAAGACATCTTTCTGAGATGGAGGTAATCCTGAAAGAAATGTTGAGGAGTATAATAAACATAAGGCATAAGCGGAAGTGTAATAAAGCTCATATACTTTAGTAATACAGAGCAGCTAGGTAGTTAGAATTTTGGAATTTGAATGGCAACCTAAGAAAGGTTCAGTTGGAATCTACACCTAAATGCCTTTAAATTCATAAAGAAATCATTCCCATATAGGAGGGGTCTCAAACACATGGCCCATGGGCTGCTTCAGCCCCTAAAGCTATTTCCTGCGGCCCACAATGATGCTATCATTACCAATATTTGCAATATCATTGTATGGAAAGGTTTCAGTGGTGCAGCCCTCTGGCTAATCTACCGGTCCTCATGCGGTCCTCATGGTGATTTGAGTTTGACACCCCTTCCATATAGGCTATGTGGAAGACAACAATAATGTTACACTTCAGCTGTTATAAATAAAAGCTGACCTCTGCAGTTTGTGGAAATGGTTATTGCCAGATTATAAATTGGTATAGAATGGCAAAGCTCCATTGAAAGCAGCTGAAAATTTGGTCACAGATGTGTTTTTAAACATGCATAAAGCAATGCTGACCAGTATTTAAAAAGAAAGAAAAACACCCCCCCCCCATTTTCAAAGTCACTGAAGAAAGCTGGATGTTTACTTCCTCTGAAAATGAATAGGAATATGGGCACCCAAAATCTCAATCCAAATCCCATCCTTAACTTCTGAAGCCTCTATTCACCAATACTTGCAACTGAGCACTAAAGCAACAAAAAATGTTTTTCAATGGCAACAGCTCCCCCCACGCCTGAAGTTGCTAAGAATATTTATGCAGGATTCTTCAATACATTAAAAATATCAGGAAATAACATTTTAATAGTTATAGAGAGATGACATTGAATCAGACTTACCCAGTTCACAGAGAAGAATAAATGAAGAGAAATGGCAAGAAAAACCCGGAGTTGTGAAAGCTTTTATATTCACCCTCAGACCGCCTGAAACCTGTGAGACACTGCCAGTGTATGAGGGCCTAATAAAGTACCAATCAAAATGTCTTTACTGCATAACTTCTCTACATTATATAACTGTTTTACTCATTGCTTATAGTTATTATTGTATTTTCAGTGGCACATATTATGACAGGCACGTAACAGTTTCCTTTCCTTGTAAAACTTTATGGGTGAAATTCATGTGACGTATCATTCCACTGAGATCAGTGGATATAGCTCAAGTAAGAACTTTTAAAAACAGATTAGCAATAGGAAGTGACTTAGAGGTCCATGGGTAGAAAGATGACAAAGGGGACTACCGTACAGTCCTTTAACTCCTCCCTGGTATTGGTTGGGGATCTGTTGGAGTTCACACTTGCAGTTCCTAGAAGAAAAGAATATTTTTTTTCCATGTACCCAGAAACTCTGCCTCCAACTGATTTGATCCAGATTTTGTACTGAAACTATGGGAGCTGTTTTCTTTTGAGAAAACGCAGGTGATAAATTCCAGGAAGGGGCACAACTGAGATTCTGCTCTCCTAACCAAGAAGAGATGACTGTAGGAAGAATTTAGATGAATCAAAGTCTGACCAACCGTACGGCAGCTGAAGGACTCTCCTTTTGCATTTACCTTTCCTGCTGTACCCAGAATGATTTGGAAAGTTTAATTTGTACTCCAAACTAATCAATGGAGCTATTCCCATTTTCACCAGCACATAAGCTGCAAAAATGATTTATTTTTTTTAATTGGGGAAGAGTAATTAAAAAGTGTGTTTTTATTCATATGAAACAGCCCTGGATTCTGAGGCTATAAATCATGACTTGAGTAGGCAAACATGGTTTTGAAATGTATTTAGAAAATGACTCAATTGTTCTGTGCTGGGACATTTAACTCCAGTTACAGGCTATTAATGTGATAATAATACAACATTACTGAGTGTGGTGAGAAATGCTTTGAAATCCTGAGTTATTAGGAAGCCTCAGAACATCCTCCATGACTGTTATTATCCTTGTTTCATATGCAGATAAACAGGAGATTATTGAGGTCAAGGTCACACAAGTAGTGAGTGGCAGACGCCAATTGAAGTGTGATATCTTGATTATTTATGCTATGAGCTATCCATTGGTTCTGACCCTATTAGGCTGCATTACAAGACAGTATTGATGACATGTTGTTGTAATAGTCCTTCATGGTTGTCTTTGAAAGTATGGTGTGAACATGAGAGTAACACAAAGATTCATTCAGCTTTGGATGTGACATTCAGGATGAATGCTCTTTGAAAGCAATCTTCACAATGACAAACTTCTTCAAAGCATATGATGAAGTGGGATTTGCCCATGAAAGCTCATGTGACAAATAAATTTGTTAGCCTTTAAAAGTGCCACCAGACTCCTTGTTTGTTTTGCTGGACGAGACTAACACAGCTACCCCTTTGGAACTTGGCAAACTATGTAATGTTGCACTCTCCTTTGGTGTTGGTGTCTTCATATGAGGATAATAATTTTCCATAGGAATATGCACTGCTGTAAATTTCAAGCTTACTTCTGGCTGGTGAACGATTATGAAAAAAAGTTGATGCAAATTGCTTAATGTCACTCAAATGCAAATCCCTCCCACTACCAGAATCTTAAAAGGTGGGAAATCTGGAATGAAGGGGTAAGCCTCCCCCACATGTTGCTATATACACTTGAGATTATTCATTGTGAGTTGAATGCTATGATTATAGCTGGGCAAATAATGGAGTTTTCAGTTCACTGGCAATTCTAAAAAATGGAGGGAAGGAGAACTATTTAGAGTCCAAATGAAAGTAAAATTTTTCAAAATTTTTTGCCAAATTGAAAAGTGAAAAATAATTTGGGTTGGGCTGAAAGAAAATGTCATTTTGTTAAATTGTCAGTTATAGGGTCAATTCATAGCCATCTAGCCAGGGAAAGGGTGAAAATGGCTATTGCTTAATAGTTAGGGTTCTCACTGGGGGCTGAATGCCCAGTTCAAGTCTCTGTTCCTATGACTATTTTATACCAAGTGGACCACCTCAGCAGAAGTGACTGAGAAGATTTCATATTAGACTGTCCCATAGCCTTGTGGCCACAGAACTCTCTTGCCTCGTGAGAGAGCCACAGTCAAATCCCTTCTCCATATCGGCCAGAGTGAGTGGGGTCTTTGTCATTTAGGAAAGTATCCTAGCCAATGGGCTAAAAACTGTAAAGAAAATCTCTTCTGAAAATGCCAAACATTGAAACAAACAATCAAACAACCAATACAGAGTCGGGTCCAATTTCAACATTACAAGAAGTGTTTTGATTTTTTTTTTCAGCTTCATCAAAACTATTCAATGAATTTGACAAAATCGTTTCAGGCTGATGGAAGCTGTTTTTTTTTTTAGTGAATTTATTTCACCCAGTTCTGACTGTGAACATTATAAAGAAGTTTGCACTTCTACAAAATGTTATGCTCATGCTGCGCTTCACACATTTATTCCAAAGGACTTCTCTAAAGTTATAAATGCAGCCTCTGCAACTATGACTTGGGCATGTCCTTATCTGACTTGGTGGAGGTGACAGATGAAAGCTCATGCAATAAATAAATTTGTGAGTCTTTATGTGCCAGAGGGCTCCTTGCTTGTTCTGGGAAAAACAGGAGGTGTCAGTTAACTTTTTGGGTGATAGCATCAGTCAGATGACCAGGCGGTGAGCAAAGACAGCAGATGTTCCAAGGATCCAGAGCTGAGGAGGGTTGTATGAATTGGGAGTGCAGGCAGGGGAGGTGTTGGGACAAAAGCACCATTCAGTTGGGAAGGAAAATGGTACTGGCTGGGAATTAGGGAATAGTGAGGTGGGGATGCTGGCTTCATGGATCAGATGTGGTCTGGAGGCAGTGTGCTGCTGGGAAGAGCAAGCAGTAAAAGACTGGTGTCCTAAGTTGTAGAGGTGCTGTGAAGAGCTTAGGGGCTGAGAAGAAGAGACTGGGGCTATGTCCACACATACATCATTATTTTGAAATAAGTTATTTCAAAATGAGTTATTTTGAAATAAAGTCTTTATTTCAAAATAAGTTAATTCAAATTAAGAAAATGTTAATTCGAATTAAGGGAAAGCGTGCTTTCGAAACAACTGTTATTTCAAAATGGTTATTTCGAAATAAGGCCATTTGGACATGTTGTTTCAAAACAGTTGTTTCGAAACAATGGTGTTGTTTCGAAACAACATGTCCAAACAGTGTTATTTCGAAAAAACCATTTCGAAATAACAGCCGATTTGAAATGAATGGGGTTTAAGCTGTTTTGAAATGATGGTTCTTATTTCAAAATGATAGAGCCTGTCATTTCGAAATTAGAAAACGTCGTGTGGACATTCAGTTTTTTATTTTGAAACAACCAGTGTTGTTTCAAAATAAAAGACTCGTGTGGACATACTGGGAGTGCTGGTAATCCTGGAGCCTGACAATGAACAAGTGCTTTGGTGAGCTGGGAGGCAGGAAAGACTGGAGTAAGTGGAAAGGATGGGAGTTTTGGAGTCAGGGCCATGAACTTAAAGGAATCAGGCAAGGCTGGGGGCAGTGAGAAGGGTGCAGTGATGTGTTCCTGGGTATGGGTTCACAGAGGATCATGGAATCGTAGAAGATTAGGGTTGGAAGGGACCTCAGGAGATCATCCAGTCCAAAACCTGAGGGGAGCCAGAAGGGGGAAGGCTGTCTCAGCATGAATGGGGGAGGGGTGTCATATTTAGGAATTTGATGAGGAATTGGTTAGATTTCAAAGCTGAAATTTAACATGTTGGATTTGCCAGTTTGATAAGTGATCTAGGCAGTGTTAGGATGAAATATAAGCTGTCTAAATTTAACACTAGATTATTTTCAGGTGGTCTTTTATCTTAGATAGCACTTTACAACCAAGTCATGTGGTTGTTCTTAAGCAATTAATGTGTTCATTAACTCTCCAAGAAGCATACATGTTTGTAATTAATGATTTTATGGATATGCTAAATGTTGTAGGCATGCGTTGAACACAAAATGTACATACAGTCCAATAACATTAACATGTACTGTTGTTGGGGCAACCATTGTACCAAGAGCAATACAAATCACTAAGATTTCTTATTGTCTTTCGTTCAAATCATCAGGTCTTTGGCATCTTTAATACATTTATCATACTTGAAGTAATTCTCCAAGAAGTAAAGATGCTCAGTGTCTGAAGGCAGTCTTATGAAGGTGGTTACTGTGGTTTCTAGTGTTTGGTTGGAAAAGCAATAGTTTAAAATACTGAAAGCAATTGCATAAAGGTGTAGCTTGATGGTCTTCACCAGCATATAGTTGTAGAGACAAGGCAGATGAAGTAATATCTTTGGACCAATTTTTGTTGGGGAGAGAGATGAGCCTTCCAGTCGTACAGACTGCTCTTCTGCAGGGTTGGAAACCGCGCTGCCAGAGTCACAGCTAAATGCCAGCTGGAACAGATTGTTTAGAATAGTTGTTAGCAGATATGGTAAGGGACCATTCAAGATAGAGTAGCCTCTCCAGTTATAGGGTGTTAATGGGCTACAGATTTTTGTAATAAACCATAAATCCAGTGTCTCTATTCAGTCCATGATGTTCAGTGTCTAACACTCTTTTTTTTTTTTTTTTTTTTGAGATTTCGAAGGGTTTCTTTGGAGATGAGAACTGATAGGTCAGACATACAGTGATCAAGTGTTCACTCATAGGTGGTAGGGTGTTTTAGTCTCTTCTCATTTTCCTGTTATAGTTAATGAAAGATGGTGTTGATGATCTGGTTTCACCCAGATAGTTGTTGCAGCATTTAGTACAGTGGATATGGTATACAGCATTTGGTGATGAGAACATGTATATGTTACTTAGTTAAAATCCAAAATATGATGATGTCTGAATAAAACAAATATAGAATCAGCAAGTTACTTTTGGTTACTGATATTAAAGTAGACAAAGAGGAGTAGAATCTCTGAAATCTTCTGATTATTTCTTCTCACTTCTGGTGAGAGCTATGTGAATAATGGCTTCTTTTTATTCTTGGCTTGCTGGCAATCCTGGGAAAAGGGGAAAAATATCATCTCATGTTGATCTGAAAACACAATTTCTCAAAAATTTTATTTAATTAAAAAGTCAAACAACATTTGTTTCAGGCTGATTTAAATATTTTGTACAGTCTGGAACAGAATGTTTCCTTTCAGTTGTAAGGGTATTAACAATTTTATATATTTTAAAAATAGAACAAAATTTTAAAATGAAAAGTCCTTTTGAACTGAAAATCAAAATATTTCATTTGGAAAATGCTGAAATGAAATATTTAAACCTTTTCAGTATTTTTAGACCCATCCCCCATCTGGAGTAGTGGAAAGGCTGTCCTACTGTATATACTTATGTATAAGCCAATCCTCATATAAGCTGACCCCCTATTTAAGTCCCAAAACCCAGCAAAAATGCATGACCCATGCATAAGCTGAGGTCCTTCTGCAGCCTTGGGCCTCTGACACCTCCCTCCCTCTGCTGCCAGATTTCCTGGACTCCCTGACATCCTCCCTAAGCCCCTGATCATGCTGCCACCACTTTTCCCCACGCCGTCCCTGACCATGCTGCTATTGCTTCTCCTTGTGCTGTCCCTGACCATGCCCACCACCGTTTCCCCCCCTGCTGTCCCTGCTTCTCTTCCTGCCATCCCCAACCATGCCACTGCTGTTTCTCTGCCTGCGGTCCCCAACTATGCTGCTGTTTCTCCCCCTGCCATCTCCAACCATGCCACTGCCACTTCTCCCCCTGCTGTCCTGACCCCCTCCCTAGCTCCTGGGGCCTGCTGCTGGCTTGCCAGGGTCAATCCCCTTCGAGCTCCCTGGAGCAGCCAGACAATGTAAGGAGAGCAACCCCAGCCTGTAAGTCCTGCCAAGGCTGAGCATGCAATATGGCCACTCTGATGGTGGGGCTTCCCTGCATGCATGCTCTGAGCATGCTCAGAGCGGGAAATTTAAAACTCTTACACTGGGGCTGGTCTCTGACCCACGTATAAGCTGGGTGCCCCTATAAAAGGTGATTTTCAGAGACAAAAATCTCGGCTTATATGTGAGTATATATGGTATGTGGGTTCAGCTAAGTCTGAGGTCCCATACAGTATTTCTGACAAAGTGGGATTTTCTCCCATGATCGCTCACATGATACATAAATTTGTTAGTCTTTAAAAGTGCTACTAGATTCCTTGTTTGTTTTGCTGAACTAGACTGACTGGGCTATCACTTTGGAACAGGATATGTAGAAAGCGAAGAGTTTTACTTTCTTTGGCTTTCAGCTCTGAACAATGGTTTCTCTGCTGCTTCCATCAATATCCACTGGATGGCGCCAACTTATAACAAATTCCTTTGATCCCTTAGTGGAGACTTAGATGTTTTTTGTTTTATCACCTGGTCCTGGAATAGGATACGAGACATTACATTGGAGGAACAAGACTGCTCATTCACCTACAGAGAAATATATATCCTTTTCTTAAGGCAGACCTAATTCAGGAGGAAGGCTGGATGGTTTGGATTCTTTGTAGTAACAAGTCTGTCCATTCTTCAGGTTTCTTTAGTTCACTCTGCTTTGATCTTCAGTCTTTTGGCTCGCAGAGCAGATTATTTCTTATATAATATTTTACTTATTGTGTCCCCCCCCCCACTCTTAAGTGTTGTTAACTAGTTTCTTGTAGCCTGACAACAAGATGGTAATTCTATACTATGCAAATTATGGGAGGTTCTTGCCTAAGATGTTAATGATAGCATAAACACTCAGTTCAGCACTGGAGCTTGGGGAACACAGATTTCAACCTCAGTTTACTTAAGATTTTTTTGGTCAAGGTGCCGCATGCTTTGAACCATGTATGTCTGTCTCCCATTGTCCCTTGTTCCTTTAGGAGGAGCTGATGTCTGGAAAAAGCGGTTACTAGAATCGTAGTTGTTACAGAGAGAATGGTTGCTTCTGGTTTATGTGGGCAAAGAGAGAATGATAGTGATATTACCAGTACAGATTGAAGACAGAGCAGGTGGGTGAGGTAGTATGTTATTGGACCACCACCTACTTGTGAAAGAGAGAAGCATTTATGCTCCACAGACCTTTTTTAAAGGCCTTGGAAAGATAATCAGAGTATTTGTGGATCATAAGGTATTACCTCCTCCACCTTCTCTCTCTCATATTTGGGGACCAACATGACTACAACAAAAGCTGCAGACAGTATCTAATCAAAGCATATGACTTATTTCACTTATCACTTTTTGTCTTTCTTTTTTGGACACCAAAAAACTCCCCTTGCTTCTTTTGTCCTTTCTCCTCCTCATGAGATGCTCCTCATCTATGAATTTTTCATTGATGACCTTTATTGGTTAGCATCTAAATCAGTGGTTTTCAGACTTAGGGTTGGGACCCTCTACTTGGTTGCGGACCCTCAGGCACTGGGTCATGGTATCCTCTGCTGCCGCCACCAAAAGACTGGAAAGCATTACTCAAAGAGTAATTGTTGGGTCACAGGCATAAATGATTTTTTTTCAACTGGGACCCGGAGAAAAAGGTTTGACAACCACTGATCTATATCTCTTCAAAACCTTTCAAATTGTACCCATGCATGCTACACTGAAAACAGGAGAAAAGTTATTCTTCCACAGTTACACGTAAGAGCTGATTTTCAGGAATCCATGGAACTAGTTAAATACAGATTCTCAGCTAGTGTAAATTGGTATACCTCCATTGAATAAGGCCCATAGTATTTGAAATTTTTTTTAACAAAAAAGAGAAACTTAGAGCTACTTTTTCATGAAAGTCAAGTGGATACAAATCTGAAGGCTATAAATTATGACCTGATTAGATAGACATGAGAGACCTGTATGTGCACTTTTAAAGTGCTTCTTTAGTACTAGAGTGTCTAATTCCAGTAACAAACTATTACTATTATAATACATTCTGCATATAGAATACAAGAATGAATGTCTGTGAAGAGCTTTGAAATCAGTCATCCTGAAGAAACAGGGCTGTTATTTCCCTTGTTCTGTGTGCAGGTAAACACAGTGTGTCGAGGTGCAGAATGAGCAGCAGAGATAGAAATAGAATCCAGGACTCCAGACTTCTTCATGCCATGGACTAACCCCTGCCCAGAGCCCTATTTAGCTGTTTTAAATACCAGAGTTAGTAACTATGTTAGAACCTCAAAGATGTGACACCATGTGGAATTGGAAGTAAGCAATAAGGCAGGGGTGGTGGTGATAAAAAGAAAGCAAATGTTGCACTGTGCCTGTATTGCAGCTTAAAGATCTGCAGGCAGACCAGAAGCAGCCTGGGGTCTGTACTATTTCCTGCGAGCCAAGGGTGCTCTTTACTCCTACCCCACTGGGATAGGGAAGCTGTTTTCACCTCTTTCCTCTGTTAGGAGGTGGACAAATAGCCCAGGAAAGCTGCCACGGGAAATCTAGCCTGGAGCTGGAGTGGGAGGCAGAGTTTGAGGCTCCTTGCTGCTGTCTACACACAGCACCCTGGACATGTTTTAAAGTGCCACAGCCTGTGCAGGGATGTGGTCCAGGCTTTGCTTGTGGCTGCATTCTGGGATCCTAACACCTGTGGGAATGCATCAGCAGCAGGCTGGCACTAACCCCTGCCATGTGCTGGCTCTGAAGCCTGGAAAGCAGTGCACAGAGCAGAGCAAGCTGTGAGGGAGAAGTGACTGAAGGCTGGGATTTGTAATACCAAGGATGTGGGGCAGCCCCTCCACATACAACCCAATGGTAAGAGACAAGAATAAGTCAAAGAACTGCTTGCAAACCAGGCAATACTACCAGATGCCACTTTTGCACAGATCTCTTCCAGCTGCAACTGGAAGACACTGATTGCAGGGTGCTGTACCATAATGTTTTATTCAGAGCTATGAACATTTCAGAGTTAGGAATAACCTCCATTCCTAAGGTATTCATAGCTTTGAGATTCTACTGTGTCTTTTTAGAATTCCGGGCTTCCAAACATGATGCTGAGATATGAGTAATTCTTAGATTCACTCAGGGTGTAGTTTTGGTTGTCTCATGAGCTTTTGAATCATTTATTTTTGATCCAAATCTAAAAAATGACCCATGTTATTTTTACTTTATGTGTTTTATACAAGAAGACAGAAATTCTCCAAAGACAAAGATGTACATTTTCTATTTGCTGGTGGTTGGTGTAGACTCATAAATCTCAATATATGATTCAAATATCAAAACTTTTGATAAGACACTTCGGGTTGCTCATGTGCTAATCCCCATCACTGACCAAAAATCTCAAATGGAAGGAAATGTGGAGCTATATGGGAAGCCAACTGCATGTCAGGTTCTACACACCTGAAATTATTTAATGTCAGTGACATATAATGTCCCACCATGAAGAAGAGTTTGGCACCACAAGGGATGCCTTTTGGTGAGTGGATGTTGTTGCAGGAGGTAAGAGCAGTGTGATCTCAGAGTTACCAGGGTGTTTATTTTCTATGTGTGCTGTAATCTGAAGATGAAATGGACCTTTGTAGATTGTGCAAAGCTTTATCTTATAGGAACCCAGGCAGTTAATGCTGCTGCTGCTGCTGCTGCTGCTGCTGTAAACATGTTGTTCATCTTTGTATCCTGAAGAAGAGTGAAAAGTTGATCTGTGTCCTTGGCAAGCCACAATGGTAGATGCAGTACCCCAGAGCAGCAGTAGAGTCAGGCAGACATATATTGCTTTCCCAAGTTTGGCAGGGATATAAACTTTCCTGCCTCAGGGAACCAGCAAATAATGGGCATTATTGAATAATTAATGGAAATTAGTGAGAAACTTCTCCTATGGGCAGGTTACCTTATAACTGCTTTCTTGCACCTCCTTCTGAAACAGCTGATCTTGGCTATCATGAGAGACATGATACTGGGCTAGACAGAATGAACCAGGAGTCTTGGCTGACTCAAAATTGAAAATCCTTTGTTTTTGTGTAAGAGCCAAAAGCCCTTGCACTTCCTGAGTTGGCCCAAGTGGCCCCAAGACACACACAGGCAGAGGAGGTCACATAAGCATATGCTTTTATTTACCTACCAGATCTGGTGGAGCAGTTCCCTAAGGAAGCTGGCTCCTTGAAGGTAACAATAACATGGGTTACATAGTACAGTTTAGAGGAAGGGGGGGTCAGGTCAGAGGGATGCTGGCACTGAGCCAATTACAACCTGGATTTCGGGTTGTTTACCTTACATGGCTTATCACCCCACCTGTGCTAAGTGTGAGCTGTTTCCTTCTATGGGGCATTACTCCATCTGCTGATCCATGGCCCATGTGACTGACCTCAGGGAGGGGGACAGGTGAGACGTGACCACCCTGGATCCCTGAAATGGTGTCTTAAGGCCCAAGATGGAGTTTGTTGACTTATGCCATTCCCTTCATTTGTTGCAAAAAATATGACTATATTAAGGGTCCCATATTAGAGTATGGAGGTATATCTTCTTTAAAAAAAAATCTATAGATGGAGTTTTCTAACTTACTTACTAGCAAGACATTAGGGTGATCTATGGACCAAAGTTATTCTTGATATTAATCTAATTACACCATCAGAGTTATTGAAGGAATGAATTGGAAGGATATTAAATGCTTTATCTTTTGAACAATCTCCTGTCATGTACAGGATTCCAGTTTGGTCCTAAAAAGCTACATTGATATTCACTGGCGGCAAAGGCTAGGGGAGTTTCCTAGGAAGAAGATCTCATTCGGGCCCTGTGGCTTAAAATTTCCTGCTGGTAGGACACTTATGAATTGCTTAAGTCTCACTTTCTTTTCCAAATGGGGTCTTAACAGGGATCTAAGATTTGCATAGACTCTTGTGCTGACCTTTCTGTTTATTAGAAATTCAGTCCATAATCCAACTCCATTGATGACACCAATACTGTGAGATGAGGCTGATCATCATACCAGAAGCTCAGTGTGCTCCCTATTGCTGGCTGCTCTTGGTGTGAGTGAAGGTTTGGTGGTGAGTGAACACAGCTTCTGTGTTTTAAAGTCTTTTGAGTTAAATCCTGGAACATTTGTGGCATCAGCAATGCAATGTCTATGCAACAACAGCCAAGAAAATACCTTGCATGAAAAAGCAGTGGATAAAGCCAGAGAAGAAAGAAAAGATGGAGGTATGTTCTTCTTGGCTGAGGCTCTGGGTTGAGATTAGTTGAACTGAAATTTGCTTGGCCTTAGGGCATTGATCCAAGACCCTTACGTTGTAGAAAGCTTTGTTTACTCAGATGAGAATGATTTTTCAAGTGTAACTCAAGCTCCATGAAACATTTTCACTTACCAGGCAAGGGTGAGAAACCTTGTTTTGGGTCCTAGGCACTGAACATCTTTGAAGCTTATTGGGCTGTGCTGATCTATATTGGTTCACCCCCTGCCCATAGGAATTTGTATAGCAGAAGGAAATACAGAGCATCACATCTTGAAGGGAAAATGCTGATCTGATTAGGGGAATGACTTGAATTATCTAGGTATTAATTATTTGCAAAGTGACTCTCTTAATACAAGGGTGTCTTCCAGCATCACAAACCTTAATGAGTCTTTGTGAGGTGGTTTGCTCTCCAGAGTGCCAAGGAAGTGGAACATCTAACATGAGTGATAGCATCCCTGTTTTGTATGTGGATAAACAAAGACACTTGGAGAATAAGGTTGTGACAGGCTGCTCCCCATATCCAGTCCATCCATTTAACAAAGAAATGGATTGTGCCTAGCCATCTTCACTCATGCAGGCTGCTTCCCAGACTCGGTCCGATGTGCTGCTGTGATCCCCAGTTCCCACTCCTGAACCTTGATTTGCCCTGATTTGCCAAGTGACCACTCACTCCTGAGTCAGTCCACTCCAGTGTCTCATATGCAATTGGTCCTAAGCAGTGGGTGTATGCCCTTTAGCTACTCAAGAGGTGGTCCCCAAGTGAGCACCCCTGGCTCCAGTTACCTCATTGGGAGCCACTGTCTTACAGGGATTGGAACACATTCCCAATCACCATACACTGAGGTCCATCCATTTAACAAAGAAATGGATTGTGCCCAACCTTCTTCACTATGCCTTCTAAAGACCACACAGTTTTAGATAAAGCAACTACTAGTTTATTGATTGGATTACAATTTTAAGTGAGAAAATGATCAATCAAGGTAGAATCATAATATAAATGAATCAAGAGTGACTATAAGGAAACAAAAGGTAAAACATGCATGCTAAACTAATATCTCTACCTACACTGACCTCATTGTTCAAGTCCATGTTCAAGATGTCTGGTTGTCAGATGTTTGTATAGCCAATCTCTGCCTGAGACCGGGAAAGGCCTAGATCTTGCTTGAAGTTGTTTTGAGATGGAGATTCCCAGGCAAAAAAGCCCCAAATCATTACAAAAGTCTCTCTCTGTTTCCAACCCCCCACGACCGCTCCCTTTCTGGGTGGAGCTGATTTCTTTGTTTGGTCTGAACCAGGGACCTCAATTTAACATAGTCGTTGTTGCCTCCTCCAGGTACTTGCTTGCTTCAGTTTTGGGTTGCTTACACGCTGCTGGGAGGGAGTTCTGTCTCCTACCCCCTTGAGCCAGGCAAAACATTCTATACATCTGTGCACATACATGATGCTGCAGGAAACATGACAGCATAGTAATCATGTAGATTAGGTTATGACCACCCATAAAGAAACCTAGCATGGAGTAATTGGCATCAAATTGTGCAATCACAGTGTACAAGTGAACAGAAAAGTCATATAGATCGTAACCCAGGAGTGCACACACATGCAGCCTGTGACAAAGGTCTTACGGGAAGTTAGCTGCTGAGACAGAAGTAGACACAGTAGTTGTGACAACACATGTGCTACATACTCCCACTGATCCTGGAGCCTGTCAGACCCTTCACATTCTTGCATTCCAAACAAGTCACTAATAAGAGAATAATTCATAGAGAGACTCATTCATGGGTTCTTTTTTTGGTTTTGTTTTGACAAGTTTCTGGAGGAATCAGCTTTTGATTCTTTTGCACTGCTGTGACCATAAGTGTCTTATAACAAACTTTGAGATTTGAATTCTAAATTAAGGTTTACAATCCTATATCATCATTAATGACCAATTCTGTAATTGGCCTATTAATTATTACATTAGAGAATTAATCACCATATATAAAGAAGACAAACATCATGTAGGTGGTTTTTGTTTTTGCTGAGATCAGAAGAGAATTCATCTAGAAGCTGGTTAGACAAAACAAGGAAATGATTTGATCTCTGAAGGAGTTAGAAGTCAGTCAACTGCATGTTAGGAAGCTAAAAACACTAAATGCTATTAAGACTTTTTACTAATGTTAGCTTGTAATGCAGTCTTTTAGTGCTCAACCCAGAAAGGAGAAGTGGTATGAATTGTCAGGACATATGGATTTTATTTCTTTCTCTTCAGCTGACTTATTTTGTGATGTCCAGCTCAGTTTTCCCTCTGTTTATATGCGTATAAAATTAGGATTACAACACTCCCAACTAGACATTCTGAGGCTTGCTCAGAACTCAAGCACTTCACAAACACTCATCAAAGTTCTATATATGCAAAGTGTTGCGTGATTGTAATACTAATTTGTTGTTCTTGGAAGATGCCCTTTGTCTGAGTAATAGATTCTCCTTAAAAGCACATTTCTATTTCTCTCCTCTTTAGGCCTTAATTAGGTCATGATTTTTAGCCTCAGAATTTGTAGCTATTTGATTTTCATTGAATAGCAGAGATATTTGTATAAAATTCTATGCATTACATCCTCAACCAATGTAAATCGGCCTGACTCTTACCCCGGAAAATGGAAGAACTGATTGCCCCTTTTCCCTGGTTAGAATAAGCACTGCTTGGAATGTATAAATAACTTAGTAATTATTATAGCTCAACTCCTCTTGCAAGAGGAAGACTTGGAAGCATGTCCTATGACTTTCCAAAGTCTGAATTGTTGTAATATCACCCAATACCTGTCTCCAGTCTTTTTCTCTTTCTCCTGTGCTTCTCATGGGGTACATCATCTGCATTTTCTAAGTTTCAGAGGGGCAGCCATGTTATAGGACTCCTTGTTTGTTTTTCATTTTTAAGAAGACCTTACTTCTCTTAGGTGCTAATGGAAGGAGATGTGATTTGCTAAAGCAATCCAAAGCCCTTAGAAAACACCATATCATGAGCATTCAGCTCAAGCAATACACAATGGTGCAATGAGCAGAACAGTATGGCTCTGCCTTTGAGATCATCTTAGTAAGGAGAGATCTACTGAGAGATGAGTTCCTAATTCCCATATGGTGAAATTCACTTCAGGGAAGAACAAAAGTCTGTCTAAACTTATGTCTGAGAAGATGTATTTTGAAAGTTTAAGTTGTTTATATATTGTCCTGCTGCTAGGGGTGAATGCCAAGTCATGGGGCCTCATGAACAACTCAAGGAAGTCAACAGATTAACTGGTATGCACTTTAATATGCATTATGCACGGTTGTGCAGAGCATGCAGAAGGCAGACTCCTTGATTCTAAAGAACTGCAGTGGGAGATGCCAGAATGTCTGTCACCAATACCAGCATGGATTTAAAGGACCAGATTAGATTCTGATACATGATAGTGTTGCTCTGATGCAGCTCTGAATTTCCTTTAGATTCATTCCCATTGTAACTCCAATGAAGTCAAGAGAATCATACCGGGAATGTAGCTCTTCCATGAAAATTTTCATCTCAAAGACTCCTACAGGGTGTATCATGCAAGTTGTTCCATATGAAATTGAGCAAATTAATAGTTATGAGGAAAACTATTATGTTAATGGAAAGAGTGATATGTGTGATTAAAATTTGTTTTGTAACTAATAAGGACTTCCTGCACAAACAGTGTCTCAGATCTACCTGGTAGTCTGTTAGACAGTATAAAAGCTCTTGTGAGTCCAGTCTTTTCTAACCACTTCTCTTGATTTGCTGTCCTTGGTGACTGGGTAAGTTTGATTTCAGTCTTTCTCTCTGTCTCTACTGAGGTATCACATTAGTGACTCTTGTAATATAGGACTAAATGTACATTGATTCTCCTCAATGTTTAGTCAATTGCCATAATTTTCTGTACTTCTTAAGCTGCAGGCAAGGCACTGGGGAATGCTTGCTTTAGATAGAAGGTGAAGGTGGGATTTGCAGAGCAACATGTGTCTCTGAAACCCAGTTCCTATTACTCTGAATTGAAAACAGGAAACTTTAATCTCTTGGCAGCTCAGAATAACTTTAAAGTGAGAGCTTGTGGGAGGAAATGCCTGCAGTTTAGTCCTTAAAGAATTTCATTGTTCATCAAGTTTGTTCAGAAGCAGCTAGTACTCAGCACTCTTGGAGACAAGGTAGTGGATTAAATGGATGACTAGTTTATCTTGTCTGACAGTTCCTATGTTCGTATGGGTGAGCGAGTCATTTTAGATCCAGATCATTGGTTGGTGCAAGTCAGCATGTCTCCACTGAGTGTAGCTGAGCTGATTGAATCTAGCTCAGGATCAGGGCCTTAGTGTTTGTCATTGAGTAAAGAATATTTGTTATTCATTCCTTAGCAGAAGCTGTTGACTGACAAGCTCTTGAAAGTCAAGGTGCTATGCTCTAATTCTGGACAGATGTGGTTTGCATGCTGAGCTAAAGTCCCCATAAGGAAAGTAATCTTAGTTAGTGTGTCCCTGCCATCATTTGTAACAACATTTTGTAAAAACAAGAGAAATCCCTTGCATACAGGATAGAAATATATTATATTGCATGTCTTATTACAGTCAGTGGTTTTAAATCAAGAGTTAGAGAAGGCATCAAAGGGGCTGTTTAGGAAATATTGTAACTTTGAGTAAAAGGACTCAGAAAAGAAACGGGGGGCAAAATGTAGCCAAGAACAGACAGGCTAGGTAATAGTTTCCCTGCTGTTTCTTTTTTTCCCTGATTCCAGGGGGAACAGTAAGTGAGTTTTGATCCCCTTTGTTCTATTGGGCATTGCATTTTGTGTTTACTCTTTTCCCTGCTGTGTGTTTCAGGTTTACCTCCATAGCAGGAAGATGTTTTTCTATCCCCAACAGAGTTGTCGTCCCTGGTGCTACAGACCTTGCCGTTGTGGGGGCTATTGTGGTTACAGGGGCTGGAGGCCATGGTATTACCCGAAACAAAAGAGGTGTGGTGGCTACTACCCGTACCCTTACCAGTGGGGCCAGAAATACCAATACGGAAACAGTTTTTTTGCTGAGGAGGAATATTGACAGAGCAAGGCACAAGCAGGCAATGAAAAGCAAGATACGGATTCAAGGCTGAGTTCATAGACAGCAACTTTCAGAAGTATGAGTGTGCTCAAATCCCAGGGGAGCTGAGCATGAGAAACACCTTAGTAAATCTGCCCTGTAGCTCTATTTCCCAGGTTCCACTTTATGACTGTTTCTTCTGAAATTTACCATCCTCTCAGCTTCTTCTTTAATAATCTGTAACCTGATCTCAATTCCTTGAGGACCCCTTTAGGCAGCTCTGACAATGTAAATGAAGGAGATCCCTTAATCTTGAAACAAATAACATTTACACTCACTTGAAGGCTTTTTACAAATAAGCATCGAAAGATCTTTGACTCATTGAGAATTAAGCTCTATGTGTATTAGCCAGGGGGGCTGGAACAATTGTATAGCAGGGGTGCTGAGAGCCATTGACCCAAACTGTAAAACCTGTACCTGATGGAAACTACTACAAGCCATGGATGCAGCTGTGAGCCCTTTTAGGTCAAGCACAATGGCACTAGACTTCTCATAAAATATATATCATTATTGTCTGGTTTTGTCTTTCCTAAAGATATTGTAAAATGGTGAAGCAGCTCTGTGCACTGTTTATGTGGTGCTTTGTCTCATTTGACCATGGCTGGGATGTAACAAGTACCTTAAAATGGTTGGATACAGGACCTGACTGTCAAACTCTACAGGTGTGATGAAGAAAGAACATCTGCTGTGAAAGTCATCACCTTGAAGTGGGTGATTCATTTACAACCACCTTGAAACCCTGAAAATATTCTTTCTGTGTTGCCTTCTCTCTGTCTGTTCCTGTGAACTTCTCTTCTAATTCACATTAAAATGCTTGTGCATCGTAATGTCGGTCTTTTGGTTTGCCTTTCTGCTCCATCTGTGACACAGGTTCGCCAGACTACTTGGGAACCTAACTCCCACTGAAATCAGTGCAAGTTAATGACCTTTGTGTAGGTCAAGTGTGTCCTGGGTATGTGTAAGAGATGGCCTTAAGCAATTGGGGGCCCTAGGCAAAGGCCTGTTGTGGAGGCCCCCTATAGGCCCCCCACAACCCCCCTCCGTGGCCTCAGCTCCACATCCCCAGCTCACTCTGGCGGCCGCAGTTCCCCCTCTGGAGGCCCAGCTACCCACCCCCCCAGGCCCTCACCTCTCCTCTGCTCACCTCCCCCACAGCCCTGGCTCCCCACCTCCGGCCCGCAGTCCACCCTCCACCCTCCCTTCAGCCACTACTCCTCGACCCCCCCCATGACTCTGGGTCCCCAGAGCCAGCCTCCTTCGCCCGTCAGGGGCCCCAACCACCCCTGCCGGCGTCCTGGTTCCCCCTGCAGCTCCAGCACCGCACCAGGGGCCCCAACGCCTCTCCATTGCTCCTTCTCCCTGTCGCATGTTCCCTCCACGGCCCCTGTGCCCTGCTGGGGGCCCCAACCTTTCCACTGCTAAAGGCAAGGGGCAAGGTAGGAGCACAGACATGGGCATCTGGGCTGGCCCACCCTGCCCCTGGGGGCAGAGCAGCTGGCCTAGGGGTGGGGTGGGAGCCCTGTCTCTGAGGCAGGGAGTTCTGCCCCATGCCCTCGTCCCAGCACCAGGGCTCCCACAGACTGATTGGCCTGGGCCTTGCCTCCCCACAGAGTCCCACCCCTGCTGCCAGCCTTGGCCCTGGCCCTGGCTCCCTGCCATGTGCTCTGCAGGGATGGAGGCAGACACTGATTTTGGGGTAAGCGAAGGGGTCTCTTGCTGCTTGGGGGCCCTAGGTGGTTGCCTGCTTTGCCTATCCCAGAAGCTACGTTTGCCTAAGTCCCACTCGAGTCTTGTAGTAGTAAGAGAGCTGAGTCTGGCAAGAGGCTGTAGATCCTGAGAGACATTATCCCTGCGGTTTCCTGTTTGTCCCAGCTTACTCAGATAAGGTGTTGGGAATTCCTTCTTGTTTAGAACAGCTAGACGTTTTCAGTCATTGATCAACACTTAATGTCAGGAGCTTGGTATGCTCCAGGTGAGCAAAGCCAGTACTAAACCATTTCTCACATTCCTTTCTGTACACCTGAATTAGAGAGAAGCATGGTTTCCCACCCTGCCACCTGAAAGTAATTCAGTTTCTCAACATTTGCAGTTGAAAGCGTCTCTGAAGGGGTGGGCCTCCCTAAATCCACATTTGGTCAGGTGAGGCACTGCATATAAGACTATTTATCTTCCCCCATTGGATGTCAACCAAACCACTTGCACAGATCATGGGAAAAAAATATAAAACAAAGCAATCTAGAGAATTTTGTGTACCGTAAAGGAAGTGCATGTAATAACAAACTGAGGTCCCATAACTTAGCATACACAAAAAGTCTGCACACGTTTGGAGGGCTTGCTTCGGCCACGTTCCCAGAAATGGAAGAAGATCATGGCCTTTCAGGCTCTTCAGATTCTGTTCTCCCCTCTGCTCAGCTTCCTCTTCCCATCTGGATAGTTACCAGTCTGGATCAGGAAGTCTCTTCTGTTGCATGTAGGTTGATCTGTTTCTGATCTCCTGACTGATCCTTAAAGGGGTAGTACACTCCTTCACATACTTCCCCCAACTTTAGTGGAACCATTAGTGCAGTCAGTGAATGTCTGGATATCTTGTTCTGTTTGTGAGAGGCCTGCCTTCCCTTCCTGCTTTTCAGGAAGGTGTTGTATTTGGGACCAAAAGGTCTGTAATTCTCAGCAGCCCTGGGTGAGATGGGAATTTGAGTGCTTCATCATCTGTAACCATCACAGAGCAGGATTATTCATGACTAGCAAAATGTTGCCAAGTTCCAAAGAGGTATCCACGTTAGTCTAGTTCAGCAAAACAAGCAAGGAGTCCTGTGGCACGTAAAGACTAGCTAATTTATTTATTGCATGAGGTTTTGTGGGAGAAACTCATCTGACAAAGCATAAATGATGGCTGCAGTAGGGAATATCTCATCACTGTTACAGCCCAAAGACCAGCCAAATAATCTTTCTTGAAGACTTTGGACCCTGCCTCACTGTTCAAAAACTTGCTGCTCATATACAACATGGAACAGGTGAGGCAGGATTGCACCTATGACTTGGCGAGAGGCTTTAGTCTACGAAATAAAGAAGTGATGGGCTGTGGCAAACAGGCTTCCTATAAAGAATTTGCTTCATTTTGTGAAATGCTCAATCAAAATGGTTCCCTAACTGAGTTATCTCAAATCTTTTGTGTTTTGTTAGCAGAGACATTGCCAGTATGTTCTGTGATGGCCATTGCTTTGGTCACCTTGAAAATTTACTCTTCTGCTGCTTTGCCCATTTTACTGTAAATAGGACACGTGTAACCCTCTCCCTTTTCTTCCTGGATTACCTGGGAGCAGGCAACACTCACGTGTGCACAGGTGCCTAAGTTTGATGACAAAGAGATCCTGAGTTTCCCAGTGGTTGATGTTGGGATTGTGGGAATCCTCTATCCACTCTTCTGCTGCAGTCCCTTTGCTTTACAGGAACTTAAACTTGGCTGTGCCTCTACCTGGCTGGGTCTGGTACACACTCAGTGGTGTGCCTTGGGAGCCTCCAGGACTAAATCCATGCGGCTAAGAATAACCTGTGGGATGGGTCTTATCCAAACTTACTAATTATATATATCATACATTCATGATGCTTAATTGCATGTAACAAATCTTTACTTAACAAAGAAACTTATCATAACAGTATGGAATTGAATATTACTATTAATTTAAATACATGGCAGCAAGTAAATAAATCAGTGAGCAGACACAGAATACAGTTTAAAGGAAACTTATCTAACTAGCATTTTCTCAGCCCTTTTTCCAACTCAGGGGGCACACTACCCAGAGTTCTGAACCTCATCCCCTTGCTTGCTTGGGTGCACTTGGAGGGTCAGTGAAAGAGACAAGGCAGCACTCTGCTGGTCCAGTGTATCTGCTCAGAACCACGCTGAAGATCCATACTGAGCCCAACCAATGGTTTGTAGTCCTGGCCCTGGTTCAAAGGGACTGCCACACTGCCTCCCCTCAGGCCCAGTCAGTCTCTCAGCAGACTCCCTTGCTTTACAAGCCCTGCTTCAAATTGGAGGAGGGTGACAGACACTCACACCCTCACTGCAGATCCAGCTCAGTCAGCTCTAGGCTCAGACCCTGCTTGGGCTGAGTAAGCCACCAACCTCTGAAGGTCCCTGCTTAAGTGAGCCTCCAGCAGTCTCAGGAACCCCAGGAGCACTCACAGCAGCTTCCAGATTCAGACATGTCTCTCTCCCTCTGTGGAGACCCTTTGTCCCCCTCTGCTTCCTGGAGGGGCAGGCAGGGTCATAGAATCATAGGGTTGGAAGGGACCCCATGAGGTCATCTAGTTCAACCCCCTGCCAAAAAATGCAGGACCACTCCCACTAAATTATTCCAGCTAGAGTTTTATCCAGCTGAGCCTTAAACATCTTCAAAGATGGAGATTCCACCACCTCCCTAGGTAGCCCATTCCAATGCTTTACCACCCTCCTAGTAAGAAAGCTTTTCCTAATATCCAGCCTCAACCTCCCCAGCTGCAACTTGAAACCATTGCTCCTTTTTCTGTCCTCTGTTACTACTGAGAACAGCCGAGCTCCATCCTCCTTAGAGCATCCCTTCAGGTAGTTGAAGGTTGCTATCAAATCCCCCCTCAGTCCTCTCTTCTGCAGGCTAAATAAGCCTAGTTCCTTCAGCCTTTCTTCATAGCATAAGAATTTACCCCTATCTAGATGACTGGTTAATAGTTGGACTAGATGACCTCATGGGGTCCCTTCCAATCCTATGATTCTATGACCCTGCCTAATCAATTCTTCTCTGCTTGTGAGCAGCAGGTCTAGAGGTGCAAGGCCCCTAGTTGGTTCCTCCAGCATATGTACCAGGAAGTTGTCCTCAACACTCTCCAAAAACTCCCTGGATTGCCTGTGCACTGCTGTATTGGCCTCTCAGCAGACGTCAGGGTAATTGAAGTCCCCCATGAGAACCAGGGCCTGTGACCTGGAAACTTCTGCCAGTTGTCCATAGAATGCCTCATCCACCTCCTCCTTCTGGTCTGGAGGTCTGTAGCAGACACCCACCACAACATCACCCTTGTTGCTCTCTCCTCTAAGCTTAACCAACTTATTTTCAGCTGGCTCAGTTCCACTTCCATAGTGGAGCTCTGAGCTGTCATAGAGCTCTTTTACAGATAGTGCTACCCCTCCCGCCCCCCTTCCCTGCCTGTCCTTCCTGAACAACTTGTACTCATCCATGGCAGAGCTGCAGTCATGCAAGCTATCCCACCATGTCTCTGTTATTCCAATTATATCATAGTTCCTTGTCTGCGCCAGTACTACCAATTCTTTCTGCTTGTTTCCCAGGCTCCTTGCATTCGTGTACAGGCAGCTAAGATACCAGGCTGATTGCCCTACTTTCCCAAGTCGATTTTCAGTTCTATTACATCTGCCTCCTTGAATTTTCTCCTGGGATTGTCCTCTCGCACCTGCCTCAGGTATTAAAGCTTCATTAGAACATGTAACATAATTATTTGATTCCCCCCCCCCCCATGTTCCAACTACCTCTCTCTTTCTCAAGGGATCATTGGAGCTGTAGTTCCCCAGTGGAGAACATACATCACATAGGAACTGCTTAAATGTTAACCTTCTACTTGATTTCAGAGGCCCCTAAAGTACAGCGTACCGACACATGAGTTCCAGCAGCAACATATTTTATTTACAGACCTACAAGACATGTATGTGACTTAAAGGTTCAGGGACTTTGCTTGGACGGATGTGGCAGGGAGGGATTATGAATATCGTATTTCGCATGCCTTGGAAGTAATTCTATTTTGTTAACTATTTCAGTAGAGAACGCATTTGATGCTAATAAAATACCTAGCTTTTGTATAGGGCTTTTCACAGGTTGATCTCAAAACTCTTTATAAAGGAGGGATAACATATACGTCTAAACTGAAAGTCCTGTAGCTGGCCTGGTTCAGCTGACTCAGGCTGCGGGGTCACAGGGCCCAAAGTGCTGTGTAGACATTTTGGAACAGGCTCACACTTGAGATCTGGGCCCTCCCCTTTTGCAAGTCTTTGAGCTCCTGTTGGGGGGGGGGGGGGGGGGACAAATGTCTGCATAGCAATTTTTCAGCCCTAGTGCCTGGGCCCCATAAGCCTGAATCAGCTGGCCTGGGCTAGCTGTTGGCTTTTTATCCTGCTAAGTATAGGTGGGATGGTTTGACCTGTGCAGGATGTTGGCTCCCTGCCAGCTCTAACTGAAGGGAAAGCCATAGCAGAGAGCAATCAAGTGATTCCTTTATCAAGGAGCCAGGTGTAATTGCTGAGAGAGCCCAGCTGTGGAAATTGCTGCAGGGAGAAACTGTGGGGAGCAAGAAAGCTCCATCAGGTGAAAAAGCACAAAGCTAGGTGGAAAAGATAAAGGCAGAGGAGAGTAAGGAAGGTTCTCCTTCGAGTGCTGCTCGCATCATTCAGTTACAGGTATCTACATGCTGTAGTGCACAGTAGCTCAGAAAGTCTTCAGCTTTAGCCTGTCATGTCAGGGCACGCGGCCAACGCCCCCTCTATGCCGTGACCGTAGCTATATAGGTGATTGTGACCCTGACCCTCCCAGTTCCCTTTTCCGCCCTCAGCGATGGTTTCGGATCAGCCAGGAAACTTGTATAAGCAAGTGCCTGTCTTCTACCATGAAATTCAAGATGCCTGGTTTCAAACCGTGCTTAGGATGCTGCAAAGCTTTCCCACTCGACGATCCATACGATAAATGGCGCGCATGCCTGAGTGAGTCCCATCTCGCCGAGACATGCCCTCTCTGCAAGTCCTTCAAAAGGAGGTCTTTCAAGGGCAGAGAGCTGCGCCTCCGATCCCTTGCTGGGAGTAGTGCACAAGCTTCTGATGCCACTCGAGCCCTGAGTGCTCCACCGGCTCACCAATCGGCCTGGGCACCAGAACTCTGGGACCATTCTTTGGTGCCAAAAGCAAAGTCTTGGTCAACGTCCCCGTCGGTATTGTCGGAGCGCTCAACACTTTGGTCACTGAACCAACCCGGCGCTGAACCAAAAGCAGTACCGCCAGTGGCACCGTCGATGCTGCAGGACCCCGTGACAGTGCAGGCACATTCCCCGGCCTGGGTTCTGGGGCCATGGAAGAAAACTAGCTTGATGCCAGCCATGGCACTGGGAGTCCAGTCGGCACAGGAAGCAGTACCACCCACCAACCCGGTACCGCCTAGCCTGCTGCTGGTACCGCAATCCAGCACTGGGGACAGCTCCCTGGCCTCCTCCCCATGCTCCTCCTGGGACATGTCTGTGCTGTGCTCCCAAGCTTCGGGGGCCCCTTCCCTCGGTTCAGTGTCGACTTTGCCTCTAGCTTCAGTCCACTCTTCTATACTCAAGATGGTAATAAGGGTAGGAGAGCATTTAGGAAAACAGCGCCATAAGCACTCCCCCTCGCCCACACCGCGACGCAAGAACAGAATGTTGGGAGCAGCTGGTCCAGTGTGGCCTTCCCCATTTGGTATCACACTGCAATCTAGTCTAGGCCATTCTCCTCTGCCCCACCTGGAGGCTAGAGCATCTTTTAATGACTGGTCACATGATTGGCTGGACAATGGCGACCGAGAATACTCTAGTCTCATGGCACTGCTCCATTCAGTCCCCCTTGCATACCATGGACTCAGACTTTTTGGCTGATGAGCCCAATCCTGACTCCACATGTCATAGTAGATTGCGGGCCCATTCTTCCTCCTTGCTCGATGAGTATACTTTTGAGAGATCGATTGACTGTAACTAGGACTCTCGTGCCCACCAGGAGTTGCTATGCTGCATGGCAGCAAACCTGAACCTGGAGCTTGGGATTGTCCAAGAGGAGACTAATTCCCTCTTCAACATCAGCTGTAGGGCCCTACCTGCTAAGGTGTCTGTCCTGCTCCATGAAGGGGTATACAGCATCATCAAGGCCCATTGACAAACCCTGTCCTTGATTCCGCTGGTATCAAGGGTCGCGGACCGTAAGTATCATATCTTTCAGGACAAGTTCTCCTTCTCATTCCAGCACCCCACTCCGGGGTCGCTGGTCATCAAAGCCATGAACCAGAAACAGAGGCAAGGCCAACCGGGTTCTACCCCTAAAAATAAGGAGGCAAGGAAGCTCGACCTGCTCGGCAGGAAGGTTTACTCCCCAGCAGCCCTTCAGCTACGCATAGCAAACCACTCGGCCCTTATGACAAGGTATATCTTTAACCTCTGGAATGCCATGCAAGGCTTCTGTGCCATTATTCAAAAGGCTCCTCTTAGAGATTTCGACACGGTGCTCCAAGAAGGGGAAATGGCATCCAGAGACAATTTGATGGCCACCTGGGATTCTGTAGAGACAGCTGCTCATACGATGGCATTGGCTGTGGTAATGCATTTCTTGGCCTGGCTACAGGGCTCAGGCCTACCGCTGCAGCTGCAGCTTACTATTCAGGACCTCCCGTTCGAGGGCCCTGATCTTTTCGCCGAATCCACAGACGTGAAGCTCCCTGGCATGAAAGACTTGAGAGCCATGCTCTGGTCACTGGGGATTTACACCCCACAACCTAACAGATGCTCTCTAAACCCTCATCAACTCCTCCAACAACAACTTCAGCAGTTAAAACAACAGATTCAACCACAGAGTCCTTTCCTGAGGTCCCCCACTTTTCCCCAGTGCCATTTTGGGGACATGGACAAGGGCAAGGTCTATTTGGGAAAGAGTGAGAAGTCCCACACTCTGCAATCAGGTACGTGGGGCAGGCCTCTGAATACTCATCAGGGAAGAAACAGCATTTTTGAGGATTACTATATGGGTAGCGAACCCATGACCTAGCCAGTCTGCAACCACTTACACTGCTTCACACACCACTGGGCCAACATCACATCTGACCAATGGGTCCTTGAGATGGTCATGGAGGGGATATCATATTCAGTTTCTTTTGATTGCTTGGGACAGAAAACTGCCCCCCTCATCCAACCCTTGGAAGCCAGGAACTGTGCCACCTTCTCGAGTGCCAGAAACTCCTCTCCCTTGGAGCCATAGAAAAGGTTCCCAAGCGGGAGTGGGGAAAAGGGTTTTTACTCCTGATACTTCCTGGTCCCGAAATCCAAAGGGGACCTTTGACCCATTCTAGATCTCAGAGCTTTAAACAAGCACATAAGGAAAATAAAGTTCCGCATGGTTTCCCGATCTCAGATCCTCCCGCCTCTGTCTCCCGGGGATTGGTTCACAGCCCTTGATCTGAAAGATGCCTCCTTTCACATAGCCAGAAGGCCCCACCACAGGTGGTTTCTAAGGTTCATAGTGGCAAATGACCACTTCCAGTTCACCTTTCTCTCCTTTGGTCTCTCCCTGGCTCCCAGGGTGTTCAAGAAATGCATGGCACTGGTCACGGTGTACCCACACAAATGGAGCATAAGAATTTACCCCTATCTAGATGACTGGTTAATAGTTGGGAAATCGAGCTCCCAAGTAGAGATCCATGTCAGAGCATTAGTGAGGCTCTGCAACTACCCGGGCCTCCACATAAACGAAGAAAAGTCAACGCTCTGCCCGTCTCAAATCACAGAGTTCATAGGGGCACGTTTAGACACCCGCAAGGGGTCAGCATTCCTACCCCTTTCCAGATTTCAGTCCATTTGTACCACCATTATGGAGCTGCAAACCTCCCCTGTGACCATGGCCCGCCGGTGCCTGCAGCTCCTTGGCCATATGGCAGCCTCCACCTCAGTGATCCAGATGGCATGCCTGAGGATGAGGCCTTTCCAGATCTGGCTTTCCACAGTGTTCCACATATGGAGGGACTCCCTGAACAAGGTACTGGTACCAGGTACTTCAGGTTTGCAGGGATCCCCCTTTTGCCATGGGGAGCATTCCCTTCAAAGACCCCAGGCCCTCAGTGACCTTAATAACAGATACCTCGACCACAGGGTGGGGGGCCCACATCTCTGGGGGACTCTCCACCCAAGGGCTATGGTCCCACATGGATGGTCCTCTCCACATAAATGTGAAGGAACTAAGGCCCATCAGGCTAGCTTGCATGACCTTCCTGGACAAGATACGGGGCTGGTCAGTCCAGATCCTCACCAACAATACCACAGCTGTATTCTACATGAATTGGCAAGGGGGGGGGGGGTCCGCTCCCCGCCACTTTGTGAGGAGGCATGCAAACTCTGGGAATTGGTCGTACGACAGAACTTCATCCCAGTGGCCTCCCACCTACCAGGGGTGGACAACAGGCAAGCAGACTCACTAAGCAGAAAACCCTTAGCAAACCATGAGTGGTTCCCTCCACAACAAGGTGTTCTCCCTCCTGATAGACAAATGGGGTTCCCCTCAGATAGACTTGTTTGCGACACCACAAGTATCCCCAGTTCTGTTCCCTCAGGGGCCAGGAGGAGGGGTCTTTTACCGATGCCTTCCTCATCAACTGGTCGGGGCCTCTGATGTATGCCTTCCCGCCAGTTCCCCTGACACAGAGTGTTCTTTTGAAAATTGACTGGGACGGAGCGAACATAATACTAATAGCTTCAGACTGGCCCAGACAGCATTGGTTCCCACTCCTTCAGGACATGTCCATAAAGATCCTACTCCACCTGTCACAGTGGGCGTACCTCTTGACGCAGGACTCATGGTGCCTTCAGCATCCAGACCTGTGCTGCCTACATCTGACGGCCTGGATGCTCTCTGGCTCAGCGAGCAGGAGAGACTCTGCTCAGACAGGCTTAAGAAGGTCCTGGTTGGTAGCAGAAGACCATCCACCAGGTCCACGTACACAGCCAAATGGAAGTGATTCTCCATTTGGGCTTGGGACAAAGGTGTAGACCCTATATCAGCCCCGATACACCTGATCCTCTATCTGCTAGACCTCAGAGAAAAAGGCCTTTCTCCTTCCTCACTGAGAGTCCATTTAGTGGCAATCTCAGCACAAGAGTGTGGATGGGCAATCAGTTTTCTCCCATCCCACCTCCGTCAGATTCTTAAAAGGGGTGGAGAGACTTTTTCCCCAACCCTGTAAGCCCACTCTGCCTTGGGTCCTGAATGTTGTCCTCCAGGGAATGACAAAGCCACCCTATGAGCCTTTGGACGCAGCCACCCTCCTGGTCCTGTCCTGGAAGGTGGCCTTCTTAGTAGCAATCACCTCTGCTCGAAGGGTTTCGGAGTTGAAGACCCTCTCCTTGGAACCCCCATATATGAGGTTCTACCCAGATAAAGTGGTTTTACGTCAGCACCCATCCTTCCTCCCTAAGGTGGCCACCCCCTTCCACCTTAACCAGGACATTTGCTTGCCTGTTTTTTTACCCAGACCCCCAGGTCACACAGAACCAGAGGATGTGGCATACACTGGACATGAGGAGAGCACTTCTAACTTACATAGAGCGCACCTGGCCATTCCGCAAGACCCCCCCAACTGATTGTGGCAGTCGCCGAACGTAAGAGGTTTACCAGTAGCCTCACAGTGTATCTCTAAATGGATTGTGAACTGCATTAAAGACTGCTACGGAAGGTCGAACACGCCCCTTTCTGGAACTGTTAGAGCCCACTCTACCAGGGCCCAAGCATCCTCTATGGCCTTCCTTGTCAAGGTCCCAATCCAAGCGAGCTGCGGGGCTGCTATGTGGTCATTGATACATACCTTCACGATGCATTACGCCATCACCCAACAGGCTAGAGATGATGCCACTCTGGGCAGGGCTGTACTCAATGTGGGTAGACTCTAACTACTCCCACCGTCCATGGGTACAGCTGGTAGTCACCTGTAACTGAATGATGTGAGCAGTGTTTGAAGGAGAACGATGCATTACTTGCCAGTAGCTGTCCTTCTTTGAGATGGGCTGATCACATACATTCAGGCCCCTCCCACCATCCCCACTAACAGAGTTGGGAAGGTATATGGGACTGGGAGGGTCTGGGTCATGGTCACATATATACCCACGGTCATGGCGTAGAGGGAGCATTGGCCGTGTGCCCTGACCTGACAGGCTAAGGCTGAAGACTTTTCGAGTGACCGTGCACTGTGGCATGTAGACACCTGTAACTGAATGTATGTGAGCAGCCCATCTCGAAGAAGGATGGCTACTTGCAAGTAACCCACCATTATCTAGTTTGGGGGAAACCCTGACTGAAAGGAAGAAAGAGACTGGGCAAACTCTTCAGGCAGAGACCCTGACTAACCAGGTAAGAGCCCCAAAGAAGAAATAAAGAGGTGAGGTAGGAGTGGTGCAGGGAAAACTGCAATTGAGATAAAGGAGCTAACTGAGCTTTGCAGTATAGGGCCTTTAGTGAGAGCCCAGAGACAGGAGTGAGATGTGGTTCCACATGGGCTCAAAGGGGGAGGGCAAGGCCTTCACAGTGTTGTTTGTGCCCAGCAAGCTGACCTGATGCATGACAGAGGAAGAGCCCAGAAAAGGTGAAAGAAGTTTTGTGCCAGTTAAAATAGTTCTTGGACTTCTAGTCTGGGACAATTGGGACCACTACAGGGGTGAACTAAAGACAGTGAGCCAGCAGAGAAATCACAGTGGTGGATAGAGCATTTAGCGGATGCATTATCCAGCAGGAAAGCAGTGAGGTCATGCTGGGCCCCAAGTGGGAGTTTCATGGTGAGCGGACTCTGTTGCAGGAGGTAAGAACATAGGTCTCAGAGCTATCCGGGCATTAGTTCTCAATGAGTGTGGTGATCTGAAGATGAACTGCACAAGGGTAGATTGTGGAAAACTTTTTTCCCACAGGAGTCTAGGCCTTCAGTGCTGCTGTTTTAATTGCATTATTCAGGTGGTATCTCTAAGGAGAATGAAAAGGTCATGCAGCTGCTGTGGTGCACACAGTACCCTAAAGGAGAGGTTCTTAACTTTTCCAGACAGCTGAACCCCTTTTAGTGGTCTCATTTTTGTTATGCGATATTGAAATTTGTGTGTGTGTGTGTTGGGGGGGGGGGATGGGAATTGAGATTCTGTACACTTCTTTGGTGTTTAACTACCTTTTATGTAACTTTTATTTTGCAAGGATAAATACAGGTTTTAAGAAAGGTGATGATAATGATAAGGACAATCAATCAGAATAATATACAGAAGGCAATAGACCACAGAACTGGGCCCAGGGATCAATGCAATATCTATATGTATATACACATGTATACATATCCATATGTATAATATTAATGCAAAGCCAACAGAACCTTGCACCTCTAATTCACAAACTTAAATACAGCATAAGAAACTTCTCCAACCACACATTTGCTCACGTTCCACATTCATACAAAGTGCAGGACTAACTTAAGACTGGTCAGGTCAAAGTTAGTCCAGGTGCCACGGCTTGAACGGGGAGGAAGTTGTCGGGCGCACCGACCCCATTGCGTTGGTGTCAGTCTTCCTCCCCTTAACTGCCGAGTCTAGCTTCTTTTATGGATGATTCGATCAAGGGGGGTGTTTTGGGTGATGTCCTTCTTCATCCTCCTTTGGGTTTTCTACCAGTCATTGCTCCCCTGATTGGCATCTTCAGACTTGCTGACACCAGCCTCATGCTTTGCTTGTTTGTTTTGACTATTCACCAGTCAGAGCCTGCTTTACCCATGCTCTTCTCACACGCACACAGTTCTTACAATGATACTGTCAGTCAGTTCATATTATAATTGCTGCATTTGTGTAGTTTTTGCACAGAGGGTAGCATTTCCTGCTCTCAAAAGGCTCACCCTCTGTCCTTTCGAGGGTACAACTTGCAGATGCACATTAATTATAAGGATTGTTTAGCCAGCTGGAATATGATTGAAAGCAAACTTACTTAACCTTTTACTCTAGGAAAGGTCCCAAACACAATAGAAAACTTTTCCCAGTTCAGAACTATTGAAAAAGATGCTGAGATGACTCTTTTTATCATAGACCCTTGAGCTGAAGAACCAGCTCCTGCTTGCTCATGGGTTATTTCTTTGGCCCACAGGACAATCTGTCTTGTGTATCCCAAGCTTCATCTCAGTTAAAAATCGCTTGCTTACAAAATCCAACATACAAAGACAAAAGAGTCACAAGACACTATTATTGGAAAATTGTTGACTTTCTCATTTTTAGCATATAATTATAAAATAAAATGCCTGGAATATAAATATCATACTTACATTTTGGTGTATAATATATAGAGGAATATAAACAAGTCATTGTATGAAATTTTATTTTGAATTCATTTCGCTAGTGCTTTTTATGTAGCCTCTTGTAAAACTAGGCAAATATCTAGATGAGTTCATGTGCCTCCTGAAAGACCAGCAGACTACAAGGGGAATGCAGAAGAATCACTGCCTTAGAGCAGCAGTAGACTGAGATGGACATATTCTGCTTTTTCAAGTTCGGCAGGGATATCCATTTTTCTGCTGCAGGGCATCAGCCAATAATGGAGATTAGGTTGAGTAATTAATGGAAATTAGTCAGAAACGTCTCTAGGCAGGTTATCCTGTAACTTTTAAAATGGATAGCCGTGTTAGTCTAGTCCAGTGAAAAAACAACAAGGAGTTGTGTGGCACTTGAAGACTAACAGATTTATTTTTTGCATGAGCTTTCATGGGAGAAGATCCCACTTCCTCAGATGCTTCGAAGATGGGTGAACTTACAGAAAGGAATGAAACTAAATGCAAGGGGGTGTAAAACATAGGACCAGGTCATAAAGTAACAGCAAATCAGAGCAGTTTACAGGCTCAAACCATGGGAAGGCTGAAGTCAAATTACCCTTTGTAATGGGAAAAGAATCCATAGTCTCGATTCAGTCCTGCTTTCACAGAATTTAGCTTGCATATTAATTCGAGTTCAGCTGTCTCTCTTTGAAGTCTTGATGTCCCAGGTACAGCTCTAACAACAGTTGTTAACAAATCCATCATCGAGTGATTAGGAAGATGGAAGTGCCCAGCAACTGGTTTCTCTCTTCTTTGATTTCTGATATCAGCTCTGTGCTCATTCAGTCTCTTATGGAGCGATCGTTCTGTTTGTCCAATATATAAGGTGTAGCGGCATTTCTTGCACATGATGGCATAGACCACATTAGTAGATGAGCAGGTAAATGAGCCGTTGATGGAGTAGCAGGCTTGATGAGGACCTATGATGGTGTCTGTTGTGTAGATATGTGGGCAGACTTGGCAGTGTGGTTTTTTGCAGCCGTGTGTGCCTGCTTCAATGTTCCTGTTGTTAGATCTGTAGTTGCTGGTGAGTATCTGTTTAAGATTAGGGGGCTGCCTATAAGCAAGGAGTGGTCTGTCTCCTAATGCTTGAGAGAGAGAGGGATCATCTTTTAGAATAGGCTGAATGAGCACAGAGCTGATATCAGAAATCAAAGAAGAGAGAAACCAGTTGCTGAGCACTTCCATCTTCCTAATCACTCGATGATGGATTTGTTAACGACTGTCGTTAGAGCTGTACCTGGGACATCAAGACTTCACAGAGAGACAGCTGAACTTGAATTAATATGCAAGCTAAATTCTGTGAAAGCAGGACTGAATCAAGACTATGGATTCTTTTCCCATTACAAAGGGTAATTTGACTTCAGCCTTCCCATGGTTTGAGCCTGTAAACTGCTCTGATTTGCTGTTACTTTATGACCTGATCCTATGTTTTACACCCCCTTGCATTTAGTTTCATTCCTTTCTGTAAGTTCACCCATCTTCGAAGCATCTGAGGAAGTGGGATCTTCTCCCACAAAAGCTCATATCCTGTAACTGCCTTCTTCAGGGTTTCTTGTGCCTTCCTCTGAAACAGCTGTCCTTGGCCATTGTCAGAGGTGTGCTACTGGACTAGACAGATCTTTGGGTGGATAGAAGTTGAAAATCCTGTTTTTCAGAGAATGTGGCCATATTAAGGTTCCATGTTAGAGGGCAGATTTGTATTTTCTTTAAAGAAAATTTAAGGTTGGAGTGTTCTAACTCATCTCACCCAGAGCAGATAAAGTTCTTTCCAGGGAGTGGCAACAGAGGTGGAGAAAACAATCTGAAAAGACAGGGAGTCTGGATGGTTTAAGTTTTAATCCAGTTCTGCCAAAGGTTTACTGTGTGACCTTGAGCAAACAACTTCCTGCGTCTGGAAGCAATCTCTGCTGGCCTCTTTGCCTCAGTTTCCCTTTCCATGGAATGTTACAGAGGGATAGCCATGTAAGTCTGTATACAGTGAAATCAACAGAAGTCTTGTGGTAGTAATAGTACCTGTTTGCACATTTTCACTGCCTAATTAACTGTTGTGAATGGTTGTGTCTGTCCTAACTGAACTGGCTTTGTTATGTTTCTATTCCTTGAATGTCATTATATATATACACCTCCTAACTGTAGTTTCCACTTTATGTATTTGATGAAGCGGGTTGCAGCCCATGAAAGCTTACACCCAAAGAAACTTACTAGTCTTTAAGGTGGACACTGGACTTTTATTGTTTTCTCTGTGGAATGTGAACCAAAACTATTACTTGTACCACAGAGGATTTGTGAGGAGTTAATGACTTAACATTTATTCCTCATTCTGAACATCTAAATTAAAACATGTTGTATGTGTTCTCCGTCCCCCTTATGGAAAGTACAATACACAGCTGTACATCAGGCTAGAACTATGTTCATGATATGATGTGGCTGAGTCTATAAAATCAAAAGATTCGGAGAAGCATGGGATACTGTACGATTTCAGGCTTATTAAATTTCCTTTCAGATTTTATCTGTTTAGCTGATGTCAGTTCATAGCTTCAATTCCTACCCAAATTAGTGAGGCACTGTGCTTTGGTTGAAATGGAGCATTCACTCACCTCTGCCCTATGCAAAGGAGTCAGAGAGCTTAGCTAATGAAACAAAACCTTTCCCTGAAAGATTGTTTTGTCTTGCCTTTCCAGCCCTCAGTTGCCTCAACATATCATATTTGAGCACAAATTTTACCCCTAAACACTAAGTGTCCAAGACTTATTATAGTAGTAATTTTCCTAATGGAAACTGGTGGCCATTCCAGAAGAGCATGACAGAAGCATCCATTGAACTGGACCCCATTAGAAGATGAATCGTTAGATTATCATTACAAAGAACAAAAGAATTTCTCTCCCATGACTATTTAAGGTTTAATGTTTACACTAGCTTTGCTACAGCCTAGCACCCCCCACTTCCAAAATAAAAACACATGACTTTTGATTGCAGGAATGTTAAAATTCCTTCCATCACTAGTTCTGCTAAAAATAGCTATTTTCCTAATGGGGCCTGATTTACTGCTATTTCCAAAGCCATTGCCACACTCCAAAGCTGCTTCTTAGAACCGAAGGCACTTAATGCCAAGCTTTCTTGTCTTTGGCAGATGATGATATCCCTTGTCTTTAGCTAAATCATCCAGTAACCTTTCACCAGGATCAGTACAGAATATAGGGACCTGCAATACATCCATATGGTCCAGTAATCTGTTCTGTAAAACAAGCTGTTTATTAGAAGCAAGTTTCTATTTTAATTTTAAGATTAACTAGGGGGTTCCATTTTGTCATGGGATGCACAATCTGTGCATCCCTGGGCTATGATCTGTATGATTTTTCTGTTCGCTTATGCACTGTGATTGCGTGATTTTATGCCAAGTAGGACATGCAAGGTTTCTTTATGAATGCTTGTAACCTATTCTACAGGATTAATATGGTATTGTGTTTCCCGTAGCAAGATGTTTGTGTGTGGAAGGGAAGCATGTTACATAGCACAGACCATCAGGACCATCTTTAGCACAAAGGCTGGAGAATTACATGAGAAAGGGAATGCAAATACCCTCCCTGCCTGAGGTGGAAGTAAAGAGACTCATAGAGCAGCACAGAAAGGGAGGGGTCGAGGTTTTTTGGAAACAAAGAGAGACAATTTGAACAGCTTGGGGCTTTTGGCCTGGGAAACTCCATCTTGAAATATCTACAGTGAGAATTAGGCCCTGCCATGAAAGAGGCAGAGTACAGCTATAAAACATCACAGTCGAATGAGGGGTGAGATGAGCATATTTGTAATAGTGTTATTAGTTTAGTATGCATGTTTTATCTTTCATTTCCTCATGATGGCTTCTGACTCATTTATACTACGATTATGATTCCACATTGATTAGGTGTATTCAAATGTGAAATCATACTCTGATTTGTTTTACCTAAAGCTGTGTGAACCTTAGAAGGTATTAATGCAGAAGGCTGGGCACGATCCATTCAGTGTTAAATGGACAGACTTAAGTCTATGGCTACATTCACACACAGGGGGTTATTTCGATACAAGTTGTTTCAAAACAACTTGTATCGAAATAACACCTTATTTTGAAATAAGTTAATTCGAATTAACAGTTTGTTAATTGGAATTAAGGAAAAAAGCTCAAAGTGAAATAGCAGGTTCAGACAACAGTTATTTCGAAATGAGTCATCGTTGTTTCGAAACAACATGTTCTGACTGTAATGATCTTGAGGGTTCATGAAAGATGATGCTACTGAATGAGTAAGGAACAGAACTTTAATCATACAGACAGGTATCTATGTGTGTACCTGGGAGCAGCCATGTTAGATGTTCTTGGGGTCACGTCTCCCAATTTACACAACAATGGCTCATGCTAGGGAGTGTCTCTAAATTCACAACCTTCTACAAGCATATCACTACATCTTCCCCCCTAAGGAAAAGAAGTAAACAGTTAGATACATATAAAAGCTAGCTAATAATACATGCACTAACATCTAATAACACATAACAGCTATCTAAAAAAAAACCCATGCAGAAGGACAGTCCATAAACCCAGGATATGAACTAGCTAGAGAGGAGAGGTTACTAGCACATCACTCTCAAGTGAGTCTTTACCACCCACTTCCCTTACATATCCTAGCAAGTCTCTATGGCTGTGTTCACACAGCCTCCTTATTTTGAAACAACAGAGGTTGTTTTGAAATAAGGTTTCACCGCTGCCGGTGTCAGGGGAGCAGCCCGGGCTGCCGGCTCAGCCCGGCGCCCCAGCTCGGGCGGCGGGCTCCAGCGCCCCGCAGCCACTCACCCCCCCTGCCGGGGGCTGCACCCCCCTTTCCAGGGCTGCAGCCCCCTTTCTGGGGTTGCAGGGTGAGCTGCCGCAGCGGCTCACCCCCAGGGGGCTGCAGCCCCCTGGACCAGGTACCGAAACAGCAAGTGCACAGTGTGAACTTGCTATTTCAATTCCTGTTTTTTTCCTTATTTCGAATTAACATTTTGTTAATTCGAAATAAGTTGTTTCGAAATAAGGGTTATTTCGATATACGGTTGTTGCGAAACAACCATATCGAAATAACTGGCTGTGTGAGAACACAGCCTATGAGTCTTTCTGGACATTTGATGACTCGATAAGATCTTCTCAGTACTGGTCCTTTGTTCAGGTCTGAATTCTCTTGTTCCCTGACGGTTTCATTACCATGCGTAGAAGATATCGGATCAGTCAGGAGAGGCATGCCAGAATGTACTTCAACGTCCACGGTGTTGGAACTTTCTGGAATAAGTCATAGATCCCGTCAATTATGTCGAAATGTGTCCCCTTGATCTGTGTGGACCACGTAAGACTGTGGATGCAGCTGTTTTTTAATAGTACCTCTTTGTCCCCAGGTATTAGAGGAGTGATTCCTCAGGCACACTCTATCGCCTGGGTTAAGGGATGGAAGATCACGAGCCCTTCTATCAAAACAATATTTCTGCTTCCACTTTTGGTTTTCTTTCATCTTCCTAATGTTAGCATTGTTCTTAGATTGCAGCAATTTATCAGTAATAGGTAAATTAGATCTGATCCTTCTTTCCATTAACAGCTGAGCTAGAGAAAAGCCATTCTCCAGGGGTGTACTTCGGTAGACCAGCAATGCTGTATACAGATCACCTCCACTTTCAAAAGCCTTTTTCATCAGGTTATTTACTGTCTGTATAGACCTTTCCACCAGTCCATTTGATTGGGGATAATTGGGACTGGAGGTTTCATGATGAAAATCCCAATCTGAAGCAAATTGCCTGAACTCTGCACTTGCAAATTGTGGCCCATTGTTGCTGAAGACCTCATCAGGAATTCCATGTCTGGAGAAAAATTCTTTCATGCCAGTGATCACTGAATTACTATTAGTACTGTTCAGTCTGCAAATTTCTGGATATAAAGAGTAATAATCAGTGACGATTAAGTAATCTTTCGAACGCCAGGTAAATAAATCCACACCTACCTTCTCATAAGGTCTCTGTGGAACAGGATGGGGTCTCAGTGTCTCTGCCTGTTGGCATGGCCTGTATTTCAAGCATGAAAAGCAGTTTTTTACCACATTGGTAACGTTGTGATTGATCCGCGGCCAATACATGACCTCTTGTGCTCGTTCTTTGCACTTCTCAATTCCTAAGTGACCTTCATGAATCTTCCGTAACATTTCTTTTCAGAGGCTCCATGGTATTACAACCTTACCACCTTTGAAAATCATCCCATCTACTACAGTCAGTTCATGCCTGCAGTTCCAATAGTCTCTTATACTTAGAGAGCAACTGTTTATTATTTCGGGCCATCCTTTAATTATCACCTCTTTAAGGAGTCCCAACCATTCATCTTTCTTAGTCTCTTCTCTTAGGCATTGCAGTCTTCTGTTAGTTATGGGATTTGCGCTCACTATCATATCTACATAGGCTTGAACTTCTGTTTCCAGTGTCTTCTCAGGTACCATGGGTGCCACTGCTCTGGAAAGTGCATCTGCAGTGAACATAAATTTGCCTGATGTATAGGTCACCAATCAATTGTATTTCTGCAATTTGATCATCATTCTTTGAATCCTTAAGGTACAGTCATTTAGTGGTTTGTTAAATAATGCAGTCAGGGGCTTGTGATCTGTTTCAGCTTCCACTCTCTGTCCATAAATACAATGATTGAATCTCTCACAGGCAAACAAGATTCCTAAAAGCTCCTTCTCAATCTGTGCATATCTAGTCTCTGCATCAGTCAGTGATTTGGATGCATATGCCACAGGTTGCCAGCAATCTTGATAGTTTTGTAAAATCACAGCACTCAAGCCCGACTGTGATGCATCCGCTGAAATTTTAATGGGCTTCTTTGGAGCAAAAAATTTTAATACTGGTTCCTGTATCAAGTCTTGTTTTAAACTTTTCCATGATTCCTCCTGTGCAGCATCCCAGCATCATTCATTTTTGTCCTGTAGGAGTTGTCTCAATGGTGCCGCCTTGGCAGAAAGATTGGGTATGAATTTTCCAAGATAGTTAACGATTCCCAGGAACCGTTGGCCATCTTTCTTTGACTGGGGACATGGCATCATTTCAATGGCTGAAATCTTCCTCTTATCCGGTTTTACACCTTCACGGGAAACAATGTCCCCTATAAAAGTCAGTTCTCTAACTCCTAATACACATTTGTCCTTATTTAGTTTGAGGTTTGCGGCTCTAGTTGCATCTAACACTTGCCGAAGCCAACGATCATGCTCCTCTTTTGTAGAGCCCCAGATGATGATGTGTCCACACCGCTAATATGTTCATAGATCATGTGTACAGTTTTGTGATACACCTCTGGTGCTGAAGATATGCCAAAGGGTAAGCGTAAAAAATCTGTATCTTCTGAAAGGAGTATTAAATGTGCATCATTTCGAGCTTTCCTCTGTTAATTTTAGCTGCCAAAATCCAGAGGATACATCCAATTTACTGAAGTATTGAGCATTTGCAAACTGAGCCATAATCTCTTCTTTAGTTGGTAGTTTAAAATGTTCTCTTTGTATAGCTCTGTTGAGGTCTCTGGGATCTAAGCATATGCATAGATGACCAGTACTTTTTTGCACTATAACTAGGGAGTTCACCCATTCTGTTGGCTCCTCTATTTTTTGTATTACTTGCATTGCTTCCATCCTTTCAAGCTCAGCCTTGAGTTTATCTCGGAGTGCAAATGGCACCTTTCTACATGGATGAATAACTGGAGGGATCTGCTTATTTATGTGGATTATATGTTCACCTTGCAAGCAACCCAATCCCTGAAACAGATCCTGATATTCTTCAAGGAGTGCCTCATAGCCAGATGCAGGCCTATCTTGTAGTGAGAGCACCCTTTTTACCAGATTCAGTTTCTCACAGGCGGCCAAGCCCAAAATCGGTGTCACCTCCTGTGGCACTACAATGAAAGGCAGCCTGTACATGGTGTTCTTATGGTTAACACTAGCAAAGCAGGATCCTTGCACAGGGATATTTGTTCCAGAATACCCAGTTACTTTTATGTTTGTTGGTCCCAGCTTGGGTCTTAGTCTCTCATAATCTCGTGTAGACAGAATGTTAACCTGAGCTCCTGTGTCCGGTTTCAGTGGAATGATTGTTCCATTCACTGACAGAGGCAGTATCCAGTCCCTCTCGCTAGATTTGCTTGATCCCAGTACATCAACAAAGCATTCCTCAGTCTCACTGTCAGTAACTAAATGCACTTGATTTTTGCGCCTTTAGGATCTGCAGCAGTTTGCAAAATGATTAAGTTTCCCACAGTTATGACAGAGTTTCCCATAGGCAAAACACTGTTTGGGACCATGCCGTGATTTGAACCACTCTGGCTATATGTTGCTTGTCTAAGTACATACACTGTTCCTTCTGGTGAATTCAGCTCTTTTACTTGTGTTTTTACCATTTCAGTGGCCCTACATATTTGAAGGATTTCATTCAAAGAGATCTCTCCTTCTCTGAGCAGTCTTTCTCTTAATCCATTGTCTGTAATGCCACAAATGAGTCTGTCTTTGATCTGAGACTCTGCCAAGCCACCAAAGTTACAGCTTTTATTGAGTTTCCTTAATTCTGTAACATATTGGTCTATGGTATTATCTGGTTTTTGCATGCATGTAAAAAATCTATGCCTCTCAAAAGTCACATTCATTTTTGGCAAACAATATTTCTCAAACTTAGTCAGTATAGTGTTTAAATTCATGCTTTCACCATCTTGAAATTCAAAGTTATTATATGCATCCAGTGCCTCCTCCCCAACAACATGCAAAAATATAGATGATTTCTGGTTTTTATCTTTGTTCTGTGCTCCAATGGCAGACAAGTACAACAAAAATCGCTGCTTAAACTTTAGCCAGTTTTCTGCAACATTACCAGACATTTGGAGAGGGGAAGGAGCCTGTAAAACATCCATGTTTAGAGCTTACACTTACTTGCTGAAGGCTTTCTTTGTTTCCAGAGATCCCTGATGTTTTGCTGTTTTCAGGTGCAAATGCAGGAATTTTCCTCCAAGTCTTTTTTAGTTTCCAAACTAATTCCCCAACTTCTGACACCATGTAATGATCTTGAAGGTTCATGAAAGACGATGCTACTGATTGAGTAAGGAACAGAACTTTAATCATACAGACAGGTATCCATGTGTGTACCTGGGAGCAGCCATGTCAGATGTTCTCGGGGTCACATCTCCCAATTTACACAACAATGGCTCATGCTAGGGAGTTTCTCTAAATTCACAACCTTCTACAAGCATATCACTCTGTCGGCATTGTTTTGAAACAATTGTTTCGAAACAACATTGTTTCGTCCCCACATGGGGTTTAAGTTGTTTCAAAACAACGGTGCATTGTGTGAACATGGCCTTTCTTATTTCGAAACAACCTCTGTTGTTTCGAAATAAGACTGCTGTGTGAACACACCCTATGGCGATTGGGGGAGAGCCCTAATCCCTGTAAGACAAAGGGTCACACCCCAGACTAGGGGTGCTCACTGGGGGACTGTCCCCTACATGATTGGAAAGAGCATGCTCACTGCCTGGGATCTGCTACATGCAGGAGACTAGAGTGGATTAACTCAGGACTGAGTGGTCACCTAACTCGGTGGGTTCAGGAGTGGAGATTGGAAGCATCACAGTGACACACCAGTCTGGATCTTGGGAGCATCCTGTCACTCTTTTAATTCGCCTCAGTTTGACAGCTTCACCTTCAAGGTTGGAATACTCTGCTTGATACTGTACATACCCTGGCAAAGAGAGAGACATAGGGAAATGCACCGAAGGTGTGAATTGGGGAAAAAACAGGGATACCTTTAAATTAGCACTGTGATATACTGTTAGACAGCTCTCTCTTATTTAAGGACCCTCCATTGCTTTGCTTCCTCCTCTGGTCCGGAGCTGTAACGTGGCGATCCGCAGCCTGGGACACTTTCCAATCAGAATGCGCCCCTTGCCATTAATGGCACTTGGGGTTGGCGCTGTGAAATGCGCTTTTTAAATGAGTGGCTCTATTGAGCCGCTCCGGTGCACCCGGGGCAAAACCCCATTGGACCAACTGTAGTTATGGCCCTTTTCTGGTCAACAACTCCAACCAAAATCTATTGAAAATGACACTGTGTCTTTCCCAAGCTTTTCCCTACCTTCTTCATTGACTGTCTAGGGCAGGGTTGTCAAAGTCATAGTACACATGGTCTACCTATTGCCATTACATAATTGATAAGTAAGGAAGACAACATATGCCATTGTCTGAACTTTACAGCTTTACCACTGTGAAATAGATAATTATCCTTATCCACTCCCCAAGCCCTTCACCTCCCATTTTTGTCCCCAAACACCTACTTCCTGCTTTACTCTTCCCCAATCCTCCTAGCCCCCCAACTCCCACTCTAGTCACCATCGCTCCCCCAAACACTCCACCTTCCAATCTTGCCCCCAAGCCCACCCACTGGGCCACTCTGCTGACTCCAGTTCCTTCAAGCTGCCTACTAGGCTGCTCTACGCACCCCAGCTTCCCCCCCCCCCACTCACCCTCGCTCTCGCTAACAGCCCCCACTGGGCCACATTACTCAACCCCATGGGGTCCAGCAGACCCATGCTGCACACCAGCTGGCTGACTTCACAGTGCAGCAGCCATGCACCAGGCCACCTCACACCATGGGGATAACCAACCATCCCAGGGGCAGGGTAAGAGTGCCACAGGGTGTGGCCTCTGTACCCAGTACCAATCAGACTCCTGCTAGTGTCCAGCTGGGTCTGCTCCCCCAATATAGGCACAACAGAGCAGATTATGGGCTGCAAATGGCCTGTGGCCTGCGCATTTGACATGCCTAGTCTAAGGGAAATGAAAGGAACAGGTCCTTGTCTCATGATAGCTTCCTCACAGGGGCTCTGTAGTATGTGAGTAACCTCCAGAGCTGTGCTCTCAATAGCAGCCTCTTTCAATAGAAATGTGTAGGGGAATTACCCAGCATGAAAATGGTGAGGTCTTGCCTGGCCTTAAGGTGGAGTCTAGAGGGGTACGTCTACACTTACAATTTAGTTTGAATTAAGGAGCTTAATTCGAACTAAATTCCTGCATGTCCATGCTAGCTTTCATTAGTTCGAACTAAGGAAAGCCTAGTTCGAATCTATAAAATTTTCCTTAAGATTGAATTGATGGTTAATTTGAACTCATTAGTTCGAAGTAACCCAATGTAGCTGTGTTAATTCGAACTTAGTTCTAATTAACCACAGCTTGATTTTCCCTGTCCAATAGCGCCCCCTACCAGATTCAAATTGGCAAGTCCTGTGTGTGGACATGGTAGTTTGAATTAGTGTTTTTATTGTGGCTGTGTTAATTCGAATGAACTTAACTTGAACTAATAATTATTAGTTTGAATTAATTAGTTAGAATTCAGTTAATTCAAACTCACCTTCTATGTGTACATATAGTCATGGTGAGTGGACTCTGTTACAGGAAGTCAGACCCCGGGTCTTCGGAGCTATCTGAGGATGTGTCCAGAGGAAGTTTCAGTGTTGCACTGTTGTCTTTTTTGATGTTTGAACTGTGAACACCATTTCTGAGTCTGTGGAAAGATTAAGAATTCCCACGTCCCCAGGGCCCAGTCATGCAGAAAAACTATCCAAAATACAAAGTTAGCTAATAGGTACTTCTCTCGAAGGGAGTAAATGTTACTCAGAGAGGAGGGCCTGATAGGGATCAAGGAATGTTTAGGGCTAATGAAACCAATTAACCTGGGAAGCTTAAAGCAATGATGTTAATTTTTATAACAGCAACATTAAATTTTATGGGAACATAAAGGGCCAGGTCATGTTCAGGTCTATTCTGCTTAACATGCGTATCACTGTTTTCTCAAAGGGTATGTCTACACTTAGAATTGAATTAGAATTGATGACAATCAATTCTAATTCAGTTAAGTGCATGGCCACACTTGCTTTCCTGAATTTGAACTGAGAAACTCTTTAGTTCGAATTGATGAAAGCTGACTTTGAAGTGTTCAGGCCTTGTTTGACTTCGAAGTCCCGGTCAATTTGAACCCAGTAGTTTGAATTGACCCAGTGTGGCCATGTCAGTTTGAACTCACTGTTAGTTTGAATTGGCATGGGTTGACCTTCCTTCCAGGGTGCCAGGCCAGTCCTCCAGCACTTGGGGCTAGCAGCTCCAAAGGTGCCTCCATCATCCCTCTGCCAGATCAGGTTGGGGGGCAGTGGGGTTTCTGTCCCCTGGCTGGGGACAGGGACCCCCGCACGAGGCTCCTGCCCAGCTTGCCAGCTGGGGAAGGGATCAGCGCAGGGCTGGAGCCATGCTCCCAGGGCTGGGGAAGGAACCCCCACGCGCAGCTGTAGCTGCGCTTCCCCAGTGCAGGGACGGGACCCCTGTGCCAGACGGTGTGGCTAGTGCTGGGCAAGGGATGCTTTTCCCTGTGCCGGGCTCAAAGGCCCAGAGCTTGGCAGGGGATTGGGTGGTGTCATGTTCCTTCTTGGGGGCCATGTTGTCACACTTCCAATAGTGTTCCTCTTCCGGTTCTAATTAGCAAGTCCAGTCTATGGACTTGCTAGTTGGAATTGGAGTTTCTAGTGTGGCCATGTTAATTCAAATTGACTGAATTTGAACTAATAATTACTAGATTGAATTGATTAGTTCAAATTCAGTCAATTTGAATTAACACTGTAAGTGCAGACATAGCCAAAAGCATTCAAAGTCTAGGAAGTAAAATCTCTCATTCTTCACTAGCCGTGTTTGTAGAAGGAAAATCAAACCAAGTGGAGATAAATCATTCCTGCATTCTGTATCTTGAGATGCTACTTTCTTCTCTATTGAAAGATTGTCTTGGTAAACAGCCCTACTGACTTCATAACAAGACCTATTTCTCCCAGCATTATCATGTTTTATTCTGTGATTAGCTCAAGGGTCTTGAGCAATCAGGTCTAAAGTGGGGCCATTTCATTTCATCAGATGAACAACATACAGACTGGAGGTGGGCAACCTTTTTGCCTGAGGGCCACATGTCATTTATGGCCACTCATAGCAGGCCACAGGCAGGTGAGGGGGGAGTGGAGGAGCTGGGGCTTGGAGGTGAGTGGCCATCCTTCCTCCCTAGAAAAAGGGGTGGAGTTGGGCTCTCCTCCTCCTCCTTCCCAGCTGGGAGAGAGAAGGAGCAATGGCAGAGCTCTAGCCCCACTGCAAGCTGCTGCTCTCCCTCCCTGTCCCAGGTCCAGCAGCAGCTCGTGCCAGGGCCAGGGCACTGCCACTGCTTCTTCTCCTCCCAGCTGGGAGGGAGGTGGAGCAGAGGCTGCACTCTGGCTGTGGTGCAAGCCTCTACTGGACTTGGGGTGGGGGGAGAGCGGCAGTACTCTGGCTGTGGCACTAGCTGCCCCTGGAGCTGGGGGGAAAGAGTAGCTTGGAGCTGTTGGGCTGGAGGACAGGTGCTTGGGCCATATTTTGTCCGCCTCTGATAGCGTATGTCTACTCTATGGGCTTAAGTTGACTTAAGGAGGCTTAAGCTGAGTTAAGCAAAGACCTGGCCACATTTGGAATTCATTAAGTTGACTTAAGGGCTTCCTTAAGTCTGCTTTATAACTCTCACTTTTTAAGTTGACTTAGGCATTAAGTCAACTTTACTAAGTCAACTTAACACAACGTGGCCAGTTAAGTTGACTTCACTGAGCTCCAAGCCATCTCCCTCTCCTCCACTGGCCACGGGGAAGAGCCTGCCTTGGCCAATCTGGGCAGGGCAAAGCTACAAGCAATGATAGGGAAGGAAGAAGTCTCGCCCTGTTTGCTGGCCAGAGTTGGCCAGAACTGGCATCTGCAAACACATAGAGCCAGAGCGAAGGCCAGGGCAGAAGGCTGGCCATTTCCCATCTTGCCCAGCACCTGGGCAAATTCATTTGTAACAGTGGAATTATGCCAAGTACTTAATTGTAACCATGCAGATACAAAGTGCATGTGAATAAGATAACCCCCTTCAGCTAACTGAGTGGGCGAAATGCCTTCAGACACTGAGATCTCGGTTATGCTTCTGCTCTCCTTCTGCCCCCTAGCTCCTGCCCTGTACTTACCAACTCTTTGCCAACCTGATGCCTGACTCTTCCCTCATTCCTCTCTAACCTCCTTGTGCCTGCCCATTCTTTGAGTAGTGTTGCCCCTTTTCTTACCCCACATTTAGCTGACCCATACCCCTCCCTCCTATCACCCCACACCGTCCCCTGGCACTTGCTCCTCTCCTCAGCTCTAACCATCCCCTCTGCCCCCAGGTGTCTGACTCACTGTCTCCTTCTGGTGCCTGCCCCAGTCCTCTTACCCCTACCCCTTGTACCTGGCCTGTTTCATGACCCTCTGCCACTGAAGTCCAGCCCTCTACTCCTTCCCCCCATGTCCCTTGGTGAGAGCTGGCAGCAGAGGAGCAGCATTGTGAAAGCTGCAGGAAAAAGCAGCATGGTCAGAGCCGGGGGAGGGGCAGCACTGTGAGAGCAGGCAGGGGAAAGCAAGTCATCAGTTAGGTGGAAGGACAAGCACTCATATGAAATAACTTCCAGATTCTACAGTTTACCCCCACAATATTAATTCTACCCTCCTTGTCTGTGTGCATAGTGACACAGTCTTTAATTACATCAGTGCATGATTTTTTTCTTTTTGGATATTGTTGTCTGGGTAAATATTTTTAAAACTGGCAACATAAATTGATCAAGAACAAGTCTACAATGAACTACAGATAAGTGATGATAATTAGCAATTTAAACCTAAAAGCAGTTGTAAATTAATTTTCTTTTTTTAAAAATCACCTGGCATTTCCAGATATTGTAATATAATGCAAAATTATTTCTCTTGTATTTCTATTTTGAGAATTAAATAAGAATCATCAGAAATGACTGAAAATTGACACAAGTGTTACATCCAAAACCACTGACTACTGTCAAAAGGTTATTAAAAAAAAACCTCTATTAATTTAAAGAATGTTACAAGTACTTATTATGGATCATGGTTCATTTTCAGCATGCAAAATGATTTAGACTTAAGATAGACCACCACTACTGAAAACTGACTGTAGAGAAAAAATTGCTTAAGTCCATTGAACAAGTGTGCCTGAGACATCAGTATGGCATCTGTTTGCGGAAGGAACTGATAGCACATTTATTTTATAAGAAAATTTTAATTAATATAACTGTCAATTACCAAGATAATTTACATTCACTGCAAAGTTCAACAGCAGCACTATACTTCTACTGATTAAATAGCATTCAACATGTATTAATTCTTTTTTGTTGTATAGTCAAAATCTATTTATATTTCAGTGCAGTCTTCATGAATGACTCTATGGGTATTATACGAGGATAATTGTTGTGAAGGGCTGAGGACAGAAAATTGTGTTTGTAAACGTTCTGAAAAAAAATCTCTCACCAATAAAGATTTTACTTTGCATTATAAAAACCAAATATTGATATATATAATTTATACAGGGCCTGATCCCAAACTGAATAAGCTCAATGGGATTTTTTTTCCATAATATCTTCTATGTATGGACTCCAAAGCACTTACTGAAACAGGCTCTGATCTTGCACTTTCTGTCCCCATAAATTCTCATTGATCTGTTGTGATTCTGAACAGTTGAAAAGGTGTCCCTGTGTGCATCTCTTCACAGGATTAAGATGAGAGCAGTATTTTCCCTTACTGTTACTCTCATTTTAAAATTAATTGTGTCTGAGTCCTCAGACCTTTTGTCTTCACTGTCCATGAGTATTTTAGTGAACAAGTTTACTGGCAGAAATATTGGCAGGGAAGTGGGGGCATGGTAGTTGCTGGGATGGGGTGGGAGGCAGAAGTGTGGCATGGTTGGGGAGAGCAGAGAAGCAGCAGCGTGGCAAGAGATGGCAGGGAAGTGGCAACGGGGGGTGGGGGAGAGAAGCGTGACATGGTCAGAGAAGCCATAGCATATTTAGATTTTCTCATAAGCCCTAATGCAGCATACTCACTGTTAAAAATAAAATCATGTTTTACAAGTCCTAAACATGATGTGGAATACTAACAAATGAAAATACAAAGGAGAAAAGTATAAAACTGAAAGTAGATTGTTTTCAATTTTTGGCACAACTTACTGCTGTGAAGCATCATATTCCACAATGAAATTCAAAACATTGTGCAATACTTAGAGATCAGTATCTCAGAGAGCTTTTACCTGCTGCACTGACAAGTTACTGCCCAGATTTAAAAAAAAACTTGCCACAAGCCTGTAGTGTTCTACATCTAGCAACAGCTAAATTTTTACTGTATAGGCTTAGTTTCATGGTAATCTTAAATACTTATTAGAATCTGACATTAGTGGATCAATATTTGCCCCATTTTTACGATAAAATTAAAGTGAGTAATGAATTTTAAGCTTAGTAATTTTGGAGTAGGTAAAAATATGTGGTTATATGCCTCAGTGCGGCTCTTGAAGGTTTAATAATTGACTTGTGTGGCTCTTGAGTTCTGTAAGTTTGGCCACCCCTGGTCTATAATGTCTGCTCTGAGAGGGGAGGGGTGTTAATGGTGAATCTCCCTGTGTTTTGGAAGGAATAAGGCTTTGGCAGGTCCTGGGTGGGAGAAGGCGGGGGGGGGGGGAGGGAGAGAGACAGAGAGAGAAAGAGAGAGAGAAAGAGACCAACCCCTGGTAGAGGGGAGGCAAGCATACAGCAACCCCTACTTAGGGAAAAGCGGGAGCCACCTGTGTCCTGTAAGGAACACAGGGGGCAAGAGGAGACGTTACAAAATCATCACCCATAAGGCATTAGGCTCTTCAGCCTGTTAGGGGTTCGTAAGTTCCCTCGGGAAAGAGAGTTCTGCAGGGGAACTATCATGAGCTAAGGACCACCGGTCCTCAAATGGGTTTACCCAGGTGTTTGAATACTGACGGTGGTTAAGCACTCTATCCCCTACCATCTCCCTTCACAGCAATTCTAGGGAGAAGGGGAAGACTCTAGAAAGATCAAGGCAGCTCCTAGATGGCTGTCTGGGTTTTTAGGGGAAAGCGACCTTTGCCTGGCTAGAGAGAGCCACCAGAGTAGAGGAGGATCCAGTCAAGGTCTTAACTTGAGGTTTGCCCGTGGACCAAAGAACCAATGTGATGTGGTGAAGGTCCTTGGGGAAGAGGCGTAGGAGCTGAGAAGGCAAACCCCTACAATGAGGCTCGAGGATTCCCTGGGTGAAAGGCCTAACACAAGTCTGAAGTGCATGGCCCCGATATTAAAGGGGTGCAGTGCCTGGGGAGGCAAGGCGGGGGAAGGTAGAGGACAAAGGGTATGAGCCTGCCCTCTTACCTGTCACCTAAGGAGCGGGGGACACCATCCTGCAGTAGTTTCCCCAATATCTGTTGCAGGCAAACACAGAGAAGGCATGCTCTTGGGATAGCAATATGGGCGCGTACCCGTGTCAGTGTGCCTGACTAGTAAAAGGTGGCAGAGGTGTAGGTATCCTCCCCTTGTCCCAGAGGGCTATAGTTTTTTATTTTTTTGGGAGGGGGGCATTACGTGCCCCCTTCTCATACTTCTATGACCCCTGTATTTCCACCAAGACTCCAAGGGCATACGTGACTGGAATCAAGTGCACGTGAGGAAAAAGGTCTCCGTTGCCAGGCCCTTACTTGACCTGAAGGGTGTGATAAGGGAAGAGGGAGATGCATCATTACCAGAGAGGGGGAAGAGGTGTCCCGAGGCTGATTGCGAGGGGGTGTATAACAAAACGTTTAGGGTACTGCCCTGAAGTTCAAAGGTTTGATGGAGGGAGAGGTGACCCTGTTGGGGTTGATCACCTATAATGACAGAAAAGGGGACCATCATCCCGTGGTCCAAAGGCTCCTAAAAGGTAGCCATTTTGCTTGTGTGTAGGGGGTAGGGGGAATACAATAGAATCCCTCCCCCAAGCATTCAAGGGATCATGGTAGATTGGGAGACCACTGAGGCACCTGGGAAGTAAGCATATCCAGGGCTCTGAGGGCTGACCTATGGGCACAGTTGCCAAGGATCTGGGAATCAGTGGGTAGGGGAAAGACTGTCTCTCTAAAACAGGGTCCAATATGGACTGCTGTAAACCCTGGGAGAGGCCAGAATCCTGAAGCCAGCTTGCTCGGCGCATAACCACGGCTGTAGCAATGCCTCAGCTGGCCATGCTCGAGGCATCCTACACCACTGTAAGGGCATCACGTGAGGCCAAGGCACCTTCTTTGATGAAGGCATCCAAATCCTCTAAGTGTTCTTGTGGGAGAGAGCTGCTAAACACTACATAGCATCCCACAGGTCTAGGAAAAAATCTTTTAACCAAGACCTGACAGCTAGCAATCTTCAACTAAAAGCTGGAGCTGAATAGGCACTTTGTGCCCATGAGGTCAAACTCTCTGGGACTGCTAGGGGACCAGGGGGTGAATCAGGGCAGTTTGGGATACTGTGTCCCAGCAATGCAGAGGACATGACTATGAAGGTGGGGAGGTCATAATAGTGACTGGAGAAGGTGCGAATCCCAGGTCAAATAAGGGTTCCTGGTCCCCCTCGGGGTAAGACCCAGATCCAGCTAAACAGTGACCCGGTGAAGGGGGTCAAAGTGTGGTAGGGTCTTCTCTGTAAGATCCCAGCCCTAGGTTCACAGCTGTAGTTGGGAGAAGGGACAACCACGGTATCGCTGTGCCCTCACATGAGGCCATTGCACCGAGTTGAGGTCCCTTCCCGAGGCCTCCGTAGGAGGTAGTCAGCTTCAGGTGCGGTACTGGGAAGAACCCAGTACCAGCGACTCTTCAGTAAGAGGCTGGGCCCGAGAAATGCACTCCTGGATCTCTTTGCGGTACCGAGCAAGGGTGTTGGTGCCATAAGGGTTGGAGCCCGCAGCTTCAAAGTGGCTTTAGGCTCTCACCCCAGAGGCGAGGGCCAGAAATGGTGCCAGCACTTCAGTGCCAGAGTTGACCCCGGGCACGCCTACCTAAGCTCTGCTGGGGCCCGGTGCTGAGAGGGCCTTGGTGCCGACTGACATGTGGAGCTGTTGCCAAAATGCGGAGCTCAGATGCTCTGGCCCTTTCTTCAGAGAGGAGGTGCCAGCTATAAGCTCACATGGCACGCAACAGTGCCGAATATGGTGCTGATCACGGCATTTTGTTCGCAGCTGGAGAGCAGTGCCAAGAGGGCTCCAGTGCCAATCTAGCACACTGTGCCGCATTAGAGGCCGATTGCAGCTTTTTATTCATAGCTGGAAAGCAGCAACGAAAGGCTCTGGTGCCAACCAGGCATGCGGTGCCACATTAGAGGCTGATCATGGCTTTAATCTCTGCTGGAAAGTGGCAACAACAGTCTCCAGTGCCAACCAAGCACACGGTGCCGAGTTAGGGGCCCATCGTGGCTTTTATTGATAGGCAGAGAGCGGCAACGAGAGGGCTTCAGTACCAGCCAAGCACGTGGTGCTGAGTTAGAGGCTGATCACGGCTTTTATTCAAAGCCAGAGAGCAGCGATGAGAGGGCTCTGGTGCCAACTGAGCACGAGATGCCAGACTAGAAGTCGACTGTGGCTTCTGGCAAATCCTTGAATGTGGCAGACTTACCCGGCGTCAGCTGCAGGGTCCGTCTCTCTGAGTTCCTGAGTCCTTCATTTAAAAGATCTGCAAATGGAGCAGAATCCAGCTGGTGAAGCTCACCCAGGCATTTAAAAACACTTCCCGTGGAGGTTGTGCCTCGGGAAGGCCTTGCCCCAAATCACAGAGGGGTTCATCCCCAAGTTGGTAGGCAGCAGGTGGGAGTGGCTTGGGTTTCGGCAGGAAGGAATCAGTAGGAGCACTGCGAAGTCTGCAAACAGATTCTTTCAGTGAAAATGGCTTGTAAAAACTGAGCAGACAGACAGGCACTTGCATAAAGCAAGAACAGGCTGTTCCGTAACCGTCGCTGAGGGCAGAAGAAAAGGAACTGGGCAGAAGCAAGGCTGTGGACATATATATGGCTAGGGATGCTGGCTGCTAGCCCTGTCATGTCAGGCTAAGGTTAAAAGAAGTTCTGGCCAATTGTGCGCTGTGGCATGTAGACACCTGATACTGAATGTATCTGAGCAGTGTTTGAAGAAGAACCTATCTGTTCATCTTATTCCTGTGGGAAGAGACTTAAAGCTGAAGCCCATTCAATTAAGAATGAATGAGAGGTTAGACTGCCTGAATGTTGGGACCCCAACGCGCTTTCCAAGCTGAAGTGTACGGTGTGAAATACGACTGGTTTAAAATCTGGCATTGCCCCTCCTCAACACAAGAGGCTCCTGTTAGGCTTTAAACTGATTTAAAAAGGCTAGCTACTTGCAAAAAGAAGAAGGGTTACTGAACACCGCATTGGAATCAGTTAATTCTAACAAGGGAAACGCAAGTGTCATATCTCATTGATTTACAGCTCCTTGGCAGAACTGGCTCTGCACACAGCAGTGAATTTTACCCATAAAGACAGACTCAGTGGGAATTAGGTGCCTAAGGGGATATGTGACTAAGTCACGGAGGCTTGTGAATGAGGAATGGAACAGAAAGGAAACCAGAAGACTGATACCATTTGCAGACTCATTTTAATGCTAATATGAGGAAGAATGCACAAGAACAAAGAGAACGCAGAGTAGAAAAATACATTTGTAGAGCTTCCAGAAGGATTACAACAAATCAGCTGCTCCAGGGTGATGCATTTCCCTTCAGGTGTTCTTTCTCAGGTGCAGCTGGAGAGTTTAACTAGGTAGTCCTGTTTGCAGCCATTTTCAGATATGTGTTTTATCTCAACCACAGTCAAGTGTGGCTAACCGCAAACTATGCAGAGGACTATGCTCTTTCTCTGTTAAACATCTTCGGTAGCAGTGTTGAAATCAGAAACAAATGGGACATATTCATGCTACGGCTAGAAGTCCTAGTCGCTAATTCCCATTGCTACTAATGCCCCATCATATTGCTCTGTAAAGAGCCATCAAATCAGTGTTGATATTATCTGTATGAGCCCACGGCTCACTACTTCACTGATGCTATTGGAGTGGTCTGTAGGTGCTTTCATGGAACTGAGATTTAGGTCTATAGAGAGCTGGAGAAAAGCAGAGAGGATGGAAGGCATTGGAAGAAATGGTCCTAAAGCATAACCTGGGAAATATAAATTAGGCAGAGGTATCCTGAGGTGTGGAACACTCACAGCTCCGACTGGAGTTGTGGGCACTTGGCATTTCTGAAAGCCATTACTCTTAAGCTCAGTCATGAATCCGTATCTTGCTTTTCGTTGTCTGGTTGTTCTTTGTGCCATGACTGCTACTCCTCAGCGAAGCAGTCTTCATCTTGAGAGCTCAGGCCATATTGGTAAGGATACGGGTAATAACAGGGATAGCGCCAGGGCTTGCAGCAGGGATAGGGCCAGGGCTTGCAGCAGGGATAGGGCCAGGGCTTGCAGCATGGCCGGTAACAGGGCCAGGGCTTACACCATTGGTAGGGCCAGGGCTTGCAGATCTTTTTTGGCTTCTTGCAACAGCATGGGTCATAGCAACAAGGTTTACAGATCTTTTGGGGGTGGTAATACATCTCTCTGCGTTGGAAGTAAACCTGAAAGGAAAAGAGAAAACACAATGCTATAGGTCCAATGGAATAAAAGGGTCAAAGCTCAGTTATTATTGCATGGGGAGCCATGGGGAATGAGAGAGAGAGAGCACAGAGAAATGGGGATTTAGTCCCTCAGTTTCTGGCTATGTCATGACTCTCGTGGCATTGTCCTAGTGCTCTTGCTCCACTGTCTTTGCTTCCCTTCTGCCCTGTCGTTCAGAACTTTTCTGAATCCATTTGTCTTAAAAACACTGACTGGAACCCAGAAATACATGGTAAGGACAGTTCCTATTCTGCATGGTTGGGATTTTCATTGCCTTTAGAAAATGTTTATACAAAGCATGGCAGCAACAAATGCATTTAGGATAGTTTCCGTGAAAGGATTTAACCTCTGCAAGCAAACCACTTCTCTCCAGAATCAGTCGGTGGCACTTTGTCTTCTACAGTTTGTGAATCAGCAATTGTGCCAATGTGCAAATGGAAAATACTCTTGAGTCACTATAAAATGCTACAGATCAAAGCATGAGCTGGTGCAAATTGCCACTATTCAACTGAGTTTGATGGGACTAAGTCAAAATACTTCAGCTGAGGGTCTTCCTCTAAACTTGCTAGCAGAGCACATAACACCACACAAATTGCCATAGTAGTTCAGACCAGAGGTCCATCTAATCTTGCAACTCTGCTCAAATGCTGTCATGTACCAGCTGTACAGAGTACACTGGAGGAACACAGCTGTGGTCTGTTATGTAATAAATCTGGGCTAGAGGGCCTTCTTGAAACCACTGGGTTAGAGGTTTGGTGTGAGAATTTTCAAAACTTCCTGAGGGATTTGAATGCCTGTTTCTCAGTGAAAATAATGAAGTCTTGTCCCTAAGGCTGAGGTAGCTCTCTAAAAAGTCACAGCCTTCACTTTCATAGGATGAATCTATGAAAGCCTGCAACTTAATAATCACTATTTTTTAACAGAAAAGACCTTAACATAGGTGAGAGTCAGAGACTACGCACAAGACAAAGCCCTCAGTTAAAACAATCACTAGTGCGAGATCTTGCTAGCTATAGAGAGATTGAGTCAAATCACACTTACCCAGTTCACTGAGGTGGTGAAGTCAAGAGAAGCGGTTGAAGAATTCTGAGGTGCGAGTTCGTTTATATAGTATCTTAGATAGCCTGGAGAGTCTGAGACACCCTATTGCTTGAGGTCTTTTTTAGTTATGAAAATATTTTGCTGTTCATGTCACTCCTTCAATTGATATAATTGGTTTCCTTAATGTCCAGGATTATTATTTTATATTTCACGTGGCATAGGATTCATGTCAGCCTGCAGTTTTGTTTCATCTGAAAAGTTTCATGTGACACAGTCATTCCAGGTATCATTCTAGTGATTCGATCGTGGGTATCAGGCGAATGAATTGGAAGGATATTAAGAATTGTCTCTGTCAAACCAATCTCCTGTCAGAAAGCAAACTCCAGTTTGGTTCTGTGAAGCTGCACAGCTTGTGTCAGGGAGTGGTGGGGTGAAGGGCTATTCATGTAGAGCTTTCAAGGAGGAAAGGGTCCTTTAGGCCCTGTGGCTTGAAACTTCCAACTGTCAGGGCTTGTCTTCACTGAGTGCAGCAGTGAGGAAGTCAACAGTGGAAGACCACCCCTGCAGAAGGAGTAGTGCTGAATGAGAGGGAAGGGCTTTCTCTCTGACTTAGTGTACAGAAGACAGTGCTATAAGTAAATGGTTGGCAATTGCAGGGAGATGTGCCAGATATTTTAAGTACTCTGCTTATTTCTCGTTGATTAGTGCTGAAATTATGCAGCCGTGTAGACCGAGGCTTGGACGGACTCTTTGGCTATTTCTTCCGTATGGGCTTAAGTCAACTGAAGCAAAGCCTTGGCCACATTTGGAGTTCATTAAGCTTTCTGAAGGACTTCCTTAAGTCAACATAATAACTCCTGCTCTTGAAGACAACTTTAAGCTTTAAGTTGAATTTATTACGGTGACTTAACAGGATGTGGCCACTAAAGTCAGCTTAACAAAGTTGACTTAGTAAAGTGGAGGCATTTAAGTTGACTTTATAAAGTCGACTCAAGCCAGGGGCCCCATTTAAAAGTCGCCTTTCTTAAGTCAACTTCAAATGGGTCCCCAGGCTTCAGTCGACTTTATAAAGTCGACAGTGCAATCTGACCTCACTAAGTCGACTTAATTAGGGTTTCCTTAAAGTCATCTTTATGTAGACTTTATTAAGCTGACTTACCTGTGCCCTGTGCTGTAGGCATAGCCTTTGAGACCTATG
>ML682193.1:79549-89586 GCA_007922195.1 Podocnemis expansa | reverse complement strand
TACTGAGGAAATCTGTTTTTCTTTTTTATTATTTTTTTCTACAAGTATAATGTTTTCATTTTGTACGTTTCAGAGGGGTAGCTGTGTTAGTCTGTATATAGCAAAAGCAACAAAAGTCCTGTGGCTCCTCAAAGACTAACAACTTTGTTAGTCTTTAAGGTGCTACAGGACTTCCATTATGTTGTGTGTTGTTTTAGGGAACTATGGGAAAATGCAGTCATGTTTTTCATAGCTCAAAGATTCTCACTATGACAAAGTTTGAGAGCTGTGGGCTTAGAGTCATTGAAAATCTGACTAGCCTTTGGGCATGCTGCAAGACCATTAACTTGAAGAAAGTTTGTTGACCATAATGTAACATATTTTGAAGGTTTAATATACGTTCCATAGAATGTTTCCTCTCACCAGATAAGTGTGAAGAATCTAATTTTGCTGAAAATCACTGATTGAGTTCCTAATCTTAAAAAGTTGAAAAGGAATTTGTATAGTAAAAGGAAATGCAAAGCTTCTTTTTAACAGAAAACAGACCCAAATTCTGAGCTATGAATAATGACCTGATTTAGGGGAATGACCAGAGTTCTCTTGATGTACATTTTTTTTAAAGTGAGCAAATTATTCAATTAGAAGGCGTCTTTCAGTATCAAACTATTAATAGCATCATAGTCTGTTACTTTAGGTATTAAAATCCTTCATGAGTGTTTATAAAGTGCTTTGATACCTGGAGTGCTGAGGAAGTAGCAAATTTTCTATGAATGTTATGATCCCTGTATTTTATGTAGTAAGCCAGAGGTCATATTAAGGTGAATATCAGACAGAGTAATTTGCAGAGTCATAAATAAAACCCAGTAGTCCTGACAATATGTACTACATATTTGCCATTGATCCTGAACCCCTCACATTCTTGTTCCTGATAGAAATTACTAAGAACAGCTGTGTTAGTCCCAGATTATAGAAAGAAGCCCTAAATCCAGGATCTCTCTTTTGATTGATCATGAATTTAAGCTCCCATGTTCATTGCTTGAACCTGCTGTTCCAGGTGTCCTTTGAGGATGAGGACTGAGGGGTCAGATATGGAGAGTTTGTTTGTGGAAAGTATGATGATTTTGTGAAAAATGCAATGACTTTGTGTTTTACTGTTTTTATGTGTGAGTTCATTGGCTCAATGTTTTATTACAAGGATCTGTAACTGTATAGAAGGAATTATCTCACCTACATTGTCTGACTAAGGAAAGAGTAATTCATAGGGAGACAGAATTATGATTTTGTTGTGTTTTGTTAGGTGAGCCTCTGGAGGAAAGAGCTTCCAATTTAAGCATAAAAATGACCTATTCAATAGCACTTTGATCTAGGAGTGTTCAACATAGTTGAAGATAACAGTTGTCCCTTTTCCAGAGGAGTAGCCATGTTAGTTTAGTTTAGCAAAACAAACAAGGAGCCTTGTAGCAGTTTTAAAGACTTTTAAAGATTATCTGAAAGAATAGCTAATGTGTAATTTTTAAATTTCTTTGTGGGTGGCATACTGTCACCGTTCTCAAGAGATATTTGAAAGATGTACGAAATATTACTGTTCCCAAGAGATAATTAAAAGATACAAATGAAGTTTTCAGGCTGCTGTTTCGTAGATTCCCACTGCTGACCCAAAATCTTAAAAGGAAGGATGTTTAGCGATAATGAGAAAGTCCAACCAATATCTTGCTGCAAACTGATATTATTTAAAATTGATGGGATACTGTGAACCACTGGAAGGATATATTTCCTTAGAAAGAAAAAGTAATACATACATATTGCACTGGTAAAATTCATTGTAATGGAAGCCGTACGAGAAATCTTAACCAAAAACTCAGCAAATGTGCATAGTCCAGGTGGGTCCATATTGCTGGAGGGGATGCAAAAATGTTTTGAGTGAAACGAGGCTGGAATTAAGGATTTTTCTGGACAGTAACGGTAGGAGTATTTACTATTTTAGTTATCAGTTGAAACTGATCTTCTTAAAGCACCAGTGAACAGCTATGTAATTTACATACTGTTCATTCTTTTGGAAAATTAGTATCTCTGTGTACACACAAGACAATATTAAATGGATCAACACATTGTTTTGTTGGTGCCCATTTATTCTACGATGAAAAGAGAATTTGTGGAGTTGGCTACCAAAGAAGGCAGGAGGATGACCAAATCCCTGTGACCATTGCAGTCATGTAAGTTGCATATTAATAGATCCAGAAGGCTAAATATTATTAACAAAATACTTGATTAATGTTGTCATGTAACATAGTCTAATAATATTCAAATTGAGAGTCAAAGGTGGCATGAAAGATTGTATTACGTGATTTTATTTCTTTGCAACTGACTCTTTGTGTGGCCTTCAGAAGAACGCTGCTGCTTATTTGCATGGAAAGTAAGCATAAGCATATTCAAATTTGATGCTACATGGTAAATCAAGATGCCAAAGCTCTTTATAAACAGTTATTAAAGTTCTATATATGCAAAGTGCTGGATGATTGCAGTATTCATTTTTGGTACATAGAAGATGCCTATGTTTGTAGTAACATGATCATTTCAAAAATACTTCAATTTCTTTCATTTCTAGGCATCAATCAGGTCATGATTTCTTGCCTCAGTATCTGTAATTATTTGATTTCCATTAAAAAATCCCTGCTTTTTTTCTCTTTTGCATATAATTCCATTGTCTAGATTAAAGGGCAGCACCTGAGCTGCTATAAATGGTTCCAACTTTGTTGACTATTGACCCATTCTGCAAGAGAAAAGTCTGGAAATATGACTATTGGCTTGTCTGAGTATTCATTAACCTCAATTAATTCCATAGGTGTCTCACGCTTGGCTAAGGAGGTCTTTTGTTCATTCTTCTGTGCTCTTCCTTGTTCTCTTGGCTGTACTTTGCCGTAAGACCTCTCCTCTTTTAGCTGCTCATTGATTGAAATGTGCTTGCTGAGGACATATAGTTACAGTATTGTAACTACAAGCCTTTATAAAGCACTGTGCCACAAACTATAAGACAATGAATGAGCAGTCCTGGAAGAAACAGCACTGTTTGTTTCTGCCACAATGATCTGCCATTCGCTTCAGCGTGCATTGGATCAGCTGCATTATGAGTGGGTGCCTGGGGCATCTAGGATAAAAGCTCTCCTAAACTGCAGTGGTTAATGGGCAAAATACCCAGACCAATACCAGCATGGATGAGAAGGACCAGACTGAATGTTCCAGCTGCATATCTGAATTCTCTTCAGATTTGTTGCAATTGTACATCCAATGAAGTCAGAACGATATCAGCAATGTAGCATGCTGATGAAAAAAATCTCTAGAGTTGCAGGTTGTACCACGTGAGGTTGAGAGTAGACCAGTGAATGTGGAAACTGAGTAAATGATTCTTTCTATTAAAATATTAAGATCAAACAGGAAAACAAGATGTGTTTGTAATTAAGAAGGGTGTCATGCACAATCGTGTCCTAAACTGCCTGGAGGATGGGGGAAACTCTGTAAAAGCTCCTGCCACTCAAGTGTTTTCCAACTAATTCACTTGTCTAACTCTCCTTGGTAAACAGGATAAATATAATTTGAATCAATCTCTCTAACCATTGTGCTGTCACATTAGTGATCTTTTCAATTTAGGACTGAATCTTACATGTTAAAGCTGTGCTTCCTAGCAATTTTAAGTAATTTTTCCATAATCTTGTTGGTTGTAAAGACTCAAGTCTGTCCATTTAACAGTGAATGGATCATGCATTAACACCCTCTAAAGTCCACACAGTTTTAGATGAAACAGATCAAAGTACAATTTTACATGGGAATACAGCAAATCAATGCAGAATCATAATCATAATCTAAATGAGTCATAAGCCATCACGAGGAAATGAAAGATAAAACATGCATACTAAACTAATAACACTATTACAGGTATGCTCATCTCACCCCTCATTCTGCTGTGATGTTTTATAGATGTTCTCTGCTTCTTTCAAGGTAGGGCCCAATTCTTTTTGTAGATATTTCAAGATGGAGTTTCCCGGGCTAAAAGCCCCAAGCTGTTCAAATTGTTTCTCTTTGTTTCCAAACCCCTCCCCCCTTTCTGTGCTGCTCTATGAGTCTCTTTACTTCTACCTGAGCCAGGAAGGGCTTTTGCATTCCCTTTCTCATGTAATTCTCCAGCCTCTGTGCTAAAGATGGTCCTGATGGTCTGTGCTATGTAACATGCTTCCCCTCCACGCACAAACATGTTGCTGCAGGAAACACAATACCATATTAATCCTGTAGAATAGGTTATAAGCATTTATAAAGAAACCTTACATGGCCTAATTGGCATAAAATCACACAATCATGACACATATGTGAACAGAAAAATCATACAGCTCACAGCACAGGGGTGCACAGATTTTGCATCCTGTGACAAAATGGAACCCCTAGTTAATCACAGAATCATCGCCTCACAGGGATAGAAGGGACCTCATGAGGTCATCTAGTCCAACCCGCAGTGATAAAGCAGGACCACTCTCACTATATCATCCCAGCGAGGGTTTTGTCTAACCAAGCCTTAAATATCTCCAAAGATGAAGATGCCGCCATCTCACTATGTAACCCATTCCAATACTCCAACACCCTCCTATTAAGAAAGTTTTTCCTAATATCCAAACTCGACCTCCCCAGCTGTAACTTGAAACCATTGCTCCTTGTTCTGTCCTCTGTTACTACTGAGAACAGTTGAGCTCCCTTGTCCTTGGAACACTCCTTCAAGTAGAAGGTTGCTATCAAATCCCCCCAGTCTTCTTTTCTGCAGGCTAAATAAGCCTAGTTCCTTCAGTCTCTCTTTGTAAGTCTTGTGCTCTCGCCCCTTGATCATTTTTGCTGCCCTCTGCTGGACTCTTTCTAATTTGTCCATGTCCTTTTTGTAGTGGGGAGCCCCAAACTGGACACAGTATTCCAGATGGGGCCTCACCAGTGCTGAATAGAGGGGAATAATCATATCCCTTGATCTGCTGGCAACACTTCTCCTAATGCAGCCCAGTTTGCCACTGGCTTTTTTGGCAACAAGAGCACACTGTTGACTCGTATCCAGCTTCCCATCCACCATAACCCCCAGGTTCTTTTCTACAGTGCTGCCACTTAGCTGGTCACTCCCTAGCCTGTAGCAGTGCATGAGGTTTTTCTGTCCCAAGTGCAGGACTTTGCACTTGTTCTTGTTGAACCTCATGAGATTCCTTTTGACCCATTGCTCCAATTTCTCTAGGTCTCCCAGAGTCCTGTCCCTGCCATCCAGTGTGTCTACCATTCCCCTCTGTTTGGTGTCATCCACAAACTTACTGAGTGTGTAATCTATTCCATCATCCAGATCATTAATGAAAATGTTGAACAGAACTGGCCCCAGGACCGACCCCTGGGGCACACTACACGTTACTGGTTGCCAGCTAGACATTGAGCCATTGATTCCTACTCGCTGAAACCATTGGTCTAGCCAGTTTTCTATCCACCTTACAGTCCACGCATCCAACCCATACTTCCTTAACTTGCTGACCAGAGTGCTATGAGAAACTGTATCAAAAACCTTGCTAAAGGCAAGGTATATCTTGTCAATGGCTCTTCATGCATCCACAGATCCAGTCATCTCATAATAGAAGGTAATGAAGTTGGTCAGGCATGATTTACCCTTGGTGAATCCATGCCGACTGCTCCTGAGCACTCTGTTTTCCTCCAAGTGTTTCATGATGGATTCTTTGAGAACCTGCTCCATGATTTTTCCAGGGATTGAGGTGAGGCTGACAAATCTGTAATTCCCTGGATCCTCCTTTTTCCCTTTCTTGAAGATAGGTACTATATTCACTTTTTTCCAGTCCTCTGGCACCTTCTCCCTTCACCACAAGTTTTCAGAGATAATGGCCAGCGGTTCTGCTGCTTCATTGGCTAACTCTCTCAGCACCCTTGCATGCAGTTCATCTGGCCCAATAGACTTGTGCACATCCAACTTCAGTAGTCCCTAACCTGACCTTCCATCACCAAGAGCCTCTCTTCTTTTCTCCAATCTCCTGTATCCAGTGTAGTGGGCTGGTAGCTGGCCTTGCCTGTGAAAACTGAAATCAAAAAAGCATCGAGCACTTCAGCCTTTTCCGCATCCTCTACCATGAAAATACCTGCCCTGTTCAGTAAGGGACCTACACCATCCCTGATCCTCTTCTTTTTATTGTCATACTTGTAGAACCCCTTCCTGTTATCCTTCAGATCCCTTGCTAGCCGCAACTCCAATTGTCCTTTGGTCTTTCTGATTTTATCCCTTCAGGCCCAAGCAATATATTTGTATGTCTCCTTAGTCATCTGTCCAAGCTTCCACTTCTTGTAAGCTTCCTTTTTATGTTTCAGCTCACCACACAGTTCTCTGTTAAGCCACACTGGGCTCCTTCCACATTTGCTGTTCTTACTGCTCATCAGAATGGTATCTTCCTGTGCCCTTAGCATGTTTTCTTTAAAATACTGACAGCTCCCTTGGACAACTTTCCCCTTCAAATCAGCCTCCCAAGGGATTCTGCCCATCAGGTCCGTAAGGGAGCCAAAATCTGCTTTTCTCATGGTCACTGCTGCCCAGGTTGTCATTCACTTCTACTTCCCCAGTCAAATCTTCTCTGTTTGGGAGCAGCAGGTTGAGAGGTGCAAGGCCCCTAATTGGTTCCTCCAGCATTTGTACCAGGAAGTTGTCCTCAGCAATCTCCAGAAACTTCCTGGATTGCCTGTGCACTCCTGTATTTCCTTCCCAGCCGATATCAGGATAACTGAAGTCCCCCACACGAACCAGGGCCAGTGGCTTGGAAACTTCTGCTGGTTGTCTACAGAATGCCTCATCCATCTCCTCCTTCTGATCTGGCGGTGGATAGCAGACACCCACCACAACATCCCCCTTGTTGCCCTCTCATCTAAACTTAACCCAGAGTCTTTCAACTGGCTCATTTCCACTTTCATAGTGGAGCTCTGGGCAGTCATACATCTCTTCTACATATAATGCTAATCCTCCCCCTCTTCTTCCCTGCTTGTCCTTCCTGAACAATTTATACACATCCACAGCAGAGCTCCAGTCACGCAAGCTATCCCACCACATCTCTGTTATTCCAATTATGTCATAGTTCCTTGTCTGTGCCAGTAATACCAAATCTTCCTGCTTGTTTCCCAGGCTCCTCGCATTTGTGTATAGACACCTAAAATACCCAGCTGAATGTCTTATTTTCCCCTGTCGATTTTCAGTTCTCCTTGATCTATCTCCCTGCATTTTCTCTCAGCGTCAGCCTTCCCCACTCACCTCAGGTATTAGAGCTTCATTAGGTCACCCAAGACAATTATTTGATTCCCTCCCCTCCAAGTTCCAACTCTCCTCTCTTTTATCCCTGGTGTTACAGTCCCGACATCCCTCAAGTTCCATCCCATCCTACAGGTCTCCCACACTGTGACTTAACCTTAAAATTAAAACAGAAACTTGCTTCTAATAAATAGCTAGTCTTAAGGAATGGATTACTGAAGCATATGGATGCATTGCAGGTCCATGTAGCATATACTAGGGCTAAAAGTTTCCAACCTATCGTGCCCTCCGGCGTGTAGACACCTAATACTGAATATATGTGAGGACTGCTTGAAGAAGAACTACCTTATCTCCTGTCATCACTCTGCCCATACCCGTTGGAGCTGGAAGTTGTAGTTTTCCCCCCATGTTGTATGCTTTGGCAATGCACAAAGCCATAAGGTAAAATGTCTCAGTGGCATGTTAACAGTGCTGCATACTTCAACAACTTCTTTTTATCTTGTAAACTCACTGAGCTTCCTCACAAAAACTCCGTGGTTTTAGATGCTAAAAACAGGATGTCTTAGCTTGAAGGGTCACATATTGTCATTGGCCAGTATTCACAACATACGACATACTTAGGCCTTGATGGACCTGTTCCATGTAAAACCCACTTTTAAAGAAGCTGTGTCTTATTTTCTGCTACTTCATTTGCTGGACCCTCCACTGCTGCTCTCACTTCAGCTTGTGCTCTGGACTTTACTCTCTTTGTCAGAAAACAATCCACTTCTCATTTAAGCTGTTTCCCACTGTAAAAGTGCTGCTAATATTTTTCAAGTTTACTTGGAGTGTGGGGGAAACATGCAATATTATCCCAATCAGTAAAAGTTTTGTACATTATTTTGGCTATTTTTAAACACAATAAATTTCAGATATATGATTTGTTGTTATTTTCAACTCATAAAAAGACACAGCTCATGCCTCCCTTGACACATTCCTGCACCTCCCTTGGGAGATGTGTCCCATGGTTTGAGAATCAATATTTTAGATGAATTTTTTTCTGACTTAAGGATAAAGAAAAAAAACTAGATCATGAGGTGCACTACTTTAAATTTCCCTTCTTTATAAATGAAACTAAAATTCTCAAAATAAATGACAAGTGTGTAAATTATACTTGGTCATTAGGGCTGTGTTCACACACAGGCATTATTTCGATACAAGTTGTGTCAAAACAACTTGTATCGAAATAATGCCTTATTTCGAAATAACAATTTTAATTAACAGTTTGTTAATTCGATTTAAGGAAAAAAGCTCAAAGTGAAATAGCAGTTTCAGGCAACAGTTATTTCGAAACAAGTTGCTGTTGTTTCGAAACAACATGTTTGGACAGCATTGTTTTGAAACAGTCATTTCAAAACAACATTGTTTCGACCCCACATGGGGTTTAAGTTGTTTCGAAACAACACCGTTGTTTGGGTGCCGTTGTTGTTGAATGGGTGCCGTTGTTTCGAAACAACTGTGTGTTGTGTGAACAGGTTATTTATTATTTCGAAACAACCTCTGTTGTTTCGAAATAAGAGTGCTGTGTGAACACAGCCTAGGATAACCAACCTCAATTTAGAATTCAAATATAAAGCTTGTAATGAGACAAATTAGCTCCCATGCAGAGAAATCAGAAAATGATGCCTCCAGAAACTTGTCAAAACAAACGAAAAAAACCCCCATGATTGAGTCTATCAATTACTCTCTTCTTAGTATCATGATTACAATCCAAGAATATGAAGGGTCTGAAAGGTCCGGGGCAAACGCAAAGCATGTAGCACATGTTGTCACAGCTACTGTGTCTACTGTCTCTGCAGTTCACTTCCAGTAAGACTTTACACTCAATGGCTATGTTCACACACAGGGGGTTATTTCGATACAAGTTGTTTTGATACAAATTGTATTGAAATAACGCCTTATTTCGAAATAAGTTAATCTGAATTAACAATTTGTTAATTCAATTTAAAGAAAAAAGCAGGAATCGAAATAGCGTGTTCAGACAACAGTTATTTCGAAACGAGTCACCATTGTTTTGAAACAACATGTGCAGACGGCATTGTTTCGAAACAATTGTTTCGAAACAATGTTGTTTCGTCCCCACATAGGGTTTAAGCTGTTTCAAAACAACGCTCTTGTTTCGAAACAACGGAACCCGTTGTTTCCATACAACGGTGCGTCATGTGAACATGGCCTTTCTGATTTTGAAACAACTTCTGTTGTTTCGAAATAAGACTGCTGTGTGAGCACACCCAATGTGCCTTTCTTTATATCAGTACAAAACACAGATGCTATCACTCATGATGGATGCTCTACTTCCTTGGCACTCTGGAGAGCAAACCATCTCGTAAATACTCATTAAGGTTTTTGATGTCTGAAGTATGGAGTTATTATGATAATAACAGCTTACTGGTGGAAAACACACTTCTATTAAGAAGCAGAGTATCTTTGCAAAGAATTAAGGCCTAGATCATTTGTGTCATTTCCCTTCAGGATTTGAAGCTTTGTTTTTTGTTTTAATTTTTTTCTATAAAAGTTCTGGTGTGTAGGATATGGACTAGTAAAGATCATCACAGCCCAATAAATTTTAAAGGTGTCCAATTTCTGTGATCCATAGTAAGTTAGGCTTCTCACCCTTGCCTGATTAGACAAAATGTTTCATAGAGTCTGTCTTCCATTTGAAAAATCAATCTCTTCAGAGTAGACAAAGCATTCTGTCAACTAAGGGTCTTGTAGC